>JAKNSD010000080.1:1193896-1468896 GCA_023525715.1 Cichorium intybus
TACATGGATGGCCTTTAGATGGAAGATACCTAACTCAAGCTCTAACCAGTGAAGCAATTTCATCCTGATGTTAGACAAAGTGATGATGACAATTCAGATCCAATGATAATTTCCTATAATTAAGTAGGTAATTGATTTCTAGAAACTTTCCATTATGCATAAGGTTCTTAATTTTTATTTATGAACTTCCTAACTTCTTCAAAAATCTTATCAAAGTATTGAATTTTATTTTCTGCAGTTGTTATCCAATTTAAGCAAAGCAGAGATCGTTGAAAGGCATCTATCCTTTTACTAGGGCTTGAGTTTTACTTTTAGTACATTTTTTTGTCGTTTTTTCATATTCTAATTGTGGTTTTGAAGGTACGGTTGTGCTTTTTCTTCTTATGAAATTGTAGTGAATGTCTGGACCCTTTTGATGCTCATGAATGTGAGGCATTTGACATAATTGTTAATGAGGTTCTATGTGCTGGAAAAGGTAAGAGTCTCTTCATTCTTTTAGTTTTATACTTTTAATTTTTCTGTTTAATGTTTTTGGAAGGAATGAACTCTGTCTAAGAAATTTAAAATTGAAGGATCTGAATTTTGCAAATTCCATTTCATTCCTTTTTTGTTTTCTTTTTGGTTTAATAATTTGTCAAAGGAATTGAAATGGAAATTATGTTAAATGGCCAAAATATCCTTTATTGAACTTTTTTTGTGCGGGGTGTTCTTATTTATGTGTAAAGACAAAACCTCATGAGTTCACATTCAGTTCTTCAACGGGAACTGCACATGCAATATCTCAAGGTTGTATGATTTTGTTTTTCTGTTTCCAAATTAAATACATAATCATATCATTTGTTTGATCTTAAAATTTTGTTAATGAGTTCAACATGTTTTCTTAGACTATTGGAATTCCTTAATCTTATTAAAAACCATATTCTATTTAATAAGTCGTTGGAACCATAGAAGAATATGGTTAACATTTTAACATGATATTTGAACAATCCATATGAAGATTAATCATATATAAAATCACAAATAAAATAGATTTACAAATTGATTTTTTTTTCCAATGAATTGTATCATTCGGCTAAAGTTCATGATTTTTAAAACGTTCTATCATTTCGTTTACAACTATTCATGTTCTGTAGTTTATGTGTCAAAATAAAAAATTAAATAATCATTTGACGTTCATAAACAATTTTAGAACTAAAGTAATAAATATGGTTAATTCCAATAGTCTACTTTTTTGACTAATTTCTTTTAAAGTTCGTTTTTGTATATTCAGATTTTAAGGAAGAAGGTTTAGTAGCATCAATCAACAAAGTAAGCATATGTTGGTAAAATGATTTGTACCTCAAGTTAAGAAGGCTACAAGTGACATTAAGGTTAGTTTATCAAATTGTTTTTTTCTAGTCTTAATTAGTTAAATTGGAAAAAAAGTAAGCATATAATAATGTCATTTGAGCAATGCATTCTTTTTTTACCCGTAAAATTATTAGTATATTAAACATTAAGTTACAAAAATGATCCCTACTTTCAATCAGTCTTGGCAATTTTGATCCCCAATTGTTTGACTATATTGACCATTTTTTAATTTTTTATAAATATGATATCTACTTCTATTTTAAATTTAATTATATTACTACTTAAGCAGAATTGCATTCATTGTAGAATAAATTGTATGTGTGTAAGTGAATGTGTTTGCGGCTCTTTCTATATGATTATGTGTGTGTGTGAATGCAAATTTAAGTTTTAAGATATTTTTTGTCTTGTGGAAATGGCAAGTTAAACATTGCACAACTGATAACATAAAATGGATGAACATTACAGAGCTGATGAGTTGGATCATTAAGAAGAAGACCATTCTATTTCTAGAAATCAAGGTGTGAATAAGGGCGTGGATGGTGATCATTCTTCCTGGTGCAAATGTAGAGAGAAGAAAGAGTTGAAGTATTTAATCTATCCTACTCCTACTCCTGAACCCATCTATGTTTTTAGCGAGACTTGAACCCTCAATGACAACGCAGCGGTCGTCGTGCGGTCAAAAATAAGAGAAAAACCTAACACACACTAGTATAGCGGTAGTCAGGGTCGATCCGCAGGAGCTTCGTGGTTAGACTAGATGAGAGATTACCAACTAGTAGTGTCACAGCTACAGTCGGAGGATCTAGTTTCTACCTTCCTAATCACTAATACCAGAAAGCAATGATCAATCACACTCAAGCCAAGCTAAGCTAAGCTCAAATAACCTAGTCACTTTCTGAAATCAGAAGTACATCTCTGAATCAGAAGCAATCAAAGGCATCCAAACTAGCAAAACCAAGCAAAGCATAAACTAGCCACTAACTAAAGTTCTACTGAATAGTTACTAGCCCAAGTTTAATGCCTAAAACCTAACCTAATTAGCTACTGATTTCAGCAAACGAAAACAGTCCCAACAAGGTCGAAGCAACATCCAAACACAAATCAAACATCCAAAACCAAACACAAGCATAAAAACACCGAAAAGCTAAGATTAAATGTAACCAAATGCTTCTCATTCACCAAATCCGAATCCAACATAAAAACAGTAACCAAATGATCCAAAAACAGAAGCCAAAGCTTAATATCAATGGTTGTCACTCCCAAAGATAGAAAACCAAGCTTAATCCAAACTAATTAATTACAAATAAAATCTAAAACTAACCAATACCAAATGAGAGTCTTCTGGAACGAAATCTTGGAGTCAAAGAGCTTCAAGGTCGATTTTACACCCGGTCTTTGCTAGGGTTTTCGGCTGGAAATGCATCTATTTATACTTGCAAATTTCCCGCAGCCGCGCCGCGCACAAGTGAAATCCGCGGCGCGCGTACTAATCTTTTCCCGTTTCTTCGGTATTTGAATGTGTTCCACCGCCTTAAGCCCGCGTCGCGCAGATGATATATCCGCGGCGCGCGTACGAGTTTCCTTGATTTTTCATTCTTTTCCAACTTCTTCATTTTGC
Organism: Cichorium intybus; assembly: GCA_023525715.1. Lineage (NCBI taxonomy): Eukaryota > Viridiplantae > Streptophyta > Magnoliopsida > Asterales > Asteraceae > Cichorium > Cichorium intybus. Next base: position 1,196,865 of record JAKNSD010000080.1, read on the forward strand.
ACGCTTTTAGCCCCTGTTTCCATTCTTTTTCTCCAAACAAGTCCTGGCACGAAAAGTGAGAATACCCAGACATATTTGATATAATTTTATCAAGAACAGGGCTCAACAACGCCTTTGGACTTGTGACTTATCTTTTTAGTTTATGTACACTTACATATGTTCGACTACCTTACTTTTTGAGATTTTTTTATTAAACATCATTCTACCACTACATATGATTATGATTGTCATTTTTTTTTTTAGAATTTTCAACCGTGCAGAACATGGTTATAATCTTTTGTGTGTGTGTGTGTATATATATATATATATATATATATATATATATATATATATATATATATATATATATATATATATATATATATATATATATATATATATATATATATATATATATATATATATATATATATATATATATATATATAGGGCCACGATCAAATATATCCTGACAAGTATTGTGTAACATTGAAACTCAATATGGACCACTCATTTAAAACACATTCTTTTAAAAATGACTTATCTGTTCATTTAGAATATTGTTGTTTTATGTAAAATATTTTCATTATTTTCAGAATTGTTACAATTTTTGTAGATTCTTATTGTTGTGATTTAAATTTTCCAGTAACCTTGTCATAATTGAAACAATTCATTACATTCTTGTTGTTTTGATGTACAAAAGTTAGTTCATTCTTTTAAGAATGAATAAAATTTCAGTTTTTTCATTCTTACGAGAATAAAATCTGATGGCCAGGATTTGTTTACAAGGTAACACAATAATTGTCATTCTTATTATAACCTAGCCCTATATATATATATATATATATATATATATATATATATATATATATATATATATATATATATATATATATATATATATATATATATATATATATATATATATATATATATATATATATATATATATATATATATATATATATATATATATCATTTACTTATATGAAAATGGGAGAGGCTTAGTTACTAACAAATTTTCCTTCGTTTCTCCTCACGATTTACTCCAATAGGAAAGGTCCGACTCACCTTCTTTCCTGCTTCAAATCAGCAAAGGCATGAGGCTAGGAAGTCTACATTTATGCCTTCGCTTGTCCTCCTCTTTGTTTTGGGACCCATTCACGTTTTCTCTAACGTCGTCTTATGGTATTTAACGTTGTTGCCTCTGTGATTGCCGGTAAGATGCCACCTCTTGCTTGGTTTGAAGCACTGATGTAAGGTGTGTCCATGATATTGTCCCTTCGATCGTATGCTGCCACATTACCCTTAGATTTGAAGCGGTGTAATTTTCAACAAATATCTCGACCCTTTCCTCTAGGTCTATCCATCGACTACCTTTAACCGGTGGCAACTCCTATTTCTCAACATCAACATCTCCGAACACACAATAACCTCAATCGATTTCACCCCAATATTCTACGACATCGGCGCTTCACCATCATTACTAAAATTAAGGTTCAAGACGCCCTTGGAGGAAATAAAGACGACGTCGATGATGGCTTTAGCATATTAAAATGTTTGATAGATGAAATACAAAATTATGTCAAATTGATGTGTTGTTCCACTTCGTCTCCCCCTTTATCAGCCTCCATCTCTGTCAATATCACGAAAGATGGATTTAATGAAAATCGTTAGTTTATGTTAATTTGTTAGTTTGCTTAATTTTCTTCAATTTGATCAGTTTCCTTTAGATTTAAGGTTAATTTCAGTTTTTTTTATCCTTAATTTACGTTTTTTCATTTTTTAAATGGGTTCAACAGAATTAGGGTTCCGGGTTTCATAATCAGAGTTCTTGAAAAGTTTCATTTTATTCAACACCATCCTCAAATCTATTCTGTTATGGTATTTCTTGAATTTTCTATTTCACATTATTTCATTTATATGTTTTTTTATATCGATTCGTTTGTAATTCCAATTTAAGTTTTCTATGGTTTTATTGGGAATCTATGAGTTTTTGTAATGGGGGTTTATGTTGAAGTATCATAACTAGCCCAATCAAGACAAGCCCAACAAGTTTAGCCCAATATCTAGAAGAAGTTGGAATGTTCTACAAGATTCTATAACATTGTGGAAGAATCTAGAACGTACTATAAGAATCTAGATTATTCTAGAAAGGCATGGAAGTCCCTAGAAGGTTGCGGAACCTTCTAGAAGATCCTAGAAGACACTGGAACATCCTAGAGTACTCTAGAACATGGTAGAACGTTCTAGAAGCATATGGAAGCTAGTAATAGATATAGTGTATGATAGATAGTTCTAGAATGATCTTGTAAGTACTAAGTGTGTAGAAATATCTAGAACATTCCTAAGAGGAGGTGGAAACACCTATAAATAGGGGTGGAGCTCATTTGCTCCAAAAGAATACCAAGAAACACTCCTAAAAGGCAAAGTGTAGTAGTCTGTCAAAAAGTGTAATAACTTCTTAAGTGGTCTTAATAAAAGTGTTTGTGTTTCCCACAAAAAGAGAGTCGTGTTCAACAATCTGGTATCAGAGCAAGGTTTCTTGATATTGTAAGTGTTTCTTCTTGTCGTAAGTAGTCTGTGACTCTGCAAGTTTGGTGTCAGAACAAGCTTGTTTTGGTATTACTGAGGTACTACCAACACGATGGGTGATCTCCAAGTTGTGGGAGGAATCAAGAAACTTAACAACAACAACTACAACACGTGGGCAACATGCATGATGTCCTACTTACAAGGACAAGACCTTTGGGAGGTCGTTGGTGGAAGCGAAACTACGTCGCCAGTAGAAGATGTTAACGACACATTGCGCAAATGGAGAATCAGAGCAGGCAAAGCAATGTTTACCTTGAAGACCACAGTCGAAGAAGAGATGTTCGAACATATTCGGGACGTGAAGACACCGAAAGAAGCATGGGACACGTTTGTGACAATTTTCTCAAAGAAGAATGATACGAGACTACAACTTTTGGAGAACGAGCTATTATCAATCTCGCAACATGACATGACAATTGCTCAATATTTCCACAAGGTTAAATCTATATGTCAGGAGATTACTGAACTAGATCCAAATTCTGTCATCGGAGAATCTCGAATGAAGAGGATCATCATCCATGGACTGAGGCCGGAATATAGAAGCTTCGTTATTTCTGTACAAGGATGGCCCGTTCAACCATGTCTTGTAGAATTTGAGAACTTGCTAGCTAGTCAAGAAGGCATGGCTAAGCAAATGGGCAATGTCACGTTGAAGAGTGAAGATGAAGCGCTCTACACAAGTAAAAGTCGGAGAAATTTCAACCGATTGCTAAAGGTGGATACAAAAATACCGACAAATAAAAATGCCATCAAGGAACCACACAACCATGGAAAACTCAAAAGACTGACCATAAGAGTTCTCGAGGGAAGAGGTTCGAAGGCAATTGCAATAATTGTGGAAAGTGGGGCCACATGTCCAAAGATTGTTGGTCCAAGAAAAAGTCTATCGAATGTAACACAACAACTTCCAAAAAGGAAATTGAAGATGAATGGGATGCGGAGGCCCTATATGCCATGGAAGAAAATGAGCTAGCACTCATGGTAACAATGGGAAAGCATATTGACTATGAAAAAGACTGGATTATTGATTCAGGATGCTCAAACCACATGACCGGCGATCAGAAGAAACTATGAGATTTGAAAGAGTACAAAGGGATTCGTGTGGTACTTACAACCAACAACTCTCGGTTGCCGATTGCTCATATTGGAAACACAACAATCTTGCCTGGTAATGAATCTGACTTGGTGTCACTTCAAAATGTCTTTCATGTGCCAGGTATAAAGAAGAACCTGTTCTCAGTGTCACAAATAACATCATCAGGAAACTACGTCTTATTTGGGCCACAAGATGTGAAGGTCTATAAAGATCTTAAGATCTTCGAAAAGCCAACAATAGAAGGACGGAGAGTGGAATCCATTTATGTGCTCTCGACAGAGTCTGCCTATGTAGATAAGACTCGAAAGAATGAGACAGCTGATTTGTGGCATGCAAGGTTAGGACACGTTGGTTATCACAAATTGAAGGTAATGATAGAGAAATCCATGCTCAAAGGCCTACCTTAGCTTGAAGTCAAAACAGATGTTTTCTGTGCTGGATGGCAGTATGGTAAAGCTCATCAATTACCATACAAGGAGTCAAAGTTCAAAGCAAAGAAACCACTAGAGTTAATTCACTCGGATGTGTTCGGCCCAGTCAAGGAAACATCAGTCAGTGGGATGCGGTACATGTTAACATTTATTGACGACTACTCAAGATATGTATGGGTTTTCATCATGAAAGAAAAGTCTGACACATTCTCAAAGTTTAAAGAATTCAAGACAACGGTTGAAGGAGAAGTAGGAATGAAGATCCGATGTTTACGCTCGGATAACGGGGGAGAATACACCTTGGGAGAGTACACCTCAGAATAATTTAAGCAGTATCTGAAAAAAATGTGGAATACGTCATCTGTACACATGTGCCAACACGCCCTAACAAAATGGTGTAGCAGAGAGAAAGAATCGACATCTTGCAGAAATTTGTCGAAGCATGCTACACGCGAAAAATGTCCCAGGAAGATTTTGGGCTGAAGCAATGCGAACTGCTGCCCATATGATCAACAAACTTCCCCAACCAAGGTTAGGTTTCATCTCACCCTTTGAGACACTATGGAACATGAAACCTACAGTTAGCTACTTCCGAGTATTTGAATGTGTTTGCTACGTATTTGTTCCTAGTCATTTACGTAACAAGTTCGACAAGAAAGCAGTCAGGTGTATATTTGTTGGATACGACAATCAAAGAAAAGGGTGGAAGTGCTGTGATCCAACAAATGGAAGATGCTATACCTCAAGAGATGTAGTATTTGATGAAGCATCTTCATGGTGGTCCACGGAGAAGAAAGTCTTACATGACTCAAAAGACATTGAAGAAACTCTACAACGGAAGATGGGGGAGCAAACTACACACATTTGGTCAAGTGTTGATGCGCCCGAAGACCAAAGTGACACTGATAATAGCAAGCAAGAAGTAACGCAACCATACAACATTACTGAGACAGAAACACCACCTACACAACTGAGAAGGTCAGAAAGAATCCCAAAGCCAAATCCCAAGTATGCTAATGCGGCCATTTTAGATGATGGTGTTAAAGAACCAGAGACATATGAAGAAGCATCACAAAACAAAGTTTGGCAAAAGGCTATGGAAGAAGAAATTACAGCCTTGGAGCAGAATCAAACTTGGGAGCTTGTGCCAAAACCAAGAGACATCAAACCCATATCTTGTAAGTGGGTTTACAAAATAAAGCATCGCCCAAATGGATCAATCGAGAGATACAAGGCTCGCTTAGTAGCTCGGGGGTTCTCTCAACAGTATGGACTAGACTATGACGAAACGTTTAGTCCATTGGCAAAGATCACTACTGTACGAGTTCTGCTCGCACATGCAGCTAGTAAAGACTGGAAATTGTGGCAGATGGATGTGAAGAATGCTTTCTTGCATGGGGAGTTGGACCGAGAAATCTACATGAATAATCGAGTGTGCAAATTGAGGATGCAACTAATTCCAATCGAGTGTGCAAATTGAGAAAAGCTCTTTATGAGTTGAAGCAGGCGCCAAGAGCTTGGTATGACAAGATTGCTGAATTTCTTACCCGCAGCGGCTATTCAGTTGCACAAGCAGACTCAAGCCTGTTCATCAAAGAAAAAGAAGGAAAACTAGCAGTTGTCTTGGTCTATGTGGATGCTGCTCGAAGGATCTTAAGACACATTAAAGGAACAATTGACTATGGTCTATTGTACAAAAGAGGAGAAGACTGCAAACTAGTTGGATGTTGTGATGCTGACTATACAGGAGACCACGATACCCGAAGGTCAACCACTAGGTATGTTTTCAAGCTCGATTCAGGAACAATTTCGTGGTGCAGCAAAAGACAACCAACAATATCATTGTCTACTACAGAAGCAGAGTACAAAGCAGCGGCTGTAGCAGCTCAAGAAAGTACTTGAAAATCCAGTATTTCATGCTAGAACAAAGCATGTGGAAATACAATATCATTTTGTTAGAGAAAAAGTTTTGAAAGAAGAAATCAAGATGCGGCATATCAAGACGGATGAACAAGTAGCCGACTTGTTTACTAAAGGACTAAGTACTGGAAAATGTGAGGGCTTTCGTTGTTAGCTGAACATGGTACGACGAATGGGGGCTAGTGCTGAGGGGGAGTGTTGAAGTATCATAACTAGCCCAATCAAGACAAGCCCAACAAGTTTAGCCCAATATCTAGAAGAAGTTGGAATGTTCTAGAAGATTCTAGAACATTGAATAAGAATCTAGAACGTACCAAAAGAATCTAGAATATTCTAGAAAGGCATAGAAGACCCTAAAAGGTTGCGAAACCTTCTAGAAGATCCTAGAAGACACTGGAACATCCTAGAGTACTCTAGAACATGGTAGAACGTTCTAGAAGCATATGGAAGCTAGTAATAGATATAGTGTATGATAGATAGTTGTAGAATGATCTTGTAAGTACTAAGTGTGTAGAAATATCTAGAACATTCCTAAGAGGAGGTCGAAACACCTATAAATAGGGGTGGAGCTCATTTGCTCCAAAAGAATACCAAGAAACACTCCTAAAAGGCAAAGTGTAGTAGTCTCACAAAAAGTGTAATAACTTCTTAAGTGCTCTTAATAAAAGTGTTTGTATTTCCCACAAAAAGAGAGTCGTGTTCAACAGTTTATTCTTTGAACACCTAATGTTTAATATTTCAACCAAAATATCTAGAAAAGGCTATCGCAATTGTCAGATTTGGCTAATGAAACTATTTTGCATCCTGAATTTCATGCAACTTCTTTGTGTCCATGGAGATGTAATTTCTCAGGAACTGCAAATGTTAGCCAAACACCCGCTTCTGGTGACTTTCCTATGAATTTACCATCTTACCCTCTTAACATCTCATTTTTCTCAATTGTGTTTATTTCTTGATAACTTTCATTCATATTATGTTTGTTATTACAGGAATCACATGTACAATATCTTTCCATATTAACAGAGTGTGTTCACAGTTTACTTAATTAGATGTTAACATATAAATTGAACTTTAATGCATATCTCATAATTAAATATCACTTTCTATAGTTAGGCTTTAATCCGATCATACTGTCAAATGCGTTAAGGCCAGTTCAACATTGCTCTATGAATTGATATAGGGGATGGTCAAGATCTATATATATATATATATATATATATATATATATATATATATATATATATATATATATATATATATATATATATATATATATATATATATATATATATATATATATATATATATATTCTCTTTTATAGGAGCCAGGAAATTAATGAAACTATGATGGCAAATGCTCAAACAAGATTAGTTCTTCTAATTACCTTCTCTAGCCACTTTCAACCAATAAGACAATCAAAAATCATATTAGAATGATTTTATAAGTCATTATCAAACTATAAATCAAGGTTTGGGACCATCAGACAAGTTAAAAGCAGTACCTATAAGTGAGTTGCTAAAATTGAGAAGTAATAGTGAAATAGATAATATAGTATATGCTAAGAATTCAAGATTCATCAATATACTGATAGATAAGACAATATCGGTAGTCATTAGACAGTGATTATTGAAAAAGCAACAATAACGAGTTTGAATCAAGCACAGAAAGATACCGGTGGTGTAACCGAAATTCCGGTTTTAAAGTAACCCTAATCCCCATTCCTGCTAAAAAGGTATCAGAATAAATTAATCAGTTAGCAAACCTTCAACTAATAACGAATTTCATATCGCCAATTAAATACAAATTTCCTAATAAGATTAGAAAACAGATTATTCGTCCGATCAAAACGAGCTTAGAAAAAACTAAGAAAATTATTGAACGGATACCTAAAATCGTACTAATATAGTCTAAAGCTTACAGGAAGAGGGCAGTGGCATTATTGCGAGCGGTCGGATGAACAACATAGTGACCACCAAACTGACCGGTCTTGGGGTAAAGCAACGACGGTCCATACATTAGATGAGGCGACAGCTGCATCGGCGACATCGAAGATGACGGCGTTGGCCTGTCGTACATCGAAGATTGAGAATTGTACAGTGGACTCAACCTATTTCTGAAATCGTAATCCATATGTTAAATAGTGAATTGGGAATTAAAACCCGTATGATTTGTAAACACACGCGCCGTGGCCCATTAAGTGTCCGCGTCGCATGGGCCGTAAACAGCTAGGGTACGGCTAGGGTTTCTTGTAATGCCTATAAATATAAAGGCTGGTCATTAGGATTTTGGTTGGTTGTCATTTGTCAAGTCTGAAGTCAATAGTCAGAAGAGGCCGATTTACTAGCAATCTAGGTACGCTATGTAACACCTGTATTTAGTTCTGGAATAAAGAATACTCTCTCCTGCCCGTGGACGTAGGTCATTTTGGACCGAACCACATAAATCTCTGTGTCGATACTTTGTGTTTATATTTCCGCATTTATATTCTCGTTATTATTCCTGGACAATAGGCTATAGATTTAGGCCTATTTCCTAACAAGTGGTATCAGAGCCGCGGTTTCAGATCTGTAATGTTATAGATCTATGGTTATTTGCGGTTTTAGGTCTGCGTGTTTTAGATCTGGTTGTAGTTCTGGTTGATTGAAATCAATAGTAGATCTAGGGTTTACGGCTTCGCCGCGTCGCGTCTGTTGAAAGACCGCGTCGTGCTTGTTGAAGGATCGCGTCGTCTGTTCAAGCCCGCGTCGCGCCTTGTTGAAGTCCGCGCCACGGCGACGACGAGCAGTAAGCAGTTTCGGATTTACTTGTTTATCAAAGACTACAAGGATTGGTTGATTGAAGATGTAATCTCACAAGTTCGATTTGGAGAAGTTTAATGGCTCGAATGATTTCACTTTGTGGAAGGTTAAGATGAAGGCTCTTCTGGTTCAACAAGGATGCGCAGTTGCAGTGGAAGGAGAATATGCAAAGGACACGACAGATGCTGTGAAGAAGGAGATTGAGGGGAAAGCACATAGTGCTATTCTTTTGAGCTTGACGGATGAGGTGTTGAGGGAAGTTGTTGATCAACCCACTGCTGCCGGAATTTGGAAGAAGCTCTGTGATACGTATCAGAACATTTCTTTAACAAATAGGCTGTATCAGAAGCAACGGTTGTACACTTTCCGGATGGCAAAAGGTACTCAAGTAAAGGACCATCTTGATTCTTTCAATCGTATTATTCTAGATCTTCAAGGAGTAGGAGTAAAGATTGATGATGAGGATCAAGCCCTTATTTTGTTATGTTCACTGTCGAATTCACATGAGAATTTTGTTGATACTATGTTGTATGGAAGAACAACAATTACTGTGAATGATGTGAAGGATTCTCTGCTGTCCAAGGAACTCAACGTAGAGTTTCTGGGAATGAGGAGACATCCGGTTCAGGTCTGTTCGTTGGCAGAGGAAGGACATCGGATAAGAAAGATGGTGGAAATCGGAGTAAGTCACGTTCAAAATCGAAAGTTTCTGCAAAAGTCAAGTGTTATAACAGCAAGGAGAAGGGTCACTTCAAGAGAAATTGTCCATTGCTGAAAGGGGGGAAGGGAGAAAATAGCAACAATGGTAGTGCGGTTATTGTTCAGGATGGTTCTGAAGAAGAAGAGATAGGCGATGTTTTGACTGTTTGTACATCTAGTTCTGTTGATGCTTGGGTCTTGGATACTGGGGCATCTTATCATATGACTTTCCATCGTGACTGGTTCGAATCTTTTAGAGACTTGAAAGGAACGGTGAAGTTGGGTGATGATTGGGTTGCTCAGGTCAAAGGAAGCGGTACGGTACAGTTTATGATGCACGATGGTATGGTCAGAAAGCTTGATTGCTGGTATGTTCCGGATCTTCGTAAGAACTTAATTTCTCTTACTACTTTAGCAAAGAATGGGTTGAAATACTCTAGTGAGGATGACTGGGTGAAGGTCACCAAGGGCTCTCTAGTAGTTATGAAAGGAAAGGTGCAGAAGAGTGGGGTTCCTGTCTTAGAAGGAAATTCGGTTAGGGGAACAGTGGCGATTTCTCAATCCTTAAAGAGTAGTAATGATAAGACAGAGTTGTGGCACAGAAGGTTGGGACATATGAGTGAGAAGGGTATGTCAATTCTGAGTAAACAGGGGTTGTTTGGTGGTGAGCTAACGGGAAAACTCAAGTTTTGTGAAGCTTGTGTCAAAGGCAAGCAACGTAGGGTGAAGTTTAGTTCGGGTAAACACACAAGCAAGGAAATCCTGGAGTACATTCATTCAGATTTGTGGGGTCCCTCTCCGGTCGAGTCTCATAAAGGTCATCGATACTTTGTGACTTTCATTGATGACTACTCAAGGAAGGTTTGGATATATTTTCTGAAGACTAAAGACGAAGTGTTTGGGAAGTTCAAGGAGTGGAAGACGATGATTGAAAAACGGACCGGGAAATCTGTCAAGACACTCAGAACCGACAACGGGTTGGAGTTCTGCAATGCCCTGTTTGACAACTTCTGCAAGGCGGAAGGTATAGTGAGGCATCACACTATACGGCACACACCACAACAGAACGGAGTGGCGGAACGGATGAACCAAACACTGTTAGCGCGTGCTAGAATCATGCGGTTATATGCTGATTTATCGAAGAAGTTCTGGGCGGAAGCGGTTAATACTGCTTGCTATCTGGTGAACAGATCACCATCAACTGCAATCGACTTTAAGACTCCTCAAGAGGTATGGTCTGGAAAACCCTCTGATTATTCTGGTTTACGTATATTTGGTTGTCCGGCTTATGCTCATGTTAATGATGGTAAACTCGAGGCGAGGGCTATGAAGTGCATATTTCTAGGGTATGCACATGGAGTGAAAGGTTATCGTCTGTGTACATGTGGTGTACAGAAGAAGGGAAAACTCCAAAATTTATTAATAGTAGAGATGTGACCTTTAATGAATCTGCTATGGTGAACCAAAGAGGAGGTGATACAAGTTATGTAGGGAAAGATCAGGGTGCCAACCTGAAGGTGGAGTTTGTCACACAAATTCCAGACAGAATGATGATAAATGAAGAACAACATGTCGGTGATGATCAATATAGACGTGATGAAACTCATGAACAGCCCAATGAGGATCAGTCTGGTGATGCTGAGGCCGATGGTGAGAACGATGAGGATGAATCTATAGCAAGGAGAAGAGAGAAAAGGAACACGAAGAAACCAGCTAGATATGCTGCTTGTGTCACCAATGGTAATATTGGTTCTGTTGCATATGCACTAGCTGTTGGTGAAAATATTGGTACTGATGAGCCTCGGTCTTACAAAGAGGCGGTGGCAAGTAAAGAAGGATCAAGCTGGTTGATGGCGATGAATGAAGAGATGCAATCTCTTGAGAAGAATTAAACGTGGGATCTTGTTCCATTACCGAAAGGAGTCAAACCGGTTGGATGCAAATGGGTCTTTAAGAAGAAAGAAGGAATTCCAGGGGTTGAACCCGCAAGGTTCAAGGCACGGTTAGTGGCAAAGGGATTTTCTCAAAAGAAAGGAATCGACTATCACGAGGTTTTCTCACCGGTCGTGAAGCACAAGTCAATTCGGGTTCTTTTGGCTATGGTGAGTGCGTTTAATCTGGAGCTTGATTAGCTCGATGTCAAAACTGCATTTCTTCATGGAAGCTTGGAGGAGAAGATATATATGTCACAGCCTGAGGGTTTTCCGGGTCCTAATAAGGATCATGTGTGTCTGTTGAAGAAGTCTCTTTATGGTTTGAAGCAGTCTCCTAGACAGTGGTACAAGAGATTTGATTCGTTTATGACTTCACATGGCTACATTCGGAATCGGTTTGATAATTGTGTCTACTTGAAGCAGTTGTCCAATGGGTCCTTTGTTTATCTGTTGCTATATGTTGATGATATGCTCATTGCAGCCAAAGAGATGGCTGAAATTAATAACTTGAAGAAGCTTTTGGCAAGTGAGTTTGAAATGAAGGATTTGGGTGCAGCAAAGAAGATATTGGGGATGGAGATTCAGAGAGACAGGAAAGCGGGGTTGGTATATGTTTCTCAGCGGAAATATATTGAGAAAGTCTTGCAGTCTTTCGGTATGGATCAGTCAAAACCAGTTGGAACTACTTTGGCAGCGCATTTTAAATTAAACAGAAGTACTATACCAACTACGGATGAGGAAAAAGACTATATGAGTAGAGTTCCGTACTCAAGTGCAGTTGGAAGCCTTATGTATGATATGGTCTGTACTAGACCTGATTTAGCACATGCAGTTAGTGTGGTTAGTAGGTTTATGAGTAATCCTGGGAAAGCTCACTGGGAAGCGGTCAAGTGGATCTTGCGATACTTGAAGGGGACTAAGGATATTTGTCTGGTCTATGTTGGTAATACTCATAGTAACTTGGTGGGATATGCAGACTCAGACTATGGTGGCGACTTGGTGAAAAGGAGATCGCTCACGTGTTATATTTTCACTTTGTTTGGATGTGCAGTCAGTTGGAAGTCAACTTTACAATCTACAGTTACCTTGTCTACAACTGAAGCGGAATACATGTTAATGACTGAAGGTATAAAGGAGTGTATCTGGCTACATGGTTTGGTGGAGAGTCTGGGGTTGAAGGTGGAGAAGCCTGTCTTGAACTGTGATAGTGAAAGCGCTTTGTGTCTAGCGAGGAATCCGGTTTATCATGAAAAGACAAAGCATATTGATATCCGGTTAAAATTTATTCGTGACATAGTTGAAGAAGACAAGTTCTCAATCTTGAAGATCGATACCAAGGTGAATCCGGCAGATATGTTGATGAAGTCGTTACCCAAGGAGAAGTTCGAGCTATGCTTGAACTTGGTTGATGTTCGCAGGAGGTAAGTCCCTACGGGGCAAGCTGGCAGGAGACGAGAGAAAGTTTTTTGGTTTCTAGAGCGAGGTGGAGCTATGTTGAATTCGCAATTCAAGGTGGAGATTGTTAAATAATGAATTGGGAATTAAAACCCGTATGATTTGTAAACACGCGCGCCGCGGCCCATTAAGTGTCCGCGTCACGTGGGCCGTAAACAGCTAGGGTACGGCTAGGGTTTCTTGTAATGCCTATAAATATAAAGGCTGGTCATTAGGGTTTTGGTTGGTTGTCAGTTGTCAAGTCTGAAGTCAATAGTTAGAAGAGACCGATTACTAGCAATCTAGGTACGCTCTGTAACACCTGTATTTAGCTCTGGAATAAAGAATACTCTCTCATGCCCGTGGACGTAGGTCATCTTGGACCGAACCACGTAAATCTCTATGTCGATACTTTGTGTTTATATTTCCGCATTTATATTCTCGTTATTATTCCTGGGCAATAGGCTATAGATTTAGGTCTATTTCCTAACACCATAGTATGGAGAAATTCAAAGAACGGTATTGCGGTTTGAGGGTCAGGAAACGAGAGTTCTAGGTGAAGACTACCGTATCTCAGATTCCATAGAAACAACCAAAGCAAAGGTTATTATGTTGTTTCCATTGCTAAACTAAGGATGCATACATTTCCTGTGGTTGTCCAACCTATGAATTCCCATATCATAATTCATATATCATTTGTTGGTTCCTTTTTTTAATTTCCTAACTGATCTCTAGGAAAAATAATAGTCCATTTCTCTCTTTTTCAATTTTAGCATTTGATTGATATATATATATATGGGAGCATGCAACCTGAGGTTTTGGGGACTGTTTGGCACAAAAGCTCACACAATTAACGTGGACATTTGAAAATAGCATCCGACGATGATTAGTATCATACTATCATTCATATTAAATCATCAGTTTGGAAAGTCGAATAACGGTAATATGGTCTAATTGCTCACATGTAAAATATGTGAATAGATTTGATGAAGGTTGACTCTTTTCCGTTAAGTTGTTATGTGCACAGGTACTATAGACAGTTCGTAATCTTGAAGAGATCACTAAAATTGTGTTGGGAGTCTTTTGGAAGGTGGATTTATATCATATTATTATTCGTACAGTTTTCAGTCGTTTTTAATTAGTAGTTTTGTAAATTTGTTGTATTTTTACTAGGAGCCGAGTCATACAAGTATACTCTTGTGATGGTCGAGTTCCTGTTTTTTGTTAGTTTTCTAAGGGCACACGTAATTTGTTTGTTCTTAATATTGTTGTTGGTCCTCACTCCCACATAAACTACAAGTCTAACTTTATTCCCTAATTGCTTGTTCTCCAAATGAGGAAATTTCATTATAAAATTTTATTCTTGCCAAGACATTATACTTTGAAAGCGCTTCCTAACTACAACATTGTACTTCCAATTTTTTCGTATTATTATATTATACATTGAAATATCTAATCTTTTATGGGAATGCTTTATATTTGCATGACATGGTTATAATTGAGTTCTCCCGTTTGAAAAGAGTAAGCATTATATATATATACTTTGCTCTTATATCCAACTCAATTTTCTGTCTGTATATATTGGGTGCTTTCTTTTTTAGACCTGCCAAGCAAGGAGTCATTGGAAAACAAAATGGTTGACCCACTTAAGTTCATGTTATACATGGTTCCAATAATTTAGTATGAAATTCTATTATTATTTTACATCTATGTGTGTGTCTGTATTTCATTGTAATTCAGTTTACCTGCATATAAACAATGATTCCATGCTTTCCTCCATGATAGATGATTTTTCATCATATTTCCGTCTGATAACCTCTATATGTGTGCAGGTATTTGTTACTGTCCGGAAGAATTTCCTCCATATACTAGAAACTCTTACCAAAATTTAGCTTACAACCTAAAAATAAGAAACAAAAAACATGTACCTCAAGTGTTAATGCATCATTTTGTTTAAACAAAAATGAATACACAAGACTTTACAAAAAAGAGTACCGGAGACGAGCAACGGAGACGAGCCATCTTAAGATGGAAAGGAAAAACAATTACGTCTATGAATGAAGAGATCTTAATATTACATGTCAAGTTTCAAACAGCAGGCCAGAAAGAGTGGTTAAAAGGACTGATTCAGAAAATCATCTATGAAGCATCATATTTTTTTTGTACAAACATGGCTTTAACCTACAGTTTAATGCTCGCTATCAATGAAATTGTACTTTGTTAAATTACTTAATTAAGACGTCCTTGGCATTATTTAAGAAACTAGTGTTTCCCCTGTGCTACGCACGGGTCATGGGAGATAGTTTGACAGAAATAGAAAATTTGTCTTTATTGCTAATGTATAAAATAAGCCTCATTTAAATGGGCATATATTTCAAAGTACAATGCTATAATAAAATATAATTTTAAACTTTAATGCAGTAATAAAAAAAATTAAAAAAAAAATTTATTCATCGTATACTTCTCTCAAGTCGCTGCTAAAATCCCATAATTTTTCATTATTCGCCATCAAACATCACATTATACAAAGGTATAAATCGATTAAAAACATAAGAAATTTGAATATATGTATACGTGAAAGCCCGTGAGCAAAATGACACTTATCTCCAAATACACATTGCCCAGTTGTCTCCCATTTGCTACAAATTCGAGTTTTCCAAAATGTTGCATTTGGATCATTGCTCACAGTATTAACTCGCAAACAAACAGTCCAGCCAACTCAACAACCTATCAAAACATCAACAAACCATTAGAAGACATCAAAACATGTATAAACAACCCATTCAAACAACTAAATACCTGAGATTTACAATCTCAATACTTTTGCTTCGCAATAAAGAAAATCTGAGATTTAAAATATGAACACTCTTGACAGCAAAATATTCATTAGAGCTCATGCTTCCCATTTGGCCTTGACTTTTTTAATTAACAGAAACCCGCAACACACAACAAACAATTGGCATACACAAACTTTCCTAAATACGAAAATTTAATTTCAAATTATCCAAATAAATTACTAAATCTGACAAATATGAATAGGGGACATATAATGAACAATTCTCGTTTTAGATTCCAACCAATGGGCTTTTTTTTTATTCTAGTTAATTTTATTTCGATATATAAACCTAACTGTCTGCATAGGCTATGTTTTGACAATTTTAGCCACAAAAATCTTACCATAATCATATGACTGACTGTCTGCAAACTTTTCGATAAGCTCATCCTTTTCATACCAGTCAAGGTAGTTATTTTACCCTAAAGTAATTCAGATAAAATTCCAAAACATGGAAAATAGGTACAGGCTAATAAGGAAGAGTACCTCCGCAAACTTATTGATAAGCTCATCAATTCCAAGCCTAAAGGGTTTGAGATTCATTGAATTTTCAATACCATCGACTTAACAGATTGTGAAAATGTAAATGCAAAATAATTTACCCTAATTGTTTTTCTCCAAAACCGCTTATTTCTTGCTTGTGTAGTATGTTACTTTTTTCTTGTTATATCTTTTATCATCTTTATCAGCAGGTAGTACCACTGTTAATCTTCTTCCTCACTGAGCTTGTTATTACAGCTGCATAAATATACATATATCATGATTTTATATAATCCTTCACATGCTGCAAGGTGGTAAAGAAGACAACACACAATCAATGTTCAATAGCAAAATCTCCTTTGTGGATTGCAAATCATTGATGAAGGTCAGTGAGCTATAGACAAAACACATACAGGAAATGGTGAAAGATTACCATCATAGATGTTCTGTTTAGGCACCTGACCTGCCGGGGCTTCATCAACCAAAAACTTCATATCCACAATCATCGTGAAAGGCAACCCCAGAAGTCCTCAAAACCGTCCTGCAAGAGTCTAGAATCCGCTCCTGAACGATGATTACGGAGACGCACAAACCCATAAACTCTTAATTTGCTTCAACGCCTTGTACCTGTGATGCATGAACTGGAGCAGCAGGCATGTCAGGATTTGAATTCGCGAAACTCAATCAAAATGCAATTAAAGAAATAAGTCAGACCAGAGTCGACTTCCCTGTTTGAAGCGGAAATTCGCCCTCAGGCCAACGGGCAAGACCATCCAATCATCGCATATCAATCTTCATCATCGTTCGGTTCGGATAAGTAAAGTCCCTTCGGTCAGTTCGCTCAAGTGCAGCAGAGCGACCTCGTCTTGCTTGCTTCGACCCGAAGGCTGAAATTCATTGTCGATGGAGAGAAAGTTAGGGTTCCAACAGGCCACAGTAAAAACAATAGAGACAGATATACACATATAACGTGATACAGAACATCTGGGATATAGTTGTTGTGAATTCTTAGTTGATGAATTAATTTATATATATTGAAATACGGTATAGATAGGGATTAACGCACCTTTGATTGATTGTAGATGAAATCAGGAGGAGAATCAAACTTATCTGCACTTGAGGAAGCATTGAGGAAGTGATTTTTCTGGAAATGAAACTCTTATCTTCAGTAATGATCGAGAGACCGATGGAGAATGGGGGTGCAACACACGGACCGGCAGCTGGAGCTGCTCCCGCTTGGACCAGTAATCACGCCGAAGAAGATGACCGGCAGCGGCGGCTTAGGTATGTGCGTAAACCGAATCAGAAGGAGTCGTGATTTTAAGACCCAATCGGTCTCTTGGCTGTCTAATTTCAGAATCGAGGGAAGGAAATCGAGAAAGGGGAGGAATGAGAGACAGATCTAGTGAGGCAGAAAGAGGAGGCGATACGTGGATGAAGGAAGAAGGCGACAGAGGAATGCGATGGTGGCTTATGGTACGCAATACACCTGTTGGAATGTGGAAGCCGGGAATTGGCCAAAAACTACCCACCCTGTATAAAATCCCAAAACCCTCCCACCCCACCCATTTCTTCTAGAAGACATTTGGTTTTTAATGTATATAGTAATGAAAAACATAACCAAAGTACTTATAGGATATCATCTTTATCTAAGTGTCGCCTACGTAAATAACAAAAAAACTGGGGACTACCTAGTTTACCTATAAGTAAATGATATGAGCTTAAAACTCTTCATTTTACTCTTCGTTTTGCCAAACGCTCGTCCAGTAAGATTTGCTCCATTTCCCCCTTATTCTACCACCTCCTGCTTTCCTTGCCGCTGAGTCATCTCTTTTTCCCTTTGACGCCACCGCCTCACGTCTCCCCAGCTTATCGCCACCTCTTGCTTCTTGTTGGCCGCCACCTCCTCCTTGCCTGCCTGTTTCACCCTTTATTTTTCCCCGTTCGTGTGAGACACCTACCATTGCACCATCGCTTCTCTTTTCTCTTTAATCAAGAAACCTCTTTTTTGTTTTAATTTATCAATTGTTGTACGCTTCTTTTTTAGTACATTCTATCTGTCTCCATTGGTTTTGTATAACATCACTTTCAAGAATGCTATAACAATGCTTCGTTTAATCCACTTTCGCCAAGTTCATTAAGTTTTTCTATTCATTTTTCTGTTTTCTCGACAATCTGAACGCTGTGAGCGCTCTTCGTTTGGGCAATAGAAATGGCGGTCATCCATATTGCGATTTTGTACCACCCTGTTCAAATCAGTATTCGAGATGAAGCAAAATCAGGTACGGTTTTAATTTCACCCCATCTTATCTACGTTTTTTCGTATTTCTTTCCTTACCCATCTTTAATTTTGTATAGCAAATTTTAGTGCTTAAAAGCAAGGGAATAACAGAATTTGGGGATGAATTTGTTGTTCCTGGGGTTTTCTTGCTTTGGATTTTGGAAGCTGCATATCGTGAAATCGAAGAAAATGAAGACGAAATTGAAATTTAAGCGCAAAATCGATGAAAATGAACACTGAATCGTAAATCATGTTACATTTCTTTTATTAAGCAGCTTTTTATTGACGATAGTGTTATTTTAATCAACTTTTGCTCATATTCTACTATTGTTTCTCCTATTTATCATTTTCTACTCTTATCCATAGGTTGTACGTGTTTAGTTCGTAGTCCAGGTCATATTTTTTTCCACATGTCGGTCTCACCCATCAGTGTTCTTAAATTTTAGTAAGTATTACTTCTTCCCTAAACAAATAAATTGTTATCTCCTTCTTTAGGATTGGCGTTCAAACATATTGTGATGGATTGGTTATAATATCCAAAGCCTACAAGTGAGCTGCCATAAAATTCCATATTTAACTACAACTCCAAAAGAGAGCAGTAGTAGGAGAAGAATATTGTAGTATTGGTAAATATAGGAGTGTTCGATTGACATTCATTCAATACCCCGTTCACCAAATTCCATTAGGCTTTACACAATATATGAAGAAAATTCCCTTGATTATGAGTGCTAAATATTGCTAATGCCAGTAAATCAAGATGTTTGGGTCTGATTGGTTTTGCTGTGGAAGAGTTAAGAGACATTGGGTTTAACTACGTGTTGCTAAAAGTCCCAACACGCTTTTCTCTTCCTTCAATTCTCCTGTTATCACCCTCTTTGGTTATTAATCATTAGAGTACCACGATATTATTGATAGGTTTTGGTCGTCTCTTGCAAATTTTGGTTTTCTATGTGTAATTTTGTTGATGCCACTCTGTCTTTGTAGGTTGTTTGACTAATCACCTTTGATCATTTTGTCACTTGTTATCCGGTATTCACTTATTCACGCTATTGGTTGAAAACTAGAGAAAGCATGGTAAATTCTTGTTGGAGGCATTGACTGAGAAGGTATGTTAACGTTAATGCAGCTAAAATTTTTATTATATGCTTTTCTTATTCATTAAAATTCAATGTAATTTGATATTTAGTTTATGATATATCATATTGAAAGTTCTTTGGTTGAAATGTTACTCAGTTGTTGATGACACGCTTTTCTTAATTATATATCATGTTTATATATTGTCATTATTCTCTTGATAACTGACGGGGTTTTCCCATAATTACTGACTTTATGTTTGCTCACTAAACAATCACTTTTAATGTCAAGTATGCCACAAAACTTAAGTTTGTTTACTACTATAGGACTTATTATGTAAACAATTTTATTATACAAGGGTATTTTAGTCTTTCTTAGCTTAGTTCGTTATTTCAGTTATTGGTTGTATGTATATAGTTCGTTGTAACAGTTTTTGAAAGTTAATGAATTCTTCTCTTCATTCCATCTTCTCATCTCTCTCTCTCTCTTCTTCAGATCTAACATGGTATCAGACTAATTTCGGTCTTCTTTTTCCTGTTCATCTTCATCCTTTCTCCTGTAATTCAATGGCGGAAACTCATCCAATTCCTCAAAATTCCATTGATACTACAAGTCCTTTTTATCTCGGTTCATCTGATAATCCGAGTTCTCTTCTCGTTTCTACTCAATTCACCGAAATAGGTTTCAATTCTTGGAAACGATCGATGATCATCTATCTGGCAGCGAAAAACAAATTAGGCTTCGTTGATGGCTCTATCATTCAACCGATGCCAATTATCCAATTTGGTTTCGTGCTAACTCAATGGTCATCAGCTGGATTCTCAATTCCGTTTCATCCAATATTAGTGAGAGCTTACTCTTTCTACCAACTACCTATGAAATATGGAATGAGCTCAATCAAAGGTATGAACAGTCTGATGGAGCTCTTCTTTATCAGATGCAGCAACAGATCTACTCCATTTCTCAAGGTGATACACCTTTTTCCACTTATTTCATGAATTTCACCAAAATTTGGGATGAAATTCGCATTATTCAATCTCTTCCACCTTGCACTTGTGGTGTTTCTGCCAAAATCATCAAGTTCTTCGAATATCAACGTCTAATACAATTGTTGATGAGACTTAACGAATCATATAAAATCATTTGAGGACAAATTCTCATGATGAAGCCATTACCAACTGTTGCTACCGCTTATTCTCTCCTTATTCAAGAGGAACGTCAACGAGGCATTAATCTCTTTACGCCTCTTAATCCAGATAATTTTGCGATGCAGGTATCTTCTGAATCAAGTAATATTTCTAAGAAGTTCTTAATCTGTAATCATTGCAAGAAACCTGGACATCATAAAGCGCAATGTTATCGACTTAACGGATTTCCTGCAAACTTCAAATTCACCAAGACCAAAAAGGATGATTCTAAACTAGTCATTCAGAACGTTATTTCTACCGTTACTCCTATGATTTCTCAAGATCAGTATCAGCATCTCCTAAATCTCATCAATCATAATTTTACACCTGCTTCATCATTGTCCTCATCCTCTCAAGATCCTTCAATCATCACTGATGGTGCTATGCAGTCCGGAGGTACTAATTTTGATTTTAAAACATTTGCTGCTAATGTTTACAAATCTAGTGCTTGGTTACAACAACACATCTCTTGGATTGTTGACTCCGGCGCTACTGACCACATATGTTCTAACAAAACTCTTTTCATTTCTCTTTCTAAGCTTCCGTAGACTCAATTTTTTGGTCTTCCTAATGGAAATGACATCACTGTTTCATTTGTTGGTAATATTCAATTACATGATTCTATTGTTCTTCAAAATGTTCTATATGTTCCAACCTTTCGCTATAATCTTCTTTCTATTCCAAAAATCACATCTCAGCTTCATACTTTTGCCATCTTCACTGATTCAAATTGTCTATTGTAGGACCCTTCAGTGAAGCATAAGGTTGCTCTTGGATCTTTTGGCAAAAGAGTCAATGATCTATACGTCTTTGATCACTTTGATATTAAACATAATTTCTCGTTTTGTTTTTGTGTAATGCCTTTTTTCAATAATTCTTGTTTCAATGTAAACAAAACTCAATCTAATGTCATGTTATGGCATAAGAGATGTGGTCATATTCCTGTCAACAAACTTCATATTCCTCTTACTGATTCTCGTAATGATTATATGGTTGATTCGTGTGACATTTGTTTTAAGGCTAAACAACGTAATGATTCTATGGTTGATTCGTGTGACATTTGTTTTAAGGCTAAACAATGTAAACTTCCTTTTCCTAGAAGCATCGTCTCCTTAGTAGTAAAGAAAGGTTGGATGATTCAACAGGTGGACGTTAATAACGCCTTCCTTCACGGTGACCTTCACGAGGAGGTATATATCAAAATACCACCTGGTTACGTTGTTGACTCTCCGAATTTAGTATGCAAACTCAATAAATCCTTATATGTATTGAAGCAGGCTTCTCGCCAATGGTATGCCAAATTATCCCATGCTTTACGACTTCAAGGTTATAATCATTCACATAATGATTATTCTTTATTCTTAAAGAAAGATGATGGACATATTAGTATAGTAGCTGTATATGTTGACGATATACTTGTTACTGGAGACAATCCTGAAGCTATATCACAACTCAAAGATTTTCTTAATGATCGTTTTAAAATCAAGGATTTGGGATCAATCAACTACTTTCTTGGACTAGAATTCTCTCATGTTTCTGATGGGATGATAGTTCATCAAAGCAAGTTTATTAGTGAATTGTTATCTCTTTATTCCATAAATGATGCTCCTTCTGTTACTACTCCTTTACCAGCAAAAGTTCTTCTTACAACAAAGATGGATAATTTGTTATCTGATCCCACGATATATCGTCAATTAATTGGCAAATTAAATTTTTTGCTTCACACTCGACCGGATTTAGCCTTCTCAGTACAGTTTCTAAGTCAATTTAATCAACAGCCTTCACAAGCGCATTATGACACAACTCTTCATGTGCTTCAATATATCAATAGTACTTCCTCTCAAGGTCTTTTCTTCAACAAACTTCCAACTTTTGATATCGAAGCATACTCTGATTCGGATTGGGCAGTGTGTCCCATTACACGTCGCTCTGTTAGTGGCTTCTTTATAATGCTTGGTGGTACCCCAATTTCTTGGAAATCAAAGAAACAATTGACAGTTTCTTTGTCATCTTCCGAGGCTGAGTACCGATCGATGCGACGTGTGTCTTCAGAATTAGCATGGCTAAGCCGTTTATTTCATGAACTTGGTTTAACCAACATCACCCCTATACCTTTGAAATGTGATAATCAAGCTGCTATCTTCATAGCTTCTAATCCGGTCTTCCACGAATGAACAAAGCACGTAGAACTAGACTGTCACTTTGTTCGTGAGAAGCTACAAGAAGGTTTAATCGATTCACTACAAGAAAAAATTGAAATAGCTACGAAAAAATTTTGTAACTAAACAACGGATTTCCGTAGCTAAACGTGAATAGCTACGAATTTTGCAACGGATTGATTTCGTAGCAAATTTCTTTGTAGCTAAAAAATAACTACGTCTTCCGTAGCAAATTTGTTACGAAATTAGTTACGAACTAGTTCCATAGCAAAATAACTACGACCTAATTTTGTAGCAGATCCATAGTTAATTAGCTATGAACTAATTCCATAGCATATCCGTAATAAATTAACTACAACCGTTTTATAGTGAAGCCGTAACGTCTACTCTCCTGTAGCAAATTAACTACCAACTTAATGCGTAGCAAATTTCATAACACACTTTTTCGGCCAAAAAATCCGTAATTGCTTCAAACCTATTAAAAATCTTATCCAAGTTCACCCAAAAAAATCGGTGCAAAATTAGATCAAATCAAACTAACTCAATCCAACATTACAAAATATTAGACTAAGTAAAAAATTGTTCATTAAACTAGCCGGCTCTATGGAACCAGACGAGTTGAAATAGAACGACGCTTTTCGTTTTATAAATCACATTTGCCTTCATATTATTTCTCACTGGCCGATGTGGGATAGCCACAACCCAATAAATCTTTCTCTTTGCTTCTTTACACACATGACACACTCACGTTATACTACCTATTTTTTTAAAGCACACACAATAAAGATTAAACTACTTATTTCTTTTAAAGACACACACATTACATATTACACTACATATATTATTTAAATCATACACATTACACTACTTATAATACAAAAGACACACATTACACACACACATATATATATATATATATATATATATATATATATATATATATATATATATATATATATATATATATATATATATATATATATATACACACACACACTTCACAGTCAATCTAACAAGTAACGAGTTCGACAACCTTGACACAATTTCGTAGTAAATTAACTACTAAAATGGTAAGGAGATAAAGAAGAAAACATATGTATACATGAACCACACTTAAAGGGCATTCGTCATTGCTTATCTAGTATCCTTTGAGTGAAAATGGCAGGTTTATACTTTTTATTATATAAATGGTGTGTGTCGGTGTTTTAGGATCGTTTAAGGGGTCTAAATGTTATTATTCACTTACCGTAGTTTCGGTTCTTAAACCACGCTTTTCAAGGAGAATCCAGTTCTGAAAGTTGGTACCCATTTTTGTTGTTTCACCCCTAGTTCTGAAAGTTAGTACCAAGTTTCGTTGCCCGTATTAATTTAATATAGTGCAATGTGTTTTTCAACCATCTAGTATCCAACATGTAGTCAAAATGGCATCTTTATACTTTTTATTATAAAAACGGTGCTTGTCAGAGTGTACGGGGTTGTTTAAGGTGTCTAAAATTTACTTAGAAAGTCAAGACACTTAAAATTGCTCATCGAAAATTCTATGGAAAAATAATTATGGATATAACTTGTTTAGAAAATTTTGTAGCAAAACAGTAACATATTTATATTTTGTAGCAAAATAGTTATAGGTTTTGATATCGTAGCAAAATTTGTAGCAAACTAGCAATGAATTTCAATTCTATAGCAAATTTTGTAGCAAAATAGCTATGGAGTTTGATCCATAGCAAATTTTGCAGCAAAAGAGCTACAAATTATGATTTTGTAGAAAATTGTGTAGCAAAATAGCTACGAAAGTTGATTCTGAAGCAGATTTCGTAGCAAAATAGCTACATACATTGGTTTGTCGTAAATTATGTAGCAAAATAGCTACGAGCTGTGATTGTGTAGCAAATTTCGTAGCAACCTAGCTACGAATTTTGTTTGTGTAGCAAACTTTCGCAACCATTTACATATTAGCTACAAAATACAAGTTCATAGCAAATTTTGTAGCAAATTTGCTAGAGACAGCCATTCCGTAGCATATTTCATAGCAAAGTAGCTACGGATTTTGATTCCGTAGAAATTTTCCGTAGTTATTCGGATTTTTTCTTGTAGTGATTTGTCTCATGTTTCGACCACTGATCAACTGGCGGATGTTTTTACCAAAGCGCTTCCTGGTCCTCTTCATGATAAAGCCAAGTCCAAGCTGCATCTACGGTCTCCAGCTTGCGGGGGGGTATAGGACTTATTATGTAAACAATTTTATTATACAAGGGTATTTTAGTCTTTCTTAGCTTAGTTCGTTATTTCAGTTATTGGTTGTATGTATATAGTTCGTTGTAACAGTTTTTGGAAGTTAATGAATTCTTCTCTTCATTCCATCTTCTCATCTCTCTCTCTTCTTCAGATCTAACAGCTACTAGGTCACGAAAAAAAACCAAGTTCTTTGCCATGTGGGTATTTAAAACCCACATGAGCATTTGGTAATCAGGTATTCAAAATCTGACTAAAATAACCAGTTTATGCATGTTTATGACCTAATTGGCAAAGAAATTAGTAAGGTACCCAAGTTTGCAAAATTAAATGTGTTAAAGGTTGTCGATAGGATTTTTGCCGATGCTTGACAACATGTCCTTTTTGCTCTTGTAGGTCTTGAAGTCTGCAATCGATTATTGGGTATTGGGTAGGTCCAGAAGTAAAACAACTCATTTTTTATGTTTGCGTCATTTAACCGTATTCAAGAGTGGAGAAGGGAAGGTGAATAATGTAGATTCATGTTTTTGTATAATTTGAAGTACTGTTGATAATAGATACTTGTGTAGGATTTAAAAACTTATTTCTTGTGGTAAACTTAATTGGCATATATTATTTGTGGATGACAAATAGTTATGTATATATGCTCTTGTTTTCCATTTTGAATTTTGAATCAGTAATGAAGTGGAGGCTCAATATCATATAATTGAAGTCATTTGGCTTACATTAATTAAGCTTTAGATGAAAATGAATCCTATATTTTTCTAAATTAGTGTTTGTGCAACTACACGGGCTACCTGGCTCTTTGGTTCATGTTTAGCTATTGATCAGAGGGAAGAAACTTGACCAAAATTCACATGGCTAACCTGGCTTGTATAACTAAAGAATATGAAATTAGCAGTTGTTCTTTCTATTGTAACCTTGTACTTTCAACTGTTTGTATATTATAGCATCTTACTCTTATTTCATTCTATTAGGACATTGTAATTTAAAAAATTTCTTATTAAGGCATTGTCCTATTGAGAAATCCACCCAATTATGCCATTGTAGTTTCAGGTTTTCTCAATAGTGGATCGTGCTCAAACTCTGCTTTAATTATAACTTGGGCCGAAAACCCTCCTTGCATATATAAAAGAAAAGGATTTGGTTTCGGATGTATAGAAAAAGGGATATGTGGACATTTCCACTATCTCTTTCATAATATGTTGACCGTTGGATTTTGGGGTTCACCAGTGGCTTCCCTTAGACCAAACAATCACCCAATCCATGGTATCCACCTTTTGAGACAGCTGTCACACACCGTTGTTCTCCCTCACCCCCAACTACTTCCTCTCTCTCCCTCCATTCTCTTCCTTTTTAATGTCGAAAATAGACATAGAAGCGGTCAATCAAGGCTATTCTACTATTTCTAGCATCTCCACCACCCACTAGAAATAGTCTAACGCCGTCGTCAAACTTACCTCACCCTAATCTTCCTTCCCCTTTTCCTACCAATGACATACAGTGAAATCCTAATGAACCCGATGAAAAAATTAAATCGGATTTTTTGATATTGGCATTCCTCTGAAACCAATTCTTGAAGCAAGAACCGGGGACGGTAGTGTTAGGATCGAGACACTTAGCCTACAGACACGGAACTCACACTCAGCTCACAAATTAAGAACACAAGAATTTAACGTGGTTCGGTCTAATCTGACCTACATCCACGGCGGGTAACTAGAAGTTTTATTGCTCTGTGTTTATTTGTGTTGTGTGGTCCATTTGGTTTGGTGCTATGCTGCCCTTTATATAGGCTTAGAAGGCAATGTGAAATCAAAATAAAAATTAGGCTACCTAACAATTTGTCAAGGCTTTACCAACCAAAGTTTGAACAAAATACCAACTAATCTTTGAACAAAATCTTCACCTAACAATCTCCCACTTGAAGATTTTGAACAACATAGTCTTTCTCTATCGTCCAATTGTTGCAACAATTCTTCAATCTCTCACTTGAAGCCACGGAACAATCTTCACCTGTGCTTCAACTGTGCATTCCAAAAAAACACTTTTAATCTTAGCTCTTTCCTAGTTACCCTGGCCTTCTCTTCAATTTACCTGAAGGCTAGTTGAAGCTTCCGTTAGCTCCAACACATTAGTCATGGCTAAGTCTACCACTGACCTGTTCTCTGTCTCCACCGGCTCCCACTGAAATGAACTGCCCGATCCTGGAACATCCTGGGAACAAACGACACTCTCCATGTGTAGCAGATAATCTGGAGAGATTTTTACAGATGGAATACTGGTTTTCTTAACCCACTGTGTTCTGGGTATTCTAGCTGAAACACAACCCTTGCTCCCACTGCTATGAATGCCCTTGACTGGTATTTCTGAACCGTTCCAAACACGTTCAACCTGAATCTGACCTGTGACTCTGGGTTTGCCATCTGCAAAGCAAACCTTCTTCTGTCTACGAGACTCTATGAACCGGACTTTAGTCTTCTTCTGAACTGGGACGATTACTCCCTCAGACGGTAAACTGACCATATATAATGAACCCCTCTTGTGTCCACGAGCTATCACACGATTTCCTTTGACTACCTTCCACTGCCCATTCCTGAACTTAACCTCGTGCCCTTGTTCATCCAACTGCCCAACAGAAATTAAGTGTTTCTTCAGACTTGGAATTACTCGGACATCCTTCAAAGTCCATGGACCGACTGGAGTCTTCAGATCTAAGTCACCTATGCTCGTCACATCAAGAACCTCATCGTTTGCTAGTCTTACCTTACCAAAATCCCCTTCTTTCAGATTCCGCAGTGCTTCACCGCTGTGGGTAGCGTGAAATGAAGCACCCGAATCCATAACCCAGGAATCCACATTGCTCTCCACACTACAGATCAAAACATCATCATCTGAATGGTCTACTGCAACGTTAACTTCTTTCTTGTCTTTTGGACATTGATTCCTGAAATGTCCAACCTCTTTACAGTTCCAACAAGTCACATCATTTCGAGTCCTCGACTGACTCCTTCTCCTGTTCCTGCTCCCACTACCTCTGTTATTTTTTCTACCTCTGACCGCATTCAATTGTTCACTTGATGATTCCCCAGAATTTCTTCTTCTGACGTCTTCGCCTAGAATTAAATCTCGAATTCCCTAAAAAATGAGCTCTTTCGATCCTGCGGAACTAGTAACGGCTGTAACTGTTCCGGACCAACTGTCAGGTAATGATGATAACAGTAGTAACCCTTGAACTTCATCCTCGAACTTTATTCCCACTGACGCAAGTCTGGATAAAATCGAGTTTAAATTATTGATGTGCACTGTAACTGAACTTCCTTCCCTCATCCTTGTGTTGACTAGTTCCCGAATCAGGAAGACTTTATTTGCTGCCGACGGCTTCTCGTACATATTAGACAATGCCTCCATGATTCCCTTTGTCGAGGTCTCTTTCAAAATGTTGAAGGCAACGTCCTTTGACAACGTTAGTCTAATAAATACCTTGGCCTTTTTATCCAAAGTCTCCCACTGTGCCTGTGTCATCGCCTCCGGTTTTTCACCTAAAACTGCGTCCAAGTCTTTCTGCACGAGCAAATCTTCAATTTGCATCTTCCACCAACCAAAGTCCTTCCCATCAAACTTCTCAATCTGAATCTTGCTGCTTTCTGCCATTATAACGGACAAGCTGCACCTTTTTCAGAAATTAAGGGTAAAAATGCAAATTTTCTGAAGTTTTAGGGCTCAACTGCACTTTTCTGAAAGTTCAGGGGCTAATCTGCACTTTTCTGAATGTTCAGGGACTAAACTGCACTTTTCTGAAAGTTCAGGGACCTATCTGTAATTTTCTGAAAGTTCAGGGGCTAAACTGCAATTTTCTGAAAGTTCAGGGGCTAAATTGCAATTTTCGAAACTTCAGGGACCTATTTTGCAAATTCTGGAACTTCAGGGACCTATTTTGCAAATTCTAGAACTCCAGGGACCTATTATGCAAATTCGGGAACTTCAGGGACCTGTTTTGCAAATTCTGGAACTTCAGGGACCTGTTTTGCAAATTCTGGAACTTCAGGGACCTATTTTGCAAATTCTGGATCTTTAGGGACCTGTTTTGCTAATTCTGGAACTTCAGGGACCTGTTTTGCAACTTCTGAAACCTCAGGGACCTGTTTTGCAAATGCTACAGTACCGCTACAGTGTCGTCTTCTATGGCGAAACTCCGGTGCTACAGTGTCGTCTTCTCCGGCGAACTGGTTTTTCCGGCCAACTTTCCGGCGAGTTTTGACCAACTTTGACCGGCGATTTGGAGGTCTTCCGACGCTCAAAAAATTCGAAAAAATATATTTTCAGAATCTGCGGAACGAGACCTTTCCAACGGCGTAAACCAAAATCGTTTTTGAGACAAAAAATTTCCGACCCAAAAACAGAAAATCACCCTCTCGAGCTGAACCAAAGCTCTGATACCACTTGTTAGGATCGAGACACCTAGCCTACGGACACGGAACTCACACACTCAGCTCACAAATTAAGAACACAAGAATTTAACGTGGTTCGGTCTAATCTGACCTACGTCCACGGCGGGTAACTAGAAGTTTTATTGCTCTGTGTTTATTTGTGTTGTGTGGTCCATTTGGTTTGGTGCTATGCTGCCCTTTATATAGGCTTAGAAGGCAATGTGAAATAAAAATAAAAATTAGGCTACCTAACAATTTGTCAAGGCTTTACCAACCAAAGTTTGAACAAAATACCAACTAATCTTTGAACAAAATCTTCACCTAACAGGTAGAAGAGACATTTAATGATGATGCTTAATGTCGCCCCTCCATTCCAGGGACATTCTTCGTCATTTTAACAAGTCGATTCTCTATTCCCATTGTAATCTTGACATTTTCTTTTGTTCTTGAAGCTTTCAATTTATTCTGATCAAGTTTTGTGACTTTTAACCAAATCATCAAGCTCTCTATCTGTGTATCTTTGGCTACCACACATCCTAAACTTAGGGATCACTGGTAGATCATTGTCCCTTATTAAGTTACGGATTTTCAGTGTTTGTTTATACATCCAAGTCCAATGACTAGAATTATAGAAAGTCATGTAGTCCACTCGTGCTATACCATTGTAGTGTTGCAGAATAAACTCTTTTACAGGTGGAAACATTGATCTTTTGTCTAAATTAAAGTGTTCAACTTTGTTGTAAGTAGTTAATGTTCAAATGAACAACCTTATGGGTAATTGATTTGCTGGAAATGAACATGAAAATCAAACTAGGTGTAACATATGGTGAAAATCTGGTAAAATTACCATACTATCCTTATTCTTGTTATAACGGTATACATTGTATAATTTATAGTTCTTAATCATAGAAAATTATCATTTATATATCAGGTGTATCACTCTAAATTTAGTTGTTTATCAGGTGTGTCACTATAAATTTATTGATGAGGAAGAAATTGCTAAAGCTTGTGGTTACCCCTTACTTCCTCCTAAAAGTCACATAAGTGGACCTGTACCAGTTTCAGTTTCAGATCATGGTCAAACCTTTTTATCAAAGGATGGATTTAGTTAAGAAGAGACGTGCCACAAATTCTGCTATCTATTTCACTATACGCATGTCGTTAGATTTAGAGACATCGGATGGGTTCACTTTGACCAAATAATCTCAGATTTATATGCCTGAGGTGTGGGAGCTGGATCTAGTTCGTCGTTTTAATGTATATGGGAATGGGAGGAAATATGAGGTGATGTGGGATTTTTTTTTCATTTTGTTTGGGTTGATGAATGAACTTGGTTTATTATTTTAGATATTAGTACTTTTATTTTTTGATATTTGATAAGTTTGATGTTATATTAGTGTAGGTAATTACATAATAACTTTTTATTTGATAAGTTACCTACCTCGAGGTAAAGTGATGGAAAGAGCTTTGTGTATCAATACATGGAGGAAGCATAATAATGTTGGAGTCTGCCATCATATGTAAATTAGCCATGGAAGTGGATTGAAATACTCAAGGTGATTTTATTAGCTAATTCTTTATCATTTTTATGTTTCTATTGTAATAATCATCGATCTTTTTACTGGGTTTTTTCTTCTATGTATCTTTTTGATTCTTGGGTTCTTCAATTTGACTGGCTATTATCATTATGGACCTGAGAATGAAGTGTATTTCATGATATTAAAAGATTATAGACAAAAGGAATCAGTATTGTGTGTAGGAAGCCATTCATTGGCAGGTCCGAGAAGACACCCCGGTTAGAGCTCGTGGATAGAAGTCAACGGACCAAATGTGTCAATGTCCAAATTCTTGCATGAAACTAGCGAATTTATTTCAGCTAATGTGCGGGCTGTAGAGTTGTTGTGCAACCGAGTCTTGAGTGCTAGATGATGTCCGCTAGATGAGATAAGAACTTTATCCTTCCCAACCCTAGTTTAGTTGTATTGTATCTCTCGGTTCCTTTCATTCTCTCCTTCTCGTTTTGTCTCACGATCCCTCCCTTTCTCTCTCGTTTTTTTGTTTCCTGCCGGGTTGTGTGGTTGCTGTTGTGTTTCTTGCTGTGGATCGTGAAGGAGGGCGGGTGTGCTGCAAGTGGCCAAGTAAGGAGAGGTGTTGGTGAGAGGTAAGTCATGTTCGCCTTTCTTCTCTTCTTTTCTTTCTAGCCAAGGGTATTTGCACCACAACCAACCTTTACCGTAAGGTGGTGTGGGTGTGTATGTTGGTTTTATTGGTGTTTCTCAAGACCTTGTTCTGATTTTTAATAATATGAGGTTTTGTCTCAAGCTTCGTCTTAAGTTTCTTGTGGAATTTTATGCTAACCGATTCCATACATCACACACTTGTGTGTGTGTGTGTCGTTGTTGTGTGTGTAAGATAGTATGGCCTTGTGCTAAACCTTGATGTTCATGTTATCCTTCTGGTTTCTATGTCTTTTGTGAAGTCCTTTCAAACCCAATATAGTCTTAATAATTGTCTTAATGGGTTAGGGTTGAAAACGCTAACCCTAATGTGATTTTATGTGATGTTTAGAAATTCAATGTTTTGACTCATCGTGCTAAATTGAGTCCATTTGACTCATGGTTTATGCCAATGGTTTTGTCTTTGAGTCTAGTTTGTTCACTAAAAAGGGTCTTAATTGATTTAGACCCTAAGTTGTGTGGAATTGCCCATTTCCACTGACTGGTCTAAGTGCTGTCAGATTTGGTCTTCTGTCTTTGAAAATTCACCATAAATTGTACGAGACTCATATACACCAGTGGCCCGAGTTCAGGTTAGCTGTCTACTTAGCCCACGCCAAATTTTAGAGCCCATTCGGTGCTTGGACTAATTCTTTGGATTCTGGTCCAGCTTAATGTCTAATTTGTGAGTCTACTTGTGGATTTTATTCTGACATTTTGGAGAGTGCATATGACTTAGAGGACAGAGCCTATGGTTTTCTAGAAGGGTCTAGTTTATACTTAATTTTTCCCTAAATATATAGATGAACATTACTAGGTTGAAAGTTGCAAGCTTTGCAACCAGGTCCAGGTCCAGGTCCAGGTCCAGGTCCAGGTCCAGGTCCAGGTCCAGGTCCAGGTCCAGGTCCAGGTCCAGGTCCAGGTCCAGGTCCAGGTCCAGGTCCAGGTCCAGGTCCAGGTCCAGGTCCAGGTCCAGGTCCGGGTCCGGGTCCGGGTCCGGGTCCGGGTCCGGGTCCGGGTCCGGGTCCGGGTCCGGGTCCGGGTCCGTTTTGAATATCCGATCTTGGTAAATTCATGGAAAATGGAAGGAAAATAATTGGGGTATATATGTTCCTTACATCTTTGAAAACCTTAAATTATGAACTAAAAGACTGTGCAATAATATCCTAAAATGGTTAGGACTAGGGTGAGCTAAATGGGGAATTATCAGATTCCTCAAGTAAGGCTGATAGCTAAATTATAACTTAACAAGAAGAAAGCAACTCTTCAAGTATCTATTTATAGTAAGGCAAGTTAGTATACTTGGTAGTGACATATTGTAACTTATAGGGGTATATGTAACACCCGACTTTTAAAACAAAAACACCCCTGAAAATTTTTCATTTTAAACAAAGGTTTCAATACATAAAACCATAACAAAGGGGTATATTTTAATAAAAACGGGTACAAGTGTATCAAGGAGAGTATAAAATACCATGTCTCCTTTAAAGCCGGGCTGCTACTGACAGCATCTATGAGTCCCACTTCAAAGTCACGGACTCTATCTTGTCCCCTATCAGTATCATGCTAACCTGCAGGGACAGTAACAAATATCGTGAGCTATAAAGCTCAGTGAGTAATCGTATCTGCAAATAACAAGTATTAGAAATACATTCATATAACTGTTTGGATATCAAAACCAAACTCCTAGCCTTTCTGGCTGACCAAATATCTCTTAGGATTTCACATCCTAAATTATAGCCTTACAGACTATAACATGATAACCTGCAATTATCAAGCCACGTCAGTTATTTGCACATATAATCATATACAACCATTTCTGTCCCATATTTCTTAGTCACATCGGACCGCACTGTATATCCTGGCTATTTAAGCCGCACTCTGTGTCATAGCTATATAAGCTGCACCAAAACATTATCAATATATAAATCATAGCCCGAAGGCCGCACCAGCTGGGTTAAATAACCCGATATCATAGCCATAAGGCCGCACCATGTACCTGTAACAATATCATAGCCAAAAGGCCGCACCAAATATCATAGCCCGAAGGCCGCACCAGAATATCATAGTCCGAAGGCCGCACCAGAATATCATAGCCCGAAGACCGCACCAGAATATCATAGCCCGAAGGTCGCACAAGAATATCATAGCCCGAAGGCCGCACCAGAATATCATAGCCCGAAGGCCGCACCAGAATATCATAGCCCGAAGGCCGCACCAGAATATCATAGCCCGAAGGCCACACCAGAATATCATAGCCCGAAGGCCGCACCAGTTGAATATAGCATCTAGAATTAATTATGGCTCACGGGTTAGCCCGCTGTTGCCTTGGCTCACGGGTTAGCCCGCTGTTGCCTAGACTCACGGCTCCGTTCTTGTCATCGTAATGACTCACGGCTTATCCGGTCTTGTCTATATAGGTTCGACTCACAGTTCCGTTCTTGTCTAATAAAGACTCACGGCTTAGCTGGTCTTGTCGTACCATTAATACTGACTGACTCACAGCTCCGTTCTTGTCTATAACGGACTCACGGCTTATCTGGTATTGTCATCTTCATATATCTTCAAACTTGTCATTTTCGTCCCTCAAAGCTGTTTCAACCTGTAACAGTTCAATCATCATATATCATATATGATATCAGTGAGATTACTCACCTGGATGCTAGCTGCATTTAAATCCCGGTTGTTTCTTGCCTTTGTGTGCACCACAACCATTTTGTCTCATACCTATATATTCATTTATATACCAAATGATAATAGGTTAATAATCATCTAAATTGACTCTAATACGTAAGAGTCCAATATAATATCATTATAAACAACGCCTAGATAATAAACTTTCCGTTTACTATCTTTATGTGAATTTTACTATTCACCGAGGCATTCGTATCGATCTACAGTGCCCCCGAGGGGTCGAAAAATCAATATAAAAATTTTCCCAAACTTTTCAGACCATAACGAGCCTACGGTTCAAGTTTGAGCTAAAACGGACAAGCCAAGCAAAAGTTAGCATTTTGAAGTCCCTGCCTGAGGGGCGCACCCCGCCTAGACATGGGCGCACTGCGCCTGGGCAGACTCCTGATCAGTCGCGATTTGTGCACTGTAGCACGCAGTTTTGGCCCATTAAGTCCTTAATCCAGTCCTTAATCGTTTGGGGTTTGTTTCTAGGCTAAAACCTTATACTTTAACAAGGTTTTCAACCATTCAAAACAACTAAATCAATCAATATGAAGAATTAGGGTTCTTAGTCCCAAAACCCCAAAACTTCAAATTCATCATAAATAGCAATCTACTTCCATTTCCTTGAACTAAGTCCTTTTAGCATGACTTAATGGAAGTAATAAACTATCTAAACCACATAATCATAACTGAAATTTACAAATTTCAGTTTCTATAAAACCAAATCAAGAACACTTCAAGAACTTGGTTAAAATCAAGTTTACTAACCTTGATTAACAAAGGAATCACCAATTCCAAGCCATGATTCCAATTCCATGCTTCAATCCTTCAAGATTTCCAGGTTTTTGCTCTCAAATCCCATCCCCGTTGCTGCACAAATGGCCAGTCAAAGAGAGAGTCAACTCTCTCTTATTTATACCTCAAATTTTTACATTTTTAGTCCTAAAGTTCATTTTCTTGAACTTTGACCACAAAATCAAGTTTTGTTACAATAAAACTTCCATTCTTTATACATTTGCCACAAACAACAATATTTTTCATATTTGGTCCTTCACATGGTCAAATGACCAAATTACCCTTTTTTTTTGTAAAACGACCAAAAATCCGTTTTTATAACATTTTAAGTTCAAAACTCAAAATATTATTTCAAACTAATTACTTTTCTGTCCAAAAGACCAATTTACCCTTCCAAGGTAAAATGACCATTTTACCCTTTTTATTATTTTTATAAAAAGAGTATCTTGGTGTTACAAATTCTCCCCTCCTTCAAAAGATTTCGTCCCCGGAATCATACAAGGAGTTGAGGGTTTGTCTTCCTCGTTTCGCTTTCGGTCTTCCACATCATGTTGGAATCTCTATGGTATTGCCTAAGCACTTAACCATACTAGTCTTCGTATCTCGTGGTTATATCACAGTTCTCATATCATTCCTCCAGTTGTCCCGGGTACCTTAATCACTTATCTACCTCATTTCATCATAAGGAATTTGTTGGAAATTATTAATACATAATTTCTTTCTTATCGTCCCAAACAAATTTAACCTTTCCAAAATATTACTTTCATACAAACATATTCCTTTACTTGGAATTTCAAAGGTTTATATTCGGCAATACACATACCGTTTTACAATTTCTTAACCATTCTTCAAATTCGATCGTACTCATCAAGTCTTTTCTTCAGTTTGTGCAAGAATCTAGAATCCAGTCAACGTTTATATCACATCTTCAATCCAATAAATCGGAGGATAACACGGTATTCCAAACCATACTTCATGTAAGTCACCAAACTACAAGCATGAAAGCTGCTATTTCTTGCAAATTTTCTCAAAAACAGGCGATCTTCTCATCTTTTACTAGGGTCTGCTATGCTATTTTCAAGCATATCCTCTAAAATATGCATCATCAGGTCACTTTGTTCATCAATATACGGTATTTGCAGAGACTTTATCGCAAAGTCTATAACAATGTTGTCCCATTTCTTTACTGGGGCCAACAATGGGTCAATTTCTTCGCACGTTTCTACCGGTTTGACTTTACTTTACGTACAAGTCAAATACTTTTCATACCTCTTTCAATACCTTTCTTCTGTCCCAGCCACCAACACATAGGTTTTATCGACATATCCAGTCTGGTATTGTTCCGGGTATACTGCATATCTAGTACAAAATACATCTTTTCAAGATGATTTTCACGTTTCACCTTGCTTTGGAATCCACATTCACAACTTCCAAGGATTTTAAACTACTGTGATTTTCCAACTAACTTCTGCTAATATTCAATCATTTATTTATTATTCACATTTTTAGACGTGCACACATCTTTCTGTGCTACCCGAATCAACTCGGGTACTTAATTTGCCACATTCACGCATGTGGTTGTATCCTTTCAAAAGATACTCTTTCTAATTCAAGGCATCTATAATCACATACACCTTTCTGAGATGGTACAAGATTTCATACCCGAAATCTCTAAGTAACCCATCTATCTTTATTATTTCATATTTAGCTTATTTTTGATCAATAAAGTACTTCAAACTTTTATGATCCGTATAAACGATAAGCTTTACACTATACAAGTAGTGTCTCCAACGCTTCAATGCCAAAATCATAGTTGCTACTGTAACATTATGCATCTACAGTCAAAGATGGATACATTTCAATGATCCAATCCATCTTCTCTGCTTAGCATCATTGCTAACATCAGAGTTTCACACAAGGTTTATTCCAAACCTTTAAAAATATACTTGTGGTCTTTCTACCACTCAGACTTTTCACTTTTTCTAGTCAACTTTAGTCAGCTAAACAGCAATCGAGGAGCAGTTTTCTATAACTCTCCTATAATAAACCGCCAATCCAAGGAACTACAAATTTAGTCAGATTCCTCAAGCGGTTCCAGGTTTATCACATCATCAATTTCACTGGATTTACTTTATCATCTCTGGCATTATTTACATGCCTAAAGAATATGAAACTTCTTTTATCCAAATTTTCATACTTGGAGGATTTAACATATCACTTAACTCAGTGAAGTAACTCCAGTATCTGGTACAAATGTACCTCATATTCGATCTGGTTTCAAGAATGTCAGATTCTCATTAGTCAATGTACATATACATTAACTTATCTTTCTTCTTTTCAATCAAGATAGGGCTCCACACGATGACACATTCGGCCATATGAGACCCCAATTCAAAAACAATTTCTTCCAATTGTTTTACCACTCTGCCATCTCTACAGAGGCTAATCAATATAGAGCCTAAATAACGGAAACGGCTCTCAAGACCAGTTTAATCATAAGCTCTTCTCGCCAATCTGGCAGAAATCCTGGAAGTTCTTTTCAAAAGAAACATCCGAGAATTTATTTAAAGTAGTACACTACTATCACTGTTTTATTTAACTTGGCCAATACCACGTATGCCATCTACAACATCATTCCTTTACTAACTCTTTTCCGAGTTTAAGCAAAGGAAAATAACCGGTATTCTCAACAACGGTCATTTACCATGGATTTTCGTCCATTTCATTTCTAATTTAAGAACCATAATGTTCTTGTTTCTACAATTCATGTTAGCATACTTCGTTGCTAACCAATATATAGGCATAATTGCTTCAGTTTTAAAGGTAGTCATCGGCTTCAGATTCATAGGGAAAATGGTCCCGTAAATCCTAGGCAATCTACCTTCCAGGTGTTCAATATCTAGAACATATTTGCTATCTGCTATAGCTACTTTCAAAATTTCATCCATAATCATTGATGAAATATTCTAACAAGACATCAGTGTCATCAATCCAAAGCATAGCTTCTTGGATCAAATATAACATACACGAGTTATATTCAAAACAATTATATCGGAGATCATATCAGTCTCCTCACGAGCTTCTTCCACAATCTGCTGGAATGCTCAAGGTACCACTGGTCCTTTTTAACCATTCATTTCTTCTTTCTTTCCTGGGTTCATCACCCGTTACTCCACATTTAGCATGTGAGTATTTCATAAAGAAGTGATCTATAGTTCCACGCTGGAACCACTTCCGTCCCATACAACAAACTCGAGCGATATGCTCCCATTTTCTGTAATTTCATCTTGTCAACGGTAGAGTCTCAACTCTAAAATGTTCTAAGTGCTTTTCCTGCACTTCTTACATCACATCATCTTTTCGTTTTGGTCTCTTTCCTTCAAGGCTAGACCTGAATCGTGTTAACTTCTTCTGAGAAGTCCACCAATATTTTCTGCTTTTCTTGTAGTCTCAGCTACTTTTCTTTCACCTTGATATCAATCAGGGTGAGCAACCGATTTCTTTTTCTGACCACATCAGCGAATATTGCTCATCATGTGGATTTTCTGCTATTCGTCCCCTTTTTGGCTCTCATACCACGAAGCCTTGTGAAAAGGGCTGGTCTATTTCCTAGAGCTTCACGTCCTAAATGTCTTCCAAGAAGATTCATAGTTCATACTTCTTATACGTCAGAAGTTAGCAACAGTCAGGTTATATATGTATAATAACAACTATATACACCTAACTATGCATCATGTCTTTTATCTCAAGGTTTAAGTCCAGGAATCTACTCTATAGACACCTAGTTCACTTAAACCACGGCTCTGATACCAACTTGTAACACCTGACTTTTAAAACAAAAACACCCCTGAAAATTTTTCATTTTAAACAAAGGTTTCAATACATAAAACCATAACAAAGGGGTATATTTTAATAAAAACGGGTACAAGTGTATCAAGGAGAGTATAAAATACCATGTCTCCTTTAAAGCCGGGCTGCTACTGACAGCATCTATGAGTCCCACTTCAAAGTCACGGACTCTATCTTGTCCCCTATCAGTATCATGCTAACCTGCAGGGACAGTAACAAATATCGTGAGCTATAAAGCTCAGTGAGTAATCGTATCTGCAAATAACAAGTATTAGAAATACATTCATATAACTGTTTGGATATCAAAACCAAACTCCTAGCCTTTCTGGCTGACCAAATATCTCTTAGGATTTCACATCCTAAATTATAGCCTTACAGACTATAACATGATAACCTGCAATTATCAAGCCACGTCAGTTATTTGCACATATAATCATATACAACCATTTCTGTCCCATATTTCTTAGTCACATCGGACCGCACCGTATATCCTGGCTATTTAAGCCGTACTCTGTGTCATAGCTATATAAGCTGCACCAAAACATTATCAATATATAAATCATAGCCCGAAGGCCGCACCAGCTGGGTTAAATAACCCGATATCATAGCCATAAGGCCGCACCATGTACCTGTAACAATATCATAGCCAAAAGGCCGCACCAAATATCATAGCCCGAAGGCCGCACCAGAATATCATAGTCCGAAGGCCGCACCAGAATATCATAGCCCGAAGACCGCACCAGAATATCATAGCCCGAAGGCCGCACCAGAATATCATAGCCCGAAGGCCGCACCAGAATATCATAGCCCGAAGGCCGCACCAGTTGAATATAGCATCCAGAATTAATTATGGCTCACGGGTTAGCCCGTTGTTGCCTTGGCTCACGGGTTAGCCCGCTGTTGCCTAGACTCACGGCTCCGTTCTTGTCATCGTAATGACTCACGGCTTATCCGGTCTTGTCTATATAGGTTCGACTCACAGTTCCGTTCTTGTCTAATAAAGACTCACGGCTTAGCTGGTCTTGTCGTACCATTAATACTGACTGACTCACAGCTCCGTTCTTGTCTATAACGGACTCACGGCTTATCTTGTATTGTCATCTTCATATATCTTCAAACTTGTCATTTTCGTCCCTCAAAGCTGTTTCAACCTGTAACAGTTCAATCATCATATATCATATATGATATCAGTGAGATTACTCACCTGGATGCTAGCTGCATTTAAATCCCGGTTGTTTCTTGCCTTTGTGTGCACCACAACCATTTTGTCCCATACCTATATATTCATTTATATACCAAATGATAATAGGTTAATAATCATCTAAATTGACTCTAATACGTAAGAGTCCAATATAATATCATTATAAACAACGCCTAGATAATAAACTTTCCGTTTACTATCTTTATGTGAATTTTACTATTCACCGAGGCATTCGTATCTATCTACAGTGCCCCCGAGGGGTCGAAAACTCAATATAAAAATTTTCCCAAACTTTTCAGACCATAACGAGCCTACGGTTCAAGTTTGAGCTAAAACGGGCAAGCCAAGCAAAAGTTAGCATTTTGAAGTCCCTGCCTGAGGGGCGCACCCCGCCTAGACATGGGCGCACTGCGCCTGGGCGCACCCCGCCGTGATCTT
Organism: Cichorium intybus; assembly: GCA_023525715.1. Taxonomy (NCBI): domain Eukaryota; kingdom Viridiplantae; phylum Streptophyta; class Magnoliopsida; order Asterales; family Asteraceae; genus Cichorium; species Cichorium intybus. The sequence continues at coordinate 1,237,603 of JAKNSD010000080.1, forward strand.
GGGCGCACTGCGCCCAACGCATGGGCAGACTCCTGATCAGTCGCGATTTGTGCACTGTAGCACGCAGTTTTGGCCCATTAAGTCCTTAATCCAGTCCTTAATCGTTTGGGGTTTGTTTCTAGGCTAAAACCTTATACTTTAACAAGGTTTTCAACCATTCAAAACAACTAAATCAATCAATATGAAGAATTAGGGTTCTTAGTCCCAAAACCCCAAAACTTCAAATTCATCATAAATAGCAATCTACTTCCATTTCCTTGAACTAAGTCCTTTTAGCATGACTTAATGGAAGTAATAAACTATCTAAACAACATAATCATAACTGAAATTTACAAATTTCAGTTTCTATAAAACCAAATCAAGAACACTTCAAGAACTTGGTTAAAATCAAGTTTACTAACCTTGATTAACAAAGGAATCACCAATTCCAAGCCATGATTCCAATTCCATGCTTCAATCCTTCAAGATTTCCAGGTTTTTGCTCTCAAAACCCATCCCCGTTGCTGCACAAATGGCCAGTCAAAGAGAGAGTCAACTCTCTCTTATTTATACCTCAAATTTTTACATTTTTAGTCCTAAAGTTCATTTTCTTGAACTTTGACCACAAAATCAAATTTTATTACAATAAAACTTCCATTCTTTATACATTTGCCACAAACAACAATATTTTTCATATTTGGTCCTTCACATGGTCAAATGACCAAATTACGCTTTTTTTGTAAAACGACCAAAAATCCATTTTTATAACATTTTAAGTTCAAAACTCAAAATATTATTTCAAACTAATTACTTTTCTATCCAAAAGACCAATTTACCCTTCCAAGGTAAAATGACCATTTTACCCTTTTTATTATTTTTATAAAAAGAGTATCTTGGTGTTACAGTATAAGGTGTTCGAGTGGAGCTCGGTGCGACTTTCAAAGTTACTGGGTGGATCTTTGTTATTGATGATTCAAGGTGAGTTTTTCACTACATTGTGTTGATATTATATGTGCTTTACTGCAGCTCGTGTGTGCTTATAGGATGAGTGTGGGTAGTACCACGACATTTGGATGTCTAGTGTGTGTTGATATTTTGGTGTGTAGTTAGGCCAACAAAAATAAACCTTAATTCTCTAACACAAAATAGTGTATAGCGGTAAAGGGATCGTATCCACGGAGATTGGTTCAATTTGTAAAACTATGCGATCAATTCAAAACGGTAATTTTTAAAACAACATAAAGTAAATAATGGGGTTTTTTTTTTGAAGATTTTGAATTAAGTTGACTAAAAAGAGAGAAATAGTAAAGTAGGTTGCTATTTATGAAAATGATGATTTGACAAATTGGGAGAAAAAGAGTTAGCATTGGGTTCCATCTCTTGAATCAATTATCTAGTTTATCATTATGGTTCTAGGTGCAATATCTTTGCTCAAATCAAAATGGCTATAACAACTCTAAAGCTAGAGTTATCTAGATTCTTCTTAGTTTGTATGGATATCAAGAAAGCTCTATGAAATCCTTCTTAATCAAAGTCATGAATCAAATAAGCATTTGGTTTAAATAAATTGACTAGCATTATACTTTAAGAATCACCAAATTTAAAGGAAACTAAAAACTTAACTTCTACCTTAAAGATTAAAACTCCATGATTTTGAAATGAGATAATGAGCATCCATAAAAACCATTTGTTACTAATTTGTTTCTAAAATCGATTACGTAATCTTAAAAACAAATAACAATAATCATTAAACACTTAGACTCATGAAATCAAAGCATCCAACAATATGATAATTAAAACAAAGTTTCAATCATGAATTTAACAAAGATTCAAGAACCATTCAAACTAGAAAATCATCCAAGAGATTTCACCCAACACTAACTATTTAGGGTTTAGTTACTCATAACAAAGCAAGAACAAAGATAAGAAATACCAAACATTGATTGTTGCAAGTGTATCAATCTAAGTGAAGAAAATGAAGAACAAAGCTTCAAGAACTCTTCTCCTAGGCTCCAAGGGTTGTTCTCCACGAAAAACCTCTGAAAATCGTGTCAAAAATCATGAAAACCCTTGCCCAAATGCCCCTTAAAGCTGAAACATTCGCGAAATGACAAAATTGCCCTCCTGCGCGTTTTTGCGCGGGTCGCGCAAAATGCACGCGGGTCGCGCAAAATGCAAAATGCCCACTTTGGGCCTGATCCGGTCCAACTCGTAGAAAGGCCATTTGTCCCCTTTCTTCTTTGGGAAATACCCGGCTTTTAGCCCAATTTAACCCCCATTTGGCCTAGGTAAACCCAATGGAGCCCATGTCTTCTTTCTTGGTCCAAATGATTGCTTCAAGTCCAAGCCCGCTAAAAGATCCGAGTTTCCGAAAATTCCGCGCCTCAAAATATAGTCCCGCTCCATCCGCTATAATCTTCCGTTTGGCTCGTCTCGCTCCCGCTAGTCTTCAATAAAATCTACATTTAAACACAAAAAGACTAGAAAACATCCCGAATGATAAAAATATAAAAATATAAAATATGCATGCGAATTATACTAAAAATGAAATAAAACGTGCTAAATAAATTATAAAAAGAAGAAATAAAAACGAAGTATCAAAACACCCCAAGCTTAAACCTTTCATTGTCCTCAATGAAAACAAGACAAGACTTAAGTCGAGGCGATCAAAACAAGAAAAACAAAAAGAATAGACATCCTAGGTAGCGACCAAGATAACATCCATCATAATTAAAAATCATGTTAGTTCGGACCCCGTGCACATAACAAGTATACCAACGGTTGAAACAAAAGATCATCAAGAAAAACAAATTTTCACTAAGCACTTAGCATAGGCACGTTAGGACAAAATATAAACCCACACATGAAACCTTCACTATATATACAAAGCGTCACGCAAGCAAAGGACGTGTTCACAATTGTTCGCTCCCCTCGTGTTTCACTCATGTCACAAGATGTGTGACCTCGCAAACGCCGTCTTCAAATATTTGGTTATAAACGCTCATTTTACAGGAGAGGCGCTCGGGTGTCGGACAAGGTAATTATACTAAGTTGAATTTGCTCAAATCCTCCAACCGACCACATTTTGCATACCATACACTAAACACATGATCTTCCAAAAATAGAGGGACAAAAACAAAGATTACAACACAAATCCTAAATACAAAGATAGAAAATAGATGCCTAGACGACCAAAACAACAAAATCTTAAACTTCAAACTGACTCAAAGTGGATAAAGAGATGAAAACGTAGTCAATAAACGAAGTTGTAAAATATCGGATCAAAATGAGATTTAGTTTGTTATTTTGAAACCAAAACGGGATGAGATTTCAAAACAAGCAATTACTTTATTATATTTTTGTGGAAAATTTTCTAAAACTTTTACTAAAACAACTTGAGCAATTACTTGGTTCGGTCTTTTCTTTTCTTTTCTTTTCTTTTTTTTTTTTTTTTTTTTTTTAATTTAATTTTTTTTATGACCAATCTTTTAGAACCAAGTGAAATAATTTCTGGAATTTCACCATAAAAAAAAACTTCATTAATTTTTTCTAAAATGACTAGACAATAATATTTTCGAAATAATTTGCAATTTTGCAAACTTAAACGTAAAAATCACACTACCAATTTTAGAAATCAAAATAACAAACACACAAATGACCAAAAATAATATGAACAATGTCATAGAACACTAATAAGCACTAATACCAAACAAAACCAAAATGGTATAAAAACAATGTTTTTGTCCATGTCGTTGGAAAATCGCGATTTGCGATAAATCTTATGTTTAATTAACACTATGCAAATGTATTGGTCATGAGGGGGGACTAATGCAACTTCCATAGTACTTTCGCTAACCGATTACACACAATGATGAACTCACGGGTATATAATGCGTCCTCTGCTAGTATACTTTTGATTCGGTTTCATGTGTGCTTTCATATCCCCACCCAACGTATTTATACTAGGCAAATTAACAAAAAGAGGTTTCTAATAAAGGTCTAAAGTTTCAAAAATTGGTAATGTCGCATGTACACGGGGGACAAAAATACAAGAAGTTAATCATGAGGATGTATTATGGTTGCAATTAAAAATGTCATAGATGTGAGAAGCAAGAGATAACAAAAATGCATGAAAATTATTTTATGCTCCTAAGCTAAATACAACTAAATTGATTGAAAAAGGCAAAGTTGAAAAGAAGAAAATAAAATATTTTTGGAATTTTTTTCAAAATTTTTGAAAAATTTACCTAAAATGCAAAAATGTTAAATACCTCACCCCAAGCTTAGAAATAAGCATTGTCCTCAATGCTTGGGAGAAAAGGCAAAACAAAAATCATATCGGGGGATCGGGAGGAGGATAATGGAAAAATGTCATGTCGGGCATTGATAATGGATCCCGGAATTTGGGCATGGGTCCCTTAGAACAATATATCTAGCCAGGGATGCCATTTTCAATTCAGTACAAATTAGCAAACAAGGCAACAACAATTCAATTTAAATCAAGAACACAGATTAAAACAAAGAATAGGGAACGAGTGTACCCTTGGAGCGTGTCCCTTGCTAGTATTCGACCCTCAAAATTTCTTTTTTTTTTTTTCTGTTCGGAATTGGGTGCGGGGTTCGGACCCTGGACTGACATGGACGGGCACCTGAATTGGATTGGAACCGACCCGCTGAACTGACCCAAACTTGACTCAACCCACTCGGACCTGTGTTGACCCGGAACCGACTCAGTCTGACTCGCGAGTCGACGCACCGAGTTGACCCACTCGGCGGCGGATCAGAGGAGGAGGGGGCAGGGGTTTGCACCGGTCGTTAGCAGGAGCTCGGAACCGGTGGTGGAAGGTCGGGAACCGGCCGTTTGGACGGTGAAATCGGGAGTTGCAGGTTTCACTCGGTGGGTTCGGCTAGTGCGAGATCGAGAGAGGGAGAAGGATGTGAGGGTGGGTGATGCGAACAGGGAGAGAAAGGAAGAAGGGAGAGGAGAGAAGCAGCGGTAGGCGGCGGATGGGGGTATGGTGGCAGCGATGGCGGCGTCCGGCGACTTGGTCGGAGAAGAAGAAGGTTACCGGTGGGAGGGAAGATGATGACCGGTGATGGAGGCTGTTCGCGTAAGGGAGAAAGAGGGAGAGAAAGAGGGAGTCGGGTAGGGTTTAGATTAGGAGATGGGTTAGGGTCATTTGGTTCAAATGGGTCGGATTATTTGAGTCAAATGGATATCCACGCGGGTAAGGTCTTGGGTCGCGCAAAATTCACCCATTTTACAAAAATTTGTTCTTGGAGAATCAGCTCTCTGTTAAAATCTGACCGGGCCGCGCAAATACTTCACGCGGGCCGCGTGAATCCTTTGTAAAACTCGCGCGGGTCGCGCAAAACACACAGGGACCATTTTTGCAAAAATTTCCAGCATCCATTTTTCGCTCAAAAATGCATTCCGGACTCATTTTTCGACCCCGTTTCAACCAAAAGCTACATTTTCATCAAAACTCACTTGGTAAATGATTAAAAACTTCACACAAAAACTTCGTTAGCCCAAAAATTACTTTATTCGGTATTAAATATCGAAAGCTCGGCTTTCCAAAATTGCACTTCTTTAACGTCTTTGGCAAGACGTGGTACCGGATTAAGCTTCATCCATGGGGGCATCCACGCCCATGCTATCCAAGAAGCGCATGTTGGAGTCGGGAGGATCTACAGATGCCACACCATCTTTCGTCAATTTCCTTCCATCCAACTCAATTGTCGTTCCTTCATTCTTCGGCTTCAAAGATGAGTAATTCCTTTTCCGTTTCAAGTTCCTTTTGTCAAATCCTTTTCGCACCCTCATTCTTGACAATTTATCCAGGTTCAAATCAATTCGGTGTCGAACCAAGGGCTTAATCTTATCAACGAAGTACAAGGGTGACACATCACTTGAGTACTTCATGGCATCATTGATGTTGAATTCAATCTTTTCACCATCAAACTCCATAGTCAAGGCACCCGCATAGACATCTATAATGGTTCTAGCTGTCTTCAAGAATGGTCTTCCCAACAATACCAAAGCGGATTTGGAAGGGTATTTCTCATCCAAATCAATAACATAGAAATCCGCTGGAAAAACCAATTGGTTTACTTGCACTAGAACATCCTCCAACACACCTCTAGGAAAAATGTTTGATTTATCCGCCAATTCAATTACAACACCCGTTTTGCTCAATTGACCGACGTTAAGCGATTTATAGACCGAATAGGGCATGACATTGATAGAAGCACCCAAATCAAGCATGGCACTACTTATCATGACGTCCCCTATTTTGCATGGGACGGTAAACATACCCGGATCTTTGCATTTGGGCGGTAATCTTCTTTGAAGGACGGCGGACACATTCTCGCTCATGGAGATCTTCTCATTCCCTTTCAACTTCCTCTTGTTAGTGCAAAGATCTTTCAAAATTTTAGCATATCTTGGAATTTGTTGGATTGCGTCTAACAAAGGAATATTTATCTCCACCTTCCGCAACATGTTCATGATCTCCTTTTCCTCCTCTTTTTTCTTTGAAGTAGCAAATCGGGAAGGAAAAGGTGGTGGTATAACTATGGGTATTGGTGATTTTGGTGTCTCCATTTTTCTATCAACAATGGGTTCTTTGCTAGGGACAACTCCAATCTTTTCTTCTTCTTCTTGAGTAGTTCCTTTGACTTCATTTCCTCCAACTTGCCTTCCATTCCTTAAAGAAATTGCATTGACGGTTTCTCTAGGATTCTTTTCGGTTTGGGAGGGGAGTCTACCACGAGCTTCCAACTTGCTCACGGATGATGTTAGATCACCAATTTGAGCTTCTAGGTTTGCGATGCTATTTTTAGTTTCTTGTTGGAACTTGTAAGTACTCGTAGCCAATGATTTGACAATGTCTTCGAGCGACATTTCAGAACTACTTGGTTGTCGTTGGGGTTGTTGTTGAAATTGCGGTTGGTATTGTGGCCTTTGTTGGTAATGTTGTTGTTGTTGAGGCGCATAACTCAAGTTAGGATTCGGCTTCCAACTTGAATTATAAGATGCATGATAATCCGAATGCCTTTGGTGTTGTCCTTGGTGTCCTCCCATCATCGCGTTCACTTGTGCATCATCTTCATGTAAAGTAGGACACATATCCGTATGATGTCCCACATTGGCACAAACACCACACATCAACACTTGTTGACTATTTCCTTTCACGAATTGTTGGACAACGGTAGTCAACTCGACAAGCTTCGCTTCAAGGTTCGATGCGTTCACTTCCTTCGTTTGTGGTTGTGGGTCTCTACGCATGTCTTGTCGGGGCCCAAAATGTTGTGAATTTGCGGCCATGGTTGATATGAGTTCTCTACTTTGTTGTGGTGTTTTGCTAAAGATGTCATCGCCACTAGAAGCATCAACCAATCTTCTTTCAATGGGAAGCAAGCCTTCATAGAAGTGTTGGATGAGAAGTTGTTCGGGAATTTGATGTTGGGGACAATTTGCACAAAGACTATTGAATCGTTCCCAATAATCATGAAGTGTTTCATTTTGGCCTTGGCGAACTCCGCAAATGTCGTTTCTAAGTGCGGACGCTCTTGTAGCGGGATAAAACTTGTCTAAGAATGCTCTTGCCATTTGGGGCCATGTGTTTACCGATCCCGGTGGAAGGCAAAACAACCAATCTTTTGCTCGATCCGCCAACGAAAAGGGGAATGCCCTTAACTTGATTTGATCATCGGTAGCACCTTGCGGTTTCATACTCGAGCAAATTATATGAAACATCTTCAAATGCTTGTGAGGATTTTCATTTTCCAACCCGTGATAGGTGGGAAGATGATGGACTAAACCGGACTTCAATTCCATTCCGGGTTCAAGATTGGGATATTGGATGCCAATGGGAGTTTGAGTGACATCCGTTTCCATCATTTGCCTTAAGGTTCTTTCGGGATTCCGATTTTCTTCCATTTGAAGTGGGTTTATAGGATTGGGTTGTTCACGGTTGATGGGATGTGTATCGGTTGTGTTTGGGATAATTTCGGGAGGTGTTTCGGGAATTTCTTGTCGGGTATCGGGGCTTGACTCGGTCTCAATATCCGTCCCACTTGAAGAATCGGATTGGTTTGCCAACGCCACGGTGGCACCGGAACTTTGACCTTTTCGAAGCCTCGCTTCCTTTCTCAAGCGTCTTGCTTCTTTTTCGATTTCGGGATTGAACTCTAATATACCTGTTCGAAGAGATCTGGGCATAGAAAAACAAACTGATTAAAAGTACCAGTCCCCGGCAACGGCGCCAAAATTTGGTGGTTGTCGAGGCCAACAAAAATAAACCTTAATTCTCTAACACAAAATAGTGTATAGCGGTAAAGGGATCGTATCCACGGAGATTGGTTCAATTTGTAAAACTATGCGATCAATTCAAAACGGTAATTTTTAAAACAACATAAAGTAAATAATGGGGTTTTTTTTTTGAAGATTTTGAATTAAGTTGACTAAAAAGAGAGAAATAGTAAAGTAGGTTGCTATTTATGAAAATGATGATTTGACAAATTGGGAGAAAAAGAGTTAGCATTGGGTTCCATCTCTTGAATCAATTATCTAGTTTATCATTATGGTTCTAGGTGCAATATCTTTGCTCAAATCAAAATGGCTATAACAACTCTAAAGCTAGAGTTATCTAGATTCTTCTTAGTTTGTATGGATATCAAGAAAGCTCTATGAAATCCTTCTTAATCAAAGTCATGAATCAAATAAGCATTTGGTTTAAATAAATTGACTAGCATTATACTTTAAGAATCACCAAATTTAAAGGAAACTAAAAACTTAACTTCTACCTTAAAGATTAAAACTCCATGATTTTGAAATGAGATAATGAGCATCCATAAAAACCATTTGTTACTAATTTGTTTCTAAAATCGATTACGTAATCTTAAAAACAAATAACAATAATCATTAAACACTTAGACTCATGAAATCAAAGCATCCAACAATATGATAATTAAAACAAAGTTTCAATCATGAATTTAACAAAGATTCAAGAACCATTCAAACTAGAAAATCATCCAAGAGATTTCACCCAACACTAACTATTTAGGGTTTAGTTACTCATAACAAAGCAAGAACAAAGATAAGAAATACCAAACATTGATTGTTGCAAGTGTATCAATCTAAGTGAAGAAAATGAAGAACAAAGCTTCAAGAACTCTTCTCCTAGGCTCCAAGGGTTGTTCTCCACGAAAAACCTCTGAAAATCGTGTCAAAAATCATGAAAACCCTTGCCCAAATGCCCCTTAAAGCTGAAACATTCGCGAAATGACAAAATTGCCCTCCTGCGCGTTTTTGCGCGGGTCGCGCAAAATGCACGCGGGTCGTGCAAAATGCAAAATGCCCACTTTGGGCCTGATCCGGTCCAACTCGTAGAAAGGCCATTTGTCCCCTTTCTTCTTTGGGAAATACCCGGCTTTTAGCCCAATTTAACCCCCATTTGGCCTAGGTAAACCCAATGGAGCCCATGTCTTCTTTCTTGGTCCAAATGATTGCTTCAAGTCCAAGCCCGCTAAAAGATCCGAGTTTCCGAAAATTCCGCGCCTCAAAATATAGTCCCGCTCCATCCGCTATAATCTTCCGTTTGGCTCGTCTCGCTCCCGCTAGTCTTCAATAAAATCTACATTTAAACACAAAAAGACTAGAAAACATCCCGAATGATAAAAATATAAAAATATAAAATATGCATGCGAATTATACTAAAAATGAAATAAAACGTGCTAAATAAATTATAAAAAGAAGAAATAAAAACGAAGTATCAGTGGATCTTTGTTATTGATGATTCAAGGTGAGTTTTTCACTACATTGTGTTGATATTATATGTGCTTTACTGCAGCTCGTGTGTGCTTATAGGATGAGTGTGGGTAGTACCACGACATTTGGATGTCTAGTGTGTGTTGATATTTTGGTGTGTAGTTAGTACTAGTCAGGTCTAGGTCTAGTATATAGATGTTATGAGCTTGATGTACAGAGCAATATAGGATGGCTCGACGTACTGAGAAATATAGGATAGCTTGACGCACTGAGCAATATATGGATGCCTGACAAGATGCATTGAGTGGATATCCATGGCTCGACGAATAGAGTATCTGCGACATTTGAGCGAAGGAGCATGTGGTACAGAGCGGGGATGCCTGGCAAGAGAGTGTTGATGCCCGACAAGATGCACTGAGTGGATACGCATGTCTTGAAGAATAGAGGATGCGCTGCTCGGAGTGTTGAGCGGTGGAGCATGACTCAATGTACTTGGTAGAGTAGACTGTGTGTTTATTTATATAGTTGTGTCCATCCTGACAGGGTATGGTATGTGTGACTGATATGTTGTGTATATGATAGAACTCACTAAGCTGAGTTTTTACACCTTCCCTATTAAATCATTGTTTCAGGTTCTTCAGATGTGGTTGATGGCAAGGCGTGACGTGTTAGCTGGTTTATGTTTTGTTGACTTGATGTTAGCTATTTTCTGCTGTTAATGGATTTTGTTTGATAGTGATGTTTTTTTTTAAGAATTGGATGATGTTTATAAGTAAAATATTTATAATTAATGATAGGTTTTATTTAAATGATGTTTATAATTAAAGTATTTATAATAATATATTTGTTTTTTTAAAGAAAATGTTTTCTTAAAGTTTTTAAATTTACCTTGAAAATCTGGAACATTACATACTCGCTCGCCCCTAACGTGAAACAAATGAGCTTATTCGGACTATGCAACACTATTTTCCACAATTGCAAATCAGATAAGAAGTGGAAACCAAATCCAAAGCTTATTTTCCATGTTTTAGTAAGGGGATCATCATATATAAGCTCAATCTAGAGGCCCAAATATTTAACCTCATATGTACCCAATCTTGCATTCAACAAATATGAGCTTTAGAATGGTCAACATTATTTTATGTAGTTACAAAAGAAACAAAAAGCTGAAACAAAACCGAGCCCTTTTTGCCATGTCACTACAAGAAAAAGTTTGAATAGCTACGAAAAGTTTCTACGGAATCAAAATCCGTAGCTATTTGGCTACGGAATATGCTACGAAATGGCTGGGTATAGCAATTTTGCTACAAAAATTGCTATGAAATGCTAAAATCTCTTCTTAAAAAGAGAGTGAAATCTGCCGAAAAGATAACACTCCTAGCACGTCCTTTGTCACCCCCACTGCGCTTACGGCTCTATACCCCAACCCAACTTGCTCTGGCCCCGGGTCCTTCCTTCTATTGAATGGGGCGAGGAGGGCAAGAAACCACCGTAAAAAGATTCATCGTGTATCATCTGTAGCAAAATTATGAACGGGAATTGTATTCCGTAGTTAAATTGTGAATAGCTGCGAAACGTTTCTACGGAATCAAAATCCGTAGCTATTTGGCTACGGAATATGCTAGAAAATGACTGAGCATAGCAAACTTGCTACAAAAATTTCTATGAAATTGTATTCCGTAGCTAAACTATGGACGGATACGAAAATTTACTATAAAAACAAAGTTTGTAGCTAGTTTGATATGGAATTTGCTACACAATCACAATGCGTAGCTATTTTGCAATGCAATTTACTACAAACCAATATTTGTAGCAATTCTGCTACAAAAGCTGCTTTAGAATCAATGTCCGTAGCTATTTTGCTACAGAATTTGCTAAGGATCAACATCCGTAGTTACTTTGCTACAAAATTTGCAATAGAACTAAAATCCATATGTAAATTGCTAGAAGATTTGCTACAATATCCAAATATATAGTTATTTTTGCTACAAATAAATGCTACAAAATATAAAATCCTTATCTATTTTGCTACAAAATTTTCTACGAAATCGAAATACATAGCTATATTTCTACATAGTTTTTCGATAAGAAATTTCAAGTGATTTGGCTTTCCAAGAAACATTTACACCCGTTAAACGATCACGAAACACCGAAAAAACCATTCCCAACTAAGGGCGAACTACGAAGCACTGACAAGTGATTTGGCTTTCCAAAAAACATTTACACCCGTTAGAACACTCTTAGAAATTATGTTGGTTCTGGACGGAAACTATGTAAGTGTGTGGTTCCAATTCCTAAAGTTTGGAATAGATTGTTAGCGTTTATGGTCTATATTCTCAAAAAACTAGAAAATTAATTTTAAAACTTAAAACTATAAAATAGCAGTATGGTGTTATGTGTGTGTGTGTAGCTACGTTTGGTTATGTGTGTATGTATGAATGGTTATGATGTCATAATCAATAAAATTGAAGTATAGTATTATATGTGTGTGGCTACCTTTAGATAAGATGCATTACATATCTATATATATCTATATATCTTATAAAAAAGCATGAATACTTGCACCATATCAATTTGAAACTCCCATAACTTTTCAATTTCTCTCTAATAATGATTATAAATTAGTTAATTATTGTTAAAAAGTGCACAAAATAAAACTTACTACCTATAAATAAAATTATAACTATTAAAATTATTTAAAATCATATAAACTTAAAAGTGTATATATATATATATATATATATATATATATATATATATATATATATATATATATATATATATATATATATATATATATATATATATATATATATATATATATATATATATATATATATATATATATATATATATATACACACCTTTTAAACAATGTGGTTCAAGATAAATTGTTTATAATTTACAACGTTAATTTGAATATTTTCCTTTATCCCACATTGTTTCATACATCTATCCTACCTTTCATCTATCTCTTATATAATAACACTTCATTTGCTCCCATTAGACATAAATCTTGATCATAATATGGCTTTCAAAATCTATAAAGTGGTCATTTTATCATAAAAGTATGTTTTTATCTCAAAGTTTTAAACGGTTCTATTATTTGGTTTGAGTTTGCATAAATATTGAAACTTAAAAAATAAAGATTTAAATTCCTTAAAGTATTAAAAACCCGATTATGTTACAAGCTTAATATGTCGTTTGTATAAAAGTGACATTGTCGTAAACATTTTTTCGATTCATACGAAAGATATGCACATAAATTTTTAATAATAGACATTTGAACTATCTTATATCTACTTTTTATATTTAAATCTTTATATGTATATTGTATATTGTATACTGTATATATATTTCTTATAAAATAGACCATTCAAAACAATGTGGTTAAAGATAAGTGATGTATCTTTTACCACATTAATTTGAATTTTATTGTATCTGTCACACACAATCTTCACACATCAATCTAACATTTATTATTTATCTTATATAATACCATTTTTTTCATCCAACAATCTGAATTATTATATGGATTTTAAAGCTTATGATATTAATTAGTTGTCATTTCATGATAAAGACATATTTTATATCAAAGTGTTAAAGGAATTTACTATTTGGTATTAATAACTAAAAGTATATATTGAACTCAAAAGTGAATAGTAAAATTAGTTTAAAACTTCTAAAAATTGATTAGGCTTACAAACTCATGTTATGTTGTTTGACATATTTTGGCATGTGGTGATACCGATGTAAACATTTAATCATAATAACATGTTTATATTTCAAATGTTCTAATGATTCTACTATTTGGTATTAGTTTTCAGAATTATTGAAACATAAAAGTAAAAAATAAAACTACTTAGAAACTTTTAAAATGACTGATTAAGCTTGCAAGTTCATAATATGTCGTTTCAAGTCAACTGGTCGTCACGCCGGTGTAAAATGTTTTTTTCCTATTCACCATGATGTATGTACATAAAACAGTTTCAACAATAAATGTCTGGACATTGTTCAAAAAATTCATTTGAACCCTTATTATAAATAAATGTTCAAACAAACTAAATAGAACCATTATAATTCTATATTATATTTGATACTAAAAATTATATGTTTTGAAATCCTAAAAATAAAAATTAACATGAGGGGTAACAAAATATTGTACTAAAGATTCATATAAAGATAAAAAACTAAGAAGTGAACAATTTATGAGGATAAACTTTCCTTTAAATAAAGAAATCTTACTTTCTTTATTTGTTATGGGACAATAAAAAAAATATCAAATCTATGTTGTTAAATTTATAAAATACAAATGCTAACTCCCTTCTATTATCTCACATCGTTAAAGAAAGTAAAATGAAAGGAACAAATGTATTTATAAACATAGATATAAAGCTTAATTCCTTATATGTATATATTCTTATCTCTATCCTTATGTCAATATACTATAATGACATACTCTTATTTTTACCTATGACATTTAGCATCATTAAAAATTTTTACTTCAAAACAAAAACATGATCATCAATGTAGTCCACAATCATAAGATATTGCTCAAGCATATGAAATTGTATCTTTATAGTTATATGTTAACACTGAGACTAAAATTATATATTGAAACGTTAATTTTGACTAAGAAAACTTTATATTAACGTTTACTATAGGAGTAGGAAAACAAAAGAAGTCAACAATCTACGACAATACCATTTCCTTTGAATGTGTAGATCTCACTCTTATCGTTTGAAATTTCATTCATGCGGGTCATAGAGAAGAAAATACAAAATAACGCATATATGAAAAAAAATATAAAGACTAATTCTATTTAATATCTTACCACACATCATCTAGAGAAGCGAAATGAATGATACTAATATATTTAAGACATAGTAATGACATAATATTGTTTTAACCTACAAAATTTTGGTTTTCTATTGTGATGCCATAATATTTTTTAATATACAATTTTGTATATTATTATTGTGAGGATACAATATTGTTTTTACCTTATTAAAATTTATTTTTTACGTCAAAATATAACGTTCGCCGGTATAGGTCAATTAAACAGGTAAATATTATTCTCATAACGTGATTCACCATATATAATACTTCTTTGTTATATATTTCTCTATTGGTTATGTTTTTCATCATTCTTGATAATAACATCTCATTTCAACCTGATTATTAGTAAAAAAAAACGTTTTCATCTCAAGTTATTTAGTTAAAAAGTAATACAAATTTTTTCTAGAAGCTAATAAATTATTGAAAATTACATATTGTAGTGAATTTGTTATTTTAAACAGCATACCTCTCTCAATATTTTTAATATTTAATTTCCTGTGCAACGCGGGGGCTTACGCCTAATTGTTCATATAATCTTGGTTACTGATAAATTCAAAAAGCTATCAACGATACCCCGCTTTAAAATGCATAGCAATGCACCAATGAAATGCAAACAATCAAGCTTTAGATAATTGGTGGAGAAACATATCAAAGCAATTCTGCAAGTAAGCACCCACAAAAAATAAACTGCCCACTAATTGTAGTGTGAAATTTAGCCTAGAAAATAAATTAAATATCAACGGTGCATTTCCTCAAATTCAATTCCAAGCAAATTCTTTCCTTTATAATTTGCTTGACACTTGGTGGATTCTAGCCTGTAAAGTTGACACCAACACAAAGTTCATCATCACATGTACATGCCTCCACTTCCTTTTACAAAACCAAGATGATGATAATAATGATGCAAACAATAATAATTATGTTTTAAAAAATCATATATTCATATATATTTTGTCTATATCGTAATGTATACCACCCAAATTACAAAAAAAGTTGTGCAGTTGATTTTGATGCCAGATTTTTGGTTAGTAAAATTTGTATCTTTAAAGAATTTGGTAACTAAGTGAACCCACCATAAAATATTAAAACCTTAAAAACCAATGGAATCAGTGAAGTACATACCTTAACTGCATTTGCGTAAGGACTAAAATCAGTGCAATTTCACCACCATTTGAACTACCTAAAACATTCAAACATATAATACCTGAAACCGACTTCCATATAAACCAATACATACAGACATAAATACATTAAAATTATCGTAGAACTTCAATTGGAGGAGGTGGTTTTCGACTGAAACAAAAATGGTTTCTGTCCAAATCAATGAATTAAGAGAGGAAACATTCAAGGGTTTTGATTTTATTGAATTAATAAAAGAAACAGATAGCAAAAAGCTTCAAGAAAGACTTCAAACCTTTCAAACACCCGCCGATGAAATGAAGTAGACGTGGTTCCAGGCGGGGGGTCTGATTGGGGTCAGCGCTAGAACAGGGTGCTGTCGATTGGTGCGAAGGTGGCTCCAATAAGAGAAGATCGACTGCAGTGAGGTTGATCGGAGGCAAGAACAGCTTGGCCAAATGGAACCGGGATGGAGGATAAGAGGAGAAGAGGGTGATATAATGTGAGTGGAAGCAAATTCCGGGGTATTTCCGGCGATGTAACCGGCGGTTTGACCACAAAAAATTTAAAAAAATGGTGGTTTGGGATGGTAGATCTCGGCTGGACAGGAGGTAGAAGAGAAAGGGTTTTCGCTTTTGTTCAAATGAGTGGAGGAATACGTAAGTTATTTAACTTAGATTGGTGGTTAAGGCGTGGTTAATCAACCACGCAATAGCCACGCCCAAAAGTCTTTACTTTATTGCGCAACGTACAACAAGCTGAAGGGGGTGAGTGTAACTGGTTTTTTTTTCATTTTAAACGCGTTAGTGTTTAAAGCGTGGTTAAACAGCCATGCAATTACCACGAGGCACGATATTTATTCTATTGCATCACATACAACTCGTAAAGCTTCAGCAATCAAGAATGGTGGTAAATGCGTGGCTAATTAGCCACGCAATAGCCATGATTTTTTTTATTTTTCGTTTTTTGAAGGGCAAACATTATTTTTTTGGGTTCATTTTTTGCACATCCTTATTATATTTTATTATGTTTATATTTCCCAGTTTATACATAAATTCGACTTACACACAAGCGTGTACACCTTCCAAACCCGTTACTTATTTCAAACTTTATCCTTTCAATGTGTATAAGCACTTGTAGTTTTAACATACCAACACATTGATGGACATACACTCATACTAATAGACACACATTCTCATATACACTCATTCTCATATATATACTCATACTCAAACACATCCATACATATACACACACACAAACTCTCTAAATTGCTCTAATCAATACTAATGATCATACAATGTGTGAATGTATGGGTATAAGTATGTATGTGTAAAGTATATGTATATGTCTGTGCGTGTGTATGAGTATGATTGTATGTGCATCAATGTGTTGGTGTATTAAAACTACATGTGTTTATACACCTTGAAAGGATAAAGCATGAAATGTGTAACGGGTTTAAAAGGTGTACACGCTTGTGGGTAAGGCGAATTTACGTATAAACTGAGAAATATAACAATAATAAGGTATAATAAAGATGTGCAAAAAATGAACCCAGAAAAATAAATTTTGCCCTTCAAATAACGAAAATAAAAAAAGTTTGTGGTTATTGCGTGTCTAATTAGCCACGCAATTACAACCAGCGCTTTTCCTGTTACTTTAGACCACTGTTCGTAGTAATTGCGTGTCTATTTAGCCACGCCATAACCACAGTTTTCTATTTATCTATATTAGCCACGCTCTTACCACGCATTCAATGACTGCGTGGCTATCGCGTTACTAATTTTGCCACACAACAACAACGAATTTATTATGCGTTGAAGTTCCGTCACAAGTGCGTGTTTAAAATTGGGGTCTCAAGTTGTGTAACTGATGCGTTGTAATTGCGTGGCTATTTAGTAGTGCATATCCAACATTGCCCTTTTTTTGTTAAGTGTTTTGGTCTTTAATTGTTTTAAAATTTTGGGCAAGTTGCACGATTTCAATGATTTCTTAAATCAAGTGATATTATAGGCAACAGTTAATAGTTATTTTGATTTGATTTAACATCTCGAAATATTAACCGTATTTGCGAAGAGTAGAATCGTCTATATATGTCATAAGGAATTAACCTGTAAATTTTATAAGCAATCAAGAATATTTCGAAATCTCCATAAAAACGTGGATTATACATATTTTGTTTTGACATAACTTGTGTCATGTTTGATGGTAATCTAAAAAATTTATCTTCGAAGAACAGACCGAAATAAATAAATCAATCCAGTGACAACTTCTTCAACGTTACATCTGGGAATCGGTAACAAGTATTTATTAGTAGAAAATGGAATGCAATGAACTACATATTCTGAAGCGCGAACCTCATACTTTTCATGATAAACAGTTTTCGGGGTTTAGTGCCAGGAAAGTATGAAAGAAAAAAACACTACATTTGTTGGGTATCCTACCAAGCTAATAAACCAAAAAATCACGAATCTTACCGTTCCAAAAGTGAAATCCACATCATTTTTCAGGATTTATATATGACATTGTTTATTGGCGTGCGATTGCAGTTGCTGGAAAGATGTACGCCAATAGAAGTTCATTCCAAATATCAGGAACTCCAGGAAGGCACCAATGTGCACAATCGGAAATCCTATGCGGCTTCTTTTTCTGGTCTTCCGTGACGGGACGCCAAAGTTTCCTATAAATAGTTGGGTGTGCATCTCTTCGGGCTTGTGTTAGCTGTGTTATGTTTATCATTTGCACATTCACCCCCTTGGCTTTCAAGTTGCTCAACGATGATTCTAATATTCTGAGTATCTGAGGATCAGTTCCAAGTTTCCAGAATCTATAATCCGTCAACGGCTCCGTCTCTCCATAACAAGTATCATTCTTCTTGCCTCCCCAATCTGTAGCCCTGCAAAATGGAGATTGATTTTAGATTTCCTGCGAGAAAATGATCAAAACATAAAATAAAAGGACTCGTTATTCGTTGTTCATACCACGCATGATATGCTGTTTGGCCCATGTAGAACAGCTTGGTCTTCGAGTGATTGATATTAGTAAGAACCCATTTGGACCATGTTTTAAGAGCCATTTTGTAGGCACGAGAACTATCGACTACTTCCACCACTTGATTAGGACCACCCATTAATGATCCAGCACTCTTCCTGATATTGCAATGAAAAGAAACATATCACTTGAGTTTGCTAATATATTTTAGGGAACATGTGAGGCTTATTAAGGGTTTTGTAATATGATACCGTAATCAACTTACAAGAGAGTCACTGTGGGTAATCTCCACCAAAGACCTGAATTAAATATGATTACGTCAGCATCAACCCAATGTCTAGCATGTTTCTCAATGGCTTTGCTTCGAATAACCCGATGGTTACCCCGATGGATAATCGGATCATCTCCGTTAGATTCTACTAGCATAGGAGCCCAGTAGAAGTCAATTGAGATATTGTAGTCCTGTATATTGAGTTAACTAGCAGTTAAGCCTTTGCAACGTCAATTAAAGATGGAACAAAAAAGGAAACGTTGGTTGGACTTACAGCGGCCTTGAAGGAAATCAAGGAATACAAGGTCGTATTCTGACTTGCCGTGTTAAGTTCCTTTTTACCTGGAATTGATGATTGGAGCATGCAAATCATCGAATCCCATTGGTTGATGTTTATGGAATCCCCCACAAACAATAGCCTCTTACCCTTCAGTCTCTGTACCACTGCTTTGCCATCAAACCTATTCATTTCACACACGAAAAACATCAGACGATCAAATTAAGATAGCAAAAGAATATTAGTAACATTGGACATTCAAGTATTGTCTCAAGCAAAATTAGTTATATATATATATATATATATATATATATATATATATATATATATATATATATATATATATATATATATATATATATATATAGAGAGAGAGAGAGAGAGAGAGAGAGAGAGAGAGAGACCTTGGGAAGTCGCAGCCATGGGGTTGCCACCTCCATTGCTGATATTTAGAATCCTTTCTGCCATGGGTTTGGCAAGCTAGCTCATCCTTCAGATAAGGGCACTCATTTTCTTTATACAAAGGGTAATGACTCTTATTATCATGTACCCAACTTCCCGAGAACAAATCACAGCTGTCCGTTAAGGACGGAGGTGTAGTCTTCAGTGTTCTCTGATCATCAAATACTAGTGATCTACTTGTATTTATATTCGTAGTTGTACTCGCGGGAGTAACCTTCACCTTGCTACTACTGATCGCTGCTAATTCTTGATTATTGTTTCTGTAAAATCTTAGAGTTACTAATCCTCCAAGGAAGAACATGAATAAGCAACAATGGAACATGGTCTTCGTGTCCCATAATCCCATTGAACAATGCTTCCCCATCTCTCTCCTTCTCTCTATCTCTTGTTATCTCTCATATTACTTATATTAGCAAAACAAAGTAAGCAACGAAGGTCAGATCTAATGCCTGTTTTACCTTAAATATTTTGTTGTATTGCATTGATCTATAGCCCGTATACTTGTATAGTATAGTCACACTATGTCACTCATTAAAGTATGGTATAATTTATAAATAACGCCTTTCGAAATAAATTGACACTCCTTCAAGATTATATTAGAGACGATGATATTACTTGTACCGACGACCTTTAATTTAGATAAGTCAGTGCATTAAGCATTAAGCAACGGAAGTAAGCGTATACATTGGATCCAGTGTATATTTTTGTCATATAACAATCACCAAAAGTTATTGAATAAGCAATAAAAATATGTTTACAAAAATCGGTCAGTGCAAAAGTTATATAGCAATACCTAAACAAAATCCACCACAAGAATACTTATGTGACTTATAATTTTCACATCAAAACTAAAAGGAACACTACTAAGGCAGGATACTCCGACAGCCAAAACCGTCGATTATCTGTCGCTAAACATGATACCGACGGAATCCCAATGGAAACCTACGTGTCAGGAAAATGACATGTGTAAATTCTACCGAACGGATTTTCTGACAACTTTCTAACGGATCATCGATGGTTTTTACCCATAGAATACGGATAAAATATTTAAAATAAAGAAAAATTTATTCTCTTTTTCTATTCTATCGAAAATTACGGATGACCTTAAATTTTGTCGTTATTACATCTTAGGGTTTCTTTTGTTGTCATGATTCCATCATTAATCCTCCGGTAACTACCCAATGATCCGTTCTGTGGAATATATATAAGGTGTGTTTCTACTTGTGGAACATGCTTTATATAATTAATAATTTTCATAATCGCGAAATCCAGAAGATATGGATGCTTTATTGAGAAGACTTTTTAGATGAGTGGTAAATTATTAATACACTACGTACATCAGAAGCGAGTAATTCTGAAAAGTGTTACAACAACAATGAGTTCATTTAACACTCTATATACCTGATCTAAGTTTATCCACATGAACATGCTGGTGCATCCAAGAGGATGGAAATCGGCGTCGCGGAATCATCAAGTTCTTATTTTCCAAATGAAGAAAAAAGGACAAAATCATGGACTCTATGAGCTTAAGTAACTTGTCCCTCATGGAAAAGCTTACTTCTAGGTATTCATGATCAAGAAGATGCCAAGGATTGATGGAATTGACATTGCACCAATTGAAGATCGAATTCCAAACTCGTTAGGTGAAATAGGGGTGTTATTTGGTACTTGAATGGTACCGAAGAGCACCGAAGCGGTTGGTACCGTATTTTTTTGGGGAATATTTGGCAGTGTTGATTACTAGACCAATTTAGGGAATATGGGACTGGTATGATAGTGAGATTGGTACCAGAATTTCAGTATTGGTACAACTTAGACTACTTGTTGCTCAGTGGGTGTATTTTGGTGCTAAGCCGGTAGCCAAACCGAATTGAACCAATTAGTACCGTCTTTTTTCGATGTATGGTTTGTTAAAGTTAATGTGTCGTATAATTGAAACTGGTGTTATTTTAAAACATTGCTAAACAAAATCATTCATAAACAAATCAAATGATTCTATATTAGATGATAAAAATTCTCATATCTCCTATTAGTTGATCAAACTTCTTGTTATCTATGGGTTTTCACCCATATAAATTATTCCACTTAAACTCGGTATCACTATTTTATCCATCATACAATCATTCAATGTTGGTTGAGTTGCTATACAAAAACTTAAACTGCCGTCAAGAATATTAGTATGATTGTAACTTTGATAGTGAATAAAAACATTAATATGAACAAATTCATTCCTAAAAGAAAATGTTGGAATTGCCTTTGAGATAATGAAACAAAAATGAAACAAATATCAATGCATTTATTGAAGAAAAAATAAATATTTTTTATTTTGCAAGTACATTTTCTGATTCTTATCATATTTGTTTAATATCCAATCGATTGCTTTGTTTAATATCCAATGATTTCCTTTGAGATAATGTTAACCAATGTTACCAAGATTTCTTTGTTTATAATCTAACAAACCCAAGTAGTTTTTATAATTCTTATCATGTTTGAAGTTCAACCGATATTAATGCTTCTAAATACGTATGTATTTCTTTTATGTATCAAAATACAATTTTTCATTAAAATACTACATTGAATTAAAAGCACAAAATATAAAACAAGTTATTTATAACATGTGTATATAGAATTTCATGCAAAAAAGAAAACAAGTTCTATAACATTCAATACAATAAATCTGTACACATAGGGTTCTTCACAATGATGACACACACAACATAATATTGTATAAATACTTAAATATATTGCATTGAATTAGAATAAGAGAAAGATTTAGAACTTACATGAGTGGAATTTATAATGTTTTTTCATAACAAAGCACTACAGCAACAATGCAACAGAAGAAATTAATCCGGTAGGTGGTCTAGTTTCGGATTTTGGGTTGCGATTTTATAAACAATCTCAATACATATAATGTTTATCTTAGGTGAAGATTCATATTGTATTCAAATTTGGAAGACAATGCGTAGGTAAGTTTAAGGAATGTATATTAAGATACTACACGGTACCGGTATTACATTCAGGATTTTCAGTATTTTCCTTTATACCATACCATTTGTATCGATTCCAAGATTTCTTCAATTTCAAGTACCGATACCAGACCATGCAAAGTGAAAACAGTGTGAGATAGGTACGATTTAGGTACTGGACTGGTATATGATTCGTATATAGTCCCACGCACTCACCCCTAACGTGAAACAGATGAACTTAAGACTTTGCAACACTATTTTCCACAATTGCAAATCAGACAAGAAGTGGAAACCAAATCCAAACCTTATTTGCCATGATTTACTAAGGGGATCATCGTATATAACCTCAATCTTGAGGCCCAAATATTTACCCTCATCTATACCCAATCTTGCATTCAAAAAACATGAGCTTTCGAATCTTTAACAATATTATATTCATACTTTGTTAGTGAAGAAGTACTTAAGGCGTATAAAATGAACGAAGTAGGGACTATGACTCCGCACCACACAACAATTCGACCCCAAAGCTCCACCAGATCTGAGCAACCTACAAAAATATAATCCACAGACTGAATCTGCCATAGGATGATATTCAACTTGATAGGAACCCACTAGGCAACATACCGCTATCCAAATACACACGAGTTGAGGCAACAAAAAAAAGAATCGGACACATCCAACAATCGACCAAGCCTATCACCCTGATCCTGCAACTGCACTCCCTGCATCAAAACAAGAAAGTCACCCCACTGTGTTCTGCTCACCCCTAGGTAACTACCTAAGTGTATCATCTGGCCACCTCTACTTCACCCGATCCCTAATTGAAACCTCCTTATAGAGATCCAAAGAAACATATTGTGGAACGATACTGTGACAACTAAAAAATTTGAAATAAAGTAAGAAATAAAACATAAGTGAATTTAACATAATGATTGCATTATTAAAGGTATGATGCAAGGGCAAAATGGTCCAAGAAAGTAAAAATATAGAAATTTATGTATTAAGATATTTATTTAACCCATGATGTGATGATAATTCAATTAGAATTCAATCTTAAGGCCATAAGATCAAATTCGAAATAATGGACCAAAAGTGTAAACTTTATTATACAATCTTTAAAATTAATATCTCAAAATCTAAAAGGAATTGAGAAAACGTCATCAAGATGACTTTGGTAATAATTGAGATAATAAGAATATATGAAAAAGATTTAGGCCATTTGGAGTTATAACAACGAATTTATGAAGGAATTAAAATGTCCCAAAAGTACAAAGATGACCAAGGAGTCATTTTCAAGGGCTAATAACAGAAAATCAAATAACTTTCAGACTTGAGTCAGTAGAGGAAAGTTGTAGAGCTCGTTCCCACCTTTCTAAAGGTATAAAGTTTACAAGTTTTGGATTTCTTACGAAGAAGTTATGTCCTTGTAAAGTTGAAGAAAAATAAAGAGAAAAAGCTGGAAAATTTTCACAAGTCTGGGACAGGGGTATTTTCGTAATTTTCGTATTTATTTCAGCCAATTAGCTTTTTGGCACCTGTATGCTGTGTAAAGTCCAAAAACACATTTCGTCTTTTTTATTTACGCCAAACTAGATCAGAAAGAGAAAAGGGAAAGAGAAATCGGGAAGGAGCAAAACACACACACCTGGCGATTGTGAGTGTGTGCGCGAGTTTGAGAGCGAGCAAGGCTGATTCCGAGCAGGAGGGTGCAAAGGAAAGCTACAACAGCATCGGTGCTTGACGACAGTCGCGAGGAAGACGAAGGTCGGCGCCGGCGATGCCGATTCCGGCACCCACGATGGTCGATGGGGGCTAGGGAAAGTCGGGAAACCTTCTGAGTTGATTTCTTGCTTAATCCCTTGGTCAATTTCAGCAAAATAAAGTCTTTGGGCAGAAATCGGAAAGGTATATTTGATTCTTGATAAACCCTAGCTCCTAAAATCCGAAAATTTTACATGCATGTCGAAATTGAGCTTTGGTTTTGATTTATATCATAGTTAATTATGAGCTTAAGAACACAAGGAAAGCTATGTAATTGATGTTTAACTTGGAAATGCTTGAACTAATTTCAGGAGAAAGTAAATGGACAAGCTTTTGTTAAAAACATGGTATTGAAAAAATGGAACCAAGTAATTATCATGGGACGAATTTTTGATATTGAAGTATTTAACATGAGATATTGAACCAAAAGAGTATCAAATGTATATATGTATGTAATACAATTAACAACTTGCAATTACATGCTAGAAAGTTGTTTGAGACAATGAGTTACATCTCATTGTCAAGCTAGAATCATAATATGACTAAAACATGTAAAATTGGTGACTAAGTTTTTGACAGCTTTAACTTTTTATAAGAGTCAAACATAGAATGCAAATATGAAATTACTTGAATTATATTGAGATATCTTGAAATTGAGTTTGAACTTATGAAATACTATATGTAATAAGTTAGAAACACCAAAGAATCAATATTATAAAGTTGGTTTGCTAGGTAACAATCAAGTGGTAAAAACAGGCACAAAATGGACTTATAAAAGTCTAAAATAGGACAAGAATTTCGAAATTTATGTTTTTGATTAAGAAACTAGTAAAGTATGATTTATTGGACATGTTCATATTACAAAACGGTAACATTGAATTGGAAATTCAAGTAATGGTTTAAGCATCATGTAAAACACAATTTGGTTAGAAAAGACTATAATTGTATTATTTTTAGTTAAATTGCCGTTTTAGGCCTAAGAAGCGAAAGTTTGAGAATTGACCCCAAGGCTTGAACACTATGATTCCTTGTCATATAATTATGCTAGATTAAAAGAAATAACCAAGTTTGAGTCATGAAAGAAGGTGTTTTGGTTAAGTTTAAAAATGGATCAAAATAGTCGCGGTTGAACTAAAAGTTACCGTTCTAGCAAATACGAGCCCGTATGAGTATGAAATGAAATTATATCAACATTTATGTATTTTTGGATAGTTTTGGCAACAAAATATGTAAAAAGTGTGATGTTTAAAAATAATTTTTATTTTTATAATTTTAATGGCAAATTTGTCAAAAATAGAATAAAAGAGCGAAACGAAAGATGTTTTGACATCTAGCCATTGATATTGTTTTATAAACATGTTAAGATCATAAAGTTACAAAAAATTCATGTTAAAACCCGTGAAAACACAATTAGGCAAAGTAGGATGCCTAAATAGGAAAACGGTCAAAAAGTGTCGAAACAAAAAATGGATTAAAAGGTTCCATTAAGCTTTATACATGTTCTAAACACTATTGGTGCGTTGTTGGGTTATATAACAATGACTTAAACAAGAGTTTACACGAATTTTGGACGAAGTTGTCAAAATGGGACAAAAAGGGTAAAATTGTCCAAAATGGTTTTTATTGTTTAAGACCCATACTTAGCCACCGGAATGAACTTAGATAATGACTAGAAGTAGTCTAAGAATGAGTACACAAATGTTTTATGTTTATTTGTAAAATACGTTCTAATCTTCTATGAAATTAATAGAGGTTTGAAGGATGCTTGGAAGTAATGAAAGGCTAGAGAAAGTGGATTAGTATAGCTAGACGTACCTAGCTACTAAGGTGAGTACATGTGGCTTTTTCCCACTATGGGGTACATGAAAAATTGTTGACAAAGCTTTTATTGATTTTTGATATTAAATGATATGCAAATCGTTCTACGTATGTTACGATAATGAAAGTTTTGATACAATGATTTTCAAAGAATGTTTTGGCATCAAGCCTACAACGATTTCGAAAGTATGTTCTGGCATTTAGCCTACTCTGTTACTGAAAGATTGTTTTGACTTCAAGCCTACTATGCTTATGAAAGAATATTTTGGTAGTAACCTACTATGTGTTAATGTTATGAATTTGTTTCAAAAGAACAATGACTATATGTGTTATATGATTTTATTTTTATATAAGTTTATGAAATATTTAATTTGTTAACGCTTATGTTATTGCACGTGCATCTCATGGCATTTTGTGATTTCTTGTACAAAAGAAAAGTAGCGTTTTTAAGCATGCATGAATGTGATTGCATGAGTCAGCGAGGTCCGGACACGTCCCCCTATCGGGACAATACTCTACTGGGATGGTACCTCCCGTCACGAAGTAGAAGTCTCCTAAGATGTCATTATAGGAATATTTGTTCTCCTA
The DNA here is from genome assembly GCA_023525715.1 of Cichorium intybus. Taxonomy (NCBI): domain Eukaryota; kingdom Viridiplantae; phylum Streptophyta; class Magnoliopsida; order Asterales; family Asteraceae; genus Cichorium; species Cichorium intybus. The sequence continues at coordinate 1,264,452 of JAKNSD010000080.1, forward strand.
TTTTGGTAAGGTCTTGGTCTTTATAGACCTTAAGATGCGGTATATAACCGTAAGCTACTGTCACGAAAGTGACTTGGTCTTTTAGACCTAAGATGCGGGTAGGCTAACCCGTAAGCTGCATTTGTGTGAGAATCATGCATTGCATATTTGCATTTTGCATGAACTATGGTTACTTGAAAAAGAGAAAGAATTTATTTCTATTCAAAAATGTATTTGTATGAAACAACTTTTAAAGAAGTTTTGGAAATAAAGAATAGCTTATATGAGTTGTTTTTGCAAATGATTTTGGAAGTAACCGTCAAATATATGACTTAGATTGTAAAGAAGTTTTTGGAAAAGAAATGTCATTTATATGACTTATTTTGAAAAGGATTTCGAAAAGAAATGTGTCTAATATTTGATATTGATTATAAAATCTTTCCAATAATGTTTTGAGTCTAAAACCCATGTAGCTCACGAGACATTTTTGTCTTACGTAATTTATTTTATGTCATGTATCCCAGGTTTTAGACACGAGAGATAGAAGCAAGTAGATGACCCGAGGTGATTGAGATTTTAGATGGAGCTAACCTTGGCCGATATCCTGGTTTGTAATCCTAACTTGCTTTCTATGGGTTAGTTTGATATGCAGTTGTAACCCCCGTAGTTGTTCAAACATTTGCACAACTTAATTGTTTTTATGGGACCACATTTTTAAGACATGACACGAGGTCATGAGAAGAGTTTTAAAAGTTGACATTTTGTCACATAATGATTTAAAACACAATGGAATAACGTTTATGCGCCTTTAGCGCTATTGTGCTTTTAAAATTTATGCACTGTTGGCGCTATTGTGTTTTAAAGTTTATGCGCTTTTAGCGCTATTGTGCTTTTAAAGTTTATGCGCTTTTGGTGCTACTGTGTTTTAAAGTTTATGCGCTTTTGGCGTCATTATGTTTTACAAAACAAAATTACAAAAAATCGGGGTGTTACAGATACGGCAAGAGGACGACCACCTATCCACCCATCTTACCATAAATCCGTGCAAGAACAATCACCAACTCAAATATGACAAACGGTATGGAGATCAAGACCAGAATCTCTCAACTGCCCCAACAATCAAATAATACCATTTCAGGGACCCGTAGATGCCGAAGAAGGAATAAACGAGCCACACCAACCATGTCAAGCATGTATGGCCTTTAGAAAGCTTACCCATAGAAAAAAGGACAATATAAGAACCCCTAACTCCACCTAAGCAGCATAGCCAGATCAAAGGAAAACAAATTACGAACACCCAACCAATCTTCCCATCTACTCGTCAAGACTCTGTCCCATTTGATCTAATGTATCCGCCTCTCTCTAAGATCGCCCCCTTAAAAACCACACACTAAGAAACTCTAACGAGCTAGGGACTGTGTTCACACCGGAAACATCGACATGAAGTACACCCAACAATACCTAACATTTAATAAAGCAAGTCGACCCCCCAATGGATAAAGGCTTCGCCTTCCACCCTATACTTTCTCTAAAACGATCTAGATCCTTGTCCAAGCATCGACACAAATCATATTCTGACCAACTGGAATACCCAAATGAAAGTATGGTGAACTCGATGCACCGCAACCGACTAAACTAGCCACCCTCTCAACCAGAGAGTATGTCGTCCCCTCTACTCAATTTGCTATTCTGAAAAATTGATTTTCAGACCGGATGCCAAAAAGAAGCATTTGAGGATCCGCACAATCCTACATGCATCCTCCACCCCCAAGGGACACAACAACACATCATCATCCGCATAAAATAGATGATAAATCTCCACATCGAGCCCACTAATTTGTAGTCCTCTGAACACCCCCGCCAACTGAGCCCGCACCAATGCCACATAGCTAAAATGAACAAAAACGAAGATAGGGGGTCACCCAATCTCAACCTCATTAACACCAAAAACTCTTGAGTGGGCAAACCATTAACCAAGACTGAAGCTCTGGCGGAGCAAAGAACAACCTAATCCACCCACACCACAGCATGCCAAAACCCATATCTTCATGATTGAAGGAGATAATCTCAAGAAATCGAGTCATAAGCCTTCTCGAAATCAACCTTGAAAATCATGAGTTGTTGTCTATGTGCGCCTTATACCACGCAACCACCTCATTCAGTAAAAACGGGTCATCTAAAATATGTCGGCTTTTAGCGAAAGCTGACAACTCCAGGCTCAACACACTACAATCGTCTCTATCAATCTATTAGCCAAAAGTTTACAAATAATCTTATATTTAACTGGATTAATATTAATATAATCTTTTTAATTGTTTCTTAATTGTGAATTTTCATAGTATGATAACCAGAATACTACTAACACATGTAAAGTACGTTACTAAATGTAGTTAATCGTTTAAAACAAAACAAAAATAATCAAGTTGTGGACTTAGATATATCAATGCCTTGCCCTTGAGCGCATACTTCAGTTATAAGATAAATAAAAGATGAAAGTAACGTATTACTAGTAGTCTAGTAGTGTCTTGGTTAGCAAAAATTAAAGTAATTTATTACTAGTGGACCAAACAGCAATTTACTTTCAAAATAATTTGGTAAACAACACGAGGATGTTCACATGACCGGATCTCAAATCTATTTTCACTGTTTAAAAAGCAATAGTTTCTAGTGTTAGAATGTGAAGGCTGACTTTTCTTAGTCAAATAAGTTTGGTAGCCTACTAAGTTTGGTAGCTTGATTTATATTTCCATGTTCACATTAATTGTTTGCATATTATATACATTACAAGATGTGTATAAATAGAGCATTAGTTGAAGAAGAACATGCACCACAACTCAATACCTATAAGAATTGAGTGTATCTCTTGTAATCTCCTCATTCAAATAAAATCTAGTTGTAACCTGTGGACGTAGGATTTGCACCGAATCCGAACCACGTAAAAATCCTTGTGTTCTTCTTGCTTTATTTTCGTGAGTTTGTGTGTGTGTGATAGTGTTTCCGCTGCGTGTACCCGGTCCGATTCCTAACAACTGGTATCAGAGATTCGGGTTTTGGAGGAGGTCTCGGTTTTAGAAATTAGAGTATGCTCTGTGGTTGCAGTTTTGTCTGATCTTCCACATCATAAACTAATTTCTATTAATCGTATTAAAAGGTATCTTGGTACTTTGAAGGGTACTGTTCTGTCACACAAAAGTACTATAAAATATTTGTCTCTTGTTTGTCGTAATGGCTGAAGGCAAGGTTGTAATCGAGAAGTTCAACGGTTCTGACTTTAGTTGGTGGAAAATGCAAATAGAAGCATTGTTATGTCAGAAAGATTTGGACATGGTACTTGGAGACAAACCGGAGAAAATGGAAAAAGCTGCTGAAGATGCATGGAACTCAAAGGACAAGAAAGCTAAGGCGGTTATTACGTTGTCGTTGGAAAGGAGCGTTGCTTTCAACATCATGAAGGAAACCACGGCGCGTGGTATGATGGATGCTCTGACGAACATGTATGAGAAACCGTCGGCGGCTAACAAGGTGTTCTTGATGAGGGAGCTGTTCACTACAAGGATGAATGAGGAAGGCTCAGTTACTGTTCACATTAACAATCTAAATTCAATTATGTCCAGATTGTCATCTGTGGGAATTAAATTTGATAACGAGACTCAAGCTTCACTTCTACTAGCTTCACTACCTGATAGCTAGTCAGGAACAGTTACTGCTGTTACGAGTTCAGTGGGGACCAGTGGTATGACGTTTGAAGGGGTTCGAGATTTGTTCTAGGCGAGGATACCAGATGCAAGAATCAAGGTGGCTCGTCTTCTTCTGAGTTATTAAATATCGGAAGAGGTAGAGGGAATAATAGGAATAGTGGGAGCAGTGGGAGTCGGGGAAGAAGTTCATCTAGAACTTGGAAGAATGTGAAGTGCTGGAACTGCCAGGAGGTGGGACATGTTAAGAGTCAATGTCCAAAGAAAGAATTGAACATTGCTGGTGCCGAGAGTGTGTCTGAGGATGATGCACTGATACTAAGTATGGAAAGTTCTGTAGACTCTTGGGTCATGGATTCAGGGGCTCCGTTTCACGCCATGGACAACGGAGAAACGATGGTGAATCTAAAAGAAGGAGATTTTGGGAAGGTACGGTTAGCAAATGACGAGATGCTTCAAGTAACGGGCATAGGAGATATCGATCTGGTTACTTCATTGGGAACTACATGGAACCTGAAGAATGTCAGGGTGATTCCGGAGCTGAAGAAGAAATTGATTTCTGTTGGTCAGCTGGATAAACAAGGACTGGAAATAAGGTTTGGTGGTGGTAAATGGAGGGTGGTCAATGGTAATTTGGTGATTGCTGAAGGTATGAAGCGTGGGTCATTATATATGGTTGAGGTACCTGCTGAGGGAAGTATGACCGTCCCTGTTAAGCATGACAAAATCTGGTTCGCTAAATCTAGTGCTAAGAGAGTTCATTTTGCAAACATGAATTCTGGAGCCAAGGGGATGTTAGCTGAACGAGTCGGAAAGTCTAAGCCATTCAGGGGATTTTGTGACAGTGGGAGCACGGGGTGTGTTCCGGGTACAGTTACAAAGAGCCGTTGAGTTTTGAAGACTAAGACTGAAAAATTCTCTCCTGTTGGAAGTTTGCAAAGTTTGAGAGTGTTAGTGGTCCTCGGTGTATCTCTGGAGCTGGTGGAGTGTCCAAGCCGGTTGAGACAGGGGATGAGTCGGTGGTGGTATTGACCACGACTGAGTTGGAGCTTGTAGGAGCTTCAACTGGCCCTTCTAGTACTTGATGATGAAGGGCGGCTGCAACTAGGAAATTGACTGAGTCTTAGCTTGTTCTTTGGAACTGGAAGCTTGGAAGACTGGTTATGTTAAGAGATTAATTAGAGATGTTCAAGCCTTCAAGTGGGAGATTGTTAGAATGTGAAGGCTGACTTTTCTTAGTCAAATAAGTTTGGTAGCCTACTAAGTTTGGTAGCTTGATTTATATTTCCATGTTCACATTAATTGTTTGCATATTATATACATTACAAGATGTGTATAAATAGAGCATTAGTTGAAGAAGAACATGCACCACAACTCAATACCTATTAGAATTGAGTGTATCTCTTGTAATCTCCTCATTCAAATAAAATCTAGTTGTAGCCCGTGGACGTAGGATTTGCACCGAATCCGAACCACGTAAAAATCATTGTGTTCTTCTTGCTTTATTTTCGTGAGTTTGTGTGTGTGTGATAGTGTTTCCGTTGCGTGTACCCGGTCCGATTCCTAACATCTAGTAGTCTAACAGATTGTTAGTATGTCTAATATATTTTTTGATACGCAAAAAGTTAAAATTACTGCGAAACATATTTAATTGTACACTAACAGATTGTAATAAATAATAATCTGACTTATAATATCTTAATAAAATATTACGTTTTAAAAAAGAAACTAAAATTCATATTTGTTGGAGAGAATCATTTATTTTGAAAATAATAACCTTCGAGCAAGAGCCAAACGTGAGCACGTTTAGCGCAATTAAGGATCTTGTTTAATGGTGGTATCGCGTCTTATGTACGGTGTGCGGTGGTCGATGCCCACTTAACTTAATCCCTTTACTAAACTTTCAAGTGTGAGGTTATATATAAAACAGATTCAACATGTACTTCGATACTTCTATCAGCGCAATTAAGGATCTTGTTTAATGGTGGTATCGCGTCTTATATATGTACGGTGTGCGATGGTCGATGCCCACTTAACTTAATCCCTTTACTAAACTTTCAACTGTGAGGTTATATATAAAACAGATTCAACATGTACTTCAATACTTCTATCATTAGTATAAATGCAAAATACTTATTATGTACGTCAAGCTTTATCCCAATGCATGTGTTGGGTTTTGTTTCACTACTAGAACATTTTTCTTCGAGCCACACATGAAATTCCTCTTATTTCTAGCGACCTGATTTTCTAAATTTAGTAGAATGAATCGTTTCGTTAAGCTGTCGTAAAATCCAAATATATGGACCAATTAGCGGCATCATGAACAAAGGCATTTTCAGCTATTTTATTTTTAGCAATACGGTTTCTGGTATTTTAAGCTAGTATTTAATTAGCAATGAGAAAAGGGTAAATATAAGTAAAACGAGATTTAATTTCAAGTTTTATCAAAAAGTTTAGATTTTTCGAACCTAGCCACCATTTCCATAGAAGAAGCTGCGAAATAGGCCAGATGAATTGTGAAAATGGCCTAGGCCGTTTGTGGTATGGAATATGTAAGGTAGAGGGTTTTCTTTTTTCTTTTTTTATTCTTTTTGATGGAATCTTTGATGGTTAAATTCTCAAAAGTTTGTCATTTTTACCGTATAAGATTTCCATCGACATTTATTAATCAACAAACTTTCTGTTATAAATTCACTTAAATCTAATATTTTAAAAAGTTTTTTCCTATGACATATTTTTCAAGTCTACATCATATTTTTTAAAAATAACGTTAGTTGATATTAATACTTTAATAAATAAAAAATAATTAAATAGTATGTTATAAACTTTATGTTTTATTATTCCCATATGTTAAATAAACAACCATCGTATGGTTTTTTTTTTTTCGTTTTTTAAGTCTACGTCATATTTTTGAAAAATAACATTAGTTGATATTAATACTTTAATAAATAAAAAATATTAAATAGTATGTTACGGCAATGCTTTGTTAACTTATGTACCAATTTGAAAGTTTTAAAATTTCTATAAAATACATTCATATCTTTTTCAAACAATGTTTTTTATTTTTTCGTTGATGTATGTTTTGAGTGAGAACATTTGTATACATTTATCATATTCTTACTAGAAGTTTCCTAAAAAAAGAGATCCAACCTTTTCTACTCATATTCCACAATTAGACTCAACCTTTAAGATTTTTCCTAAAAGTTCTCTTGATGTGAGTGACATTTTCTTAGATAGACCAAGTTCATGTATAGTCTTGCTCAAGTTTAGAAAGAACACGAATGATTACACCAAGTTAATAATTAATATATTAAAAGCCTAAACAATAAATGATAGAAAACAAAAGGCTTATATGCATTTTGACATCCTTAAGTGGACCAAGTAAATTAGTAAATGCTTTAGCAAGATCCATGAAATATAATAGCACTTCATGAAAAATCATGGTCAAGTTAACCTCCATCAACATTTTTTTCACAAATTTTGACTAATAAAAGACAGTTTTTCGCCATCAAGTTATAGTCTAGAATAAAGTCTCAATAAAACACTAATGATTTTTAGAAGGTATCTCTGCAACATGTTATGTTTTGAAACAATCAACTAGTAACAACCAAAGATTCGAAGTAATTAACACCTATTTGGTTTCAATAACAGCATACAAGTTGTGTAACTTACCAATGTAGGTGAAAGATAAATGGAAACATCAATCATTAACTCCATGACAAAATTGTTCAAAATTCAAGGGAGGGTGGGTGAAAGACACCATATGTATTCTTATATTCAGTTGTTTGGATGTATCCCTTATTTGATAGAGAAAATCATCAGTTGAATTCATAATCTATCTTATACAAATATATATATTTTGATGTGTCTATCAGTAGTATCATGGTGCTTCTTATGTAATTCTTTTTGGGACTGTGCTTTTATAGAAACCTCATTAACTATGTAGTCCATTTCGTTTCAAATGCATAGTTTTGGAAATTAAACCAATACATTCATCTACAGTCCTAATGCAGCATGAAGATGGTAAGCCATCACTAAAATTCATGATTGACTTTGTCAAACATGCACACAAACCTAGTAATTCTACTACATTTTCCATTCCTAGTACATGTTGTCTTCCTGATTCTATGAAGCATATGACATGATAACGAGCCAATCGGTTTTGAAATTTTGAGAAACTTGTCAAACAATCTGATTTATTGTTTAGTTTCATGGTTTATGAGCACAAGCAACCATCTACTTTAACTTCAACTTGGACAAAAACTAGAAGTCATTTTGTTATATTCAACAAGCACAATGAAATGAACATGCTTACATGGAGTTCGATTCTACAAAGTAAAGTGGTGATGTATGAATCTGCTTTAGTCATTTTTGATTCAGATGGCCAAATGCAATAGTGCAATCTCATAAGCAACCTGAAGTCATCAACAATCCCTCTAGGCTAGTCGTTGAGATGTATGGGTGCATGTATTGATCAACCCTAATTAAAAATAATACATAGTTAACACAAAATCAATGCTTATATAAGGAGGACTTTACCTGATATTTAAACGCATAAAAGTTGAAGAGATTAAAAAGCATTTTGTAGAAAAGAGAAGAAGAACACACATTAATCCACGTAGTGAACAGATTTGGAGCGTAAATTGGGTACAACGACTCATTACAAAAATATGATTTTATGTAAAATGTTAACTTACAATGACGGTGAATAGAAAATAACCAGAAAGTAGAAATTGCAATGAAGATCGATGATGTCTTCTAAATTTAAAGAGAATGGACAGATTATAACAGAGAATAGACACTACAAGAAAAATGGGTATCAGAGACTGACATAATCAGTCTCTGATGGTCAAGAATCAGTCTCCGATGAGAATCAAAGACTGAATTAGCTAGTCCCCACCTAGTCCTAGAAACCTAGTCCTAGATAGTGAATTTTTTAAGTATCTGGGACTGAAAATCAGTCCCCAATGCATCAAAGTATCAAAGACAGAAAATCAGTCTCTGATACTATCTCGTTCAGTCTCGAATTTGTTTTTGTCGAGTCCCCGATTTTAAGTTGTATCAGTCCCTGTTAATATCTTTTAAGGACTAAATATGTGGGACTGAATATTAGTTTTTAATTTTCTAATTTAGTCTATATTATTATTTTTCAGCGACTGAATATTAGTCTCTAATACAATATCATTCGGTCGGTCGGTCTTTAGCTTGGGCTTTCAGTGATTATATATCAATCTCTTATGAATGTTAGTTCAATATTTTAATTGTTTTTCAAAAACCGGTCAGACGAAGCGAAATTCGATCCAACTCAAACTAGTTTAACATGTAAACCTAGTTAAACAATTATTAAATTAATTATTTACTAAACCAGAAATTGGTTTGAACAAGGCAAGACCGCCCATGCAATTGCGCTGAAACCGGATTGGGATTTAAGCGTTGCATGATCTGATATTTATAACAAAAAGTCCTCCCCTTATTTTTCATGATGTTTTCGATGTGGGAGGGATGGACTCCCGTGCCAATGTCGCTTGAAACCCCAAACCAATGTGAACTCTTTTAAATACACCGTATTTATTATCAAACCCCATTATATTACATTTTTACTAATAAATGTTTTTTCAAAATCTAGTTCACTAAATTTGCCTCTTCGTTCAACAAATATATATATATCATTATTATATACAATCATGGATATATTTAGGGGCCGTTTGGATGTGCTTATAAAACTCCTTATTGACTTATTGGTTTTTTGGAAAAGTCATAAGTCAATAAGTAAGGGCCTCCTTACTTATTAAAAACTGCTTATAAGTCATAAGAAAGGGGAAATAAGCAGTTTTTAATAAGTAAGGAGACCCTTACTTATTGACTTATGGCTTTTCCAAAAAACCAATAAGTCAATAAGGAGTTTTATAAGCACATCCAAACAGGCCCTTAGATTTTCAGCAAATGTACTCAAGAAATTGGAGAGTTGTTGTGCTCTTAGAAGAGCGCGTGAACTTTTCTCCGAGCGCGTGTTTGACGTGTTTTCCAAGTTTCGAGTTGTCCAGCATAAAGATTAAACGCAGGTGCACCGCTAATGACTCCAATGATTTACCATTGCTTCCAAGACAGTCATCTGCACTCCTCTTTCTGCATACTCACTTCATCGGTTCTCCATACCATTGCCACTCCTTTTACCCTCAATATGATCGTCGCTTTTATTTCTAAACCCTACGACTCATCACCGTCCTAACATTTTACCGCCGTCCCATCATTTACCTTTGGTTCATTCAAGAATTTTGTTTGCTGAGATAAAATCGGTTTCTGAGAAATCCCAAATCAAAAAAGTTGTTTACGATCTCTTGGTGATTTATCCGAGGGAATCAAGAAGACTACTGAAGGAATTGAAGGGCTAGACGTTGGAATCTTGATCAATAATGCTGGGATTTCATACCCCTATGCTAGACGTCGGCTTTTTCAACACCACCAAGCTTCCATTAGAAGCTTTTCCTATTATTCAATACCACACGCTACGTCCCAGCAATTTCTACCAACATTCCCTTCGGTGTTCACTTTCTAGAAAACGTTAGTTCTCTTCTTTTTTGTGTTTCTGAACGGAAAAACTCTTATTTTCCAACAACTTGAAGTTGAAAGACGGACAGTGCCATCTCCTCCGGTTAATATTGTTTAACTTTAAAGTACTTCACCATCGCTTCATCATCTCTTGTTTGCTTGAAACCTTAGATTATTGGGTTTTTGAATTTGCCAAGACCAAGAATACTTATTTTTGGTGTATAAACGATGAATTAAAGAACCAATCAGATACCTTATTTTTATACCCAGGTGTGTCTTTCTTTGAACCTAATTTCTTCAACACGGGATATTCACACAGTTGTAATAAATCGAGGTGATTGTAGGTTTACATTTCTAATTTTTTGTTTCATGTAGTCTTGTTTGAATTTTTTTTCTCATTTCAACTTCATATCACGTTTGTGATGCATGGTAGGAAACGACTTGATGCTAGGGAATTGTCTATTCGATTCAGAGGTGTTACGCTTATTCCTCTTGTTCAGAAAGGTTTATCATTGTAGTTTATTTTCCTCTTTCTTTCACAAACGTATCCATTAATAGCAACCATTTACACATCTCTATCTTCCATTTCTAAATCTGATTCCATTACAGGTTTATGAATCGGTTTATTGCATCATTATCCTCTTCTCGGAGAGCTAAAACTGACTGTACAAGACCTGTGTTCACCGCCACACCATTTTACTTGTGTGCCAAAAAGTATAAGGTAAAACAATTAGTCAGATCTATTATTGGTTTGATTGTTGCAGTTCATTATTCCGACTTAAATTTGGTTTCTTTCACAGCTCAAAGTCGATAACACTAAGTTGATTAAACTTTCTGGTACATCCAAGGATGAATTTTCAAGTGTATAAGCCAATTTAAATGTCCCCCAAAATACCTGTTCATGTTTATAAGAATTTTTGTATGAAATCCTAATTTGATAATTAGTGCACGTTTCTACCTCCATGAAAGATCTTTGTCATGATGTTTTTGGGTTGCAGATGAAACAAGATCCTAAGCCTGTGAAAGGGAACAGAGGTATACTCTCATTTAATATATATATATATATATATATATATATATATATATATATATATATATATATATATATATATATATATATATATATATATATATATATATATATATATATATATATATATATATATATATATATATATATATATATATATATATTCCACCTGCTATTTCTTTCATAATAGATTGTAATCAATATGGATCGATTTATATTTCCTGAAACAATTTGCAGAATTGTTCGATTTTTTTACCTGAGAAAAAGCAAGCTGAAGATGCTGGTTATTCATCCGATGAAGGCAAATATGTATGTATTTTGTCTCCCATTATTTCTCATTTCATGTTGCATGGAATGTGAATCTTAATTATAATTAAAATTGTAAATTAAATTTAAGGTTAATCACTAAAATGAAAAAATTAGCTTGTGCTATCATGAAATTTTCACTTTTTGAACACTCAACGAAAATAATCCTTCATTTTACAAGTTAGTTCTGTGAGTTTCTTGTGTTTTTGTGAGATTTTTTAGTGGCCACCACTAAAATATCTATAAAAGATACATTCAAGAGAATAAGTAATTTCACAAAATTTATGTGGCAACATTAATGGTTAATTTGTGCTTTTTTTTAAACATATAGTTATTTGGTGATATGACATGATATTTTGGTTATTTTGGTGATTAATATGACTAAAATATATTTGTGATTAAAATTGTTATTAAGATTTTGTAATTTGTAAATTTTTGGACTACTTGAAACACATACTACACATCTCATATGGCATGAAATATAAGGTGTACATAGTTTAGCTATACCCCGTTAATCGAAAAAAGAAATTTTCTAATTTATATTAATAAGACACTTTGCATAAATGCTAATAACTAGGAAAATCATTAATATATTCTAAACGATTTGATAATGTGAAAAAAAATTAATATAAACGATTAGTTATCATGAGAAGTCTGAACAAAAATAAATAAGGACAAAATGCAAGAATCATAATAAGAGGGAATGACTTTGTAGGCTATAAGCATTCTAAAATAGTCATACGACCTGAGTTGTGAGTGGGAAAGCCTTGGTGCAAGCACAAGCACCCTTGTCCACATGGAAAAATATTTACACAAACATAAATAAATTACAAATTTAGGACGAGAATACATGGCAGAGAACTTATTCATGTATTTGGCATGGTGGGAGGTGCTATACTTGCCAAGCTAATTTTGGCTTCTATACTGTACTTTAATCAAGAGACTTATCAGATCATTAGACTTGACATTTTCCTTTTAGTAAGATTGTTTTCATGTTTGGCTTCCATTACTTGCAGGGACGCAGCCTAAAAAATTCTCAGTGCAAATTATTAAGAGAACTAATATGGTTGTGTGTTGAAAACAATTTTTTGTTGACAGGTTAATCTCTTGAGAACAATCTAGCTAGACTTTGGTCATTGCTGAATTTCATCTTTCTGATATATTCTCGTCATATGACGAATTTGAATCTTGGTAATTTTTACAAATATTAAATAGTGTCAATTTGTACGACATTATACTTAATGATATGAATTATGACACTACAAGAAAACAGCGATTTAGCAACGGACGAAAGTTAAACAATGAGGAAGTAGAGGAAGAAAGAGAATTAGAAGTACGTAAAACTTTATGGGTCATTCTATACATACCACCCTATAGTATGTTTATACCCCTGATGTGAAATTTTGTTTTTTGTTGTGTTTTTTTTATTTTTTTAACTATTTTGTCTTTTTGTTGTTTTTTATTTTTTTTTCTTTTTCAAATAATATTTGATTTGTTTTATTATTATTATTATTATTATTATTATTATTATTATTATTATTATTATTATTATTATTAGAAAAACAATAATAATAAATTTACAAATAATATTTTTTTCTTTTTTTAACTATTTTGTCTTTTTGTTGTTTTTTTTTCTTTTTTTTCTCTTTACAAATAATATTTGATTATTATTATTATTATTATTATTATTATTATTATTATTAGAAAAACAATAATAATAAATTTACCTTTTATAATTTTTATGTTTTAACAACAATAAAACAATAGTTTTTTATTAATTACGACACAACGAACGACGTTTATAAATTTATAAAATTATATCAAAACGGTTATGTCAAATTCGAACGATTGTATAAAAAATAAAAAATAAATAATAATACTAAAGTAAAGTTTGTCTTATTAATCAGAGATAGTAAATGGTCCATTATTACAATTGCGTGGTGCATTATCTGGATAACGAGCATAAGCATTTATTCGAGCAGCATACAATGTTGCAGGATCATGATTATGTTGTAATAATAATAATCATAATAAAAGGTAAATTTATTATTATTGTTTTTCTAATAATAATAATAATAATAATAATAATAATAATAATAATAAAACAAATCAAATATTATTTGTAAATTTATTATTATTGTTTTTCTAATAATAATAATAATAATAATAATAATAATAATAATAATAAAAAATTTAATTTAATAATAATATTATTAATAATAATAATAATAAAGAAAAAGACAATAAAAGATGAAATTAAAACAAATAAGTATGTCAAATCAGGAAGGTATAGTAAGAAATGGGGTAGCTATAGCACTACCCAACTTTATATACTTTATTCCCCACTCTTATCCTTTTCTATTTAAAGTTATACATAATTGGAGGTTGTAGCAAAGTTACAATATATTCTGCATTCTTTAATTTTTCAATATAACATGATGTAAAAATGTAACTTTATATAAAAAGTTCACTAATAAACATGTAAATAAAAGTATGTTGTCATTACTTTTGTTTTTACTCTTCATTAACTAATGAAGCATTACAACTTCACTTTAAATGATTCATTTTACAATTGTTGTTGCTTTTCTCCAGATGCGTTTGGAGTCAATTGAAGCAGTAAATAAAATCGAGGAAAAAGCTAACAATCTAGTAGTACCAAGAAAAACCACCTACACATGGCACTGTATTTTCAAAATTTTCCGGTTAGAATTAAATGGTTAATCATTTGATGTAATCTACAAGGATTCTCTTCAACTTTATTTACTGGGTCGTGCTTAGCACGGCCCTAAAGACTACCTAGTATATATATATATATATAAACATTTAGCTTATTAAATTGTACATCTATGAAACACACACAACTTCCACATAAGAGATAAAGTTTTATTTTACGTCATTAATTGCTACAACATATTCAAGAATAAAAATGCATATATATATATATATATATATATATATATATATATATATATATATATATATATATATATATATATATATATATATATATATATATATATATATATATATATGTGTATATGTATAGGTTCCGTTGAGAATAAAAAAAAGTTGAGATTACGAAACTAAATTTGCACCACATATTTTTTTCATGCCGCTCTAGTGTTTTAGCGTTGACATATCGTTGACATTTTAACAACGATATAAATATATTATTATTCATATATGACTTTACCTCCCCTACCACTTGCACCACAGAACCCCGCCATTTTGATCGTAGTGGTATAAAAAAGAATCTGGTCTAGTTTTTAAATATGGATTTTTTTTTGTAGATAAATATGTCGCTAAAACTAGGGAAATAACATTTAAATTTGAAAATAGTAAATTCCATACAAACTCAAACTAGCTTGTGTCTATTAGGAACCAAAAGTCAAATCCTAATGACTTTTCTTCCAAAGTCAAAATTGACGTTAGTTTATCAAAGACTGAACTTTAGTCTTTAGAAAGTTTTGGTGCAATCCTATCAAAGACTGAATTTCAGTCCCTAACAAGTTTATCAAAAGATCAAAATTGGTGTAAGTCAATCAGGGACTGAAATTTAGCCCCTAATAAATTTCCCTCTGAAATCAAAAATGGCGCTAGTTTATTCGAGACTAAAATTCAGTCCCTAATGTGTCTCCTTGCAAACCTGGATTGGCGCAAACGTATTAGGGACTAAAGTTCACCCCCAATTAGGTTTAGTCGGTCTCTAATTATTCACATACTAAAATCAGTCTTAGATAGTATCAGAGACTGATTCATCAGTCCCAAATACATGGTATCAAGGACTAATTATTCAGTCTTTGATATTTTAGTCATAGATGGCCATTTTTCTTGTAGTGAGACTGACAGTTATGATTCTATGGTGTTAGCATACCTTTAATGAAATTGTGGGAGAAATGTTGATGTGGGCCCTAGAAATTGCACCTAATGAGTAGAGGTTTTCGATTAACAATGTTATATGCTGAAGGTTCAAGTGAACAAGCATGATGAAGAATTGCTTGAAGCATCGAGTTCGTGCCAGTAAGAGACGGGAAAATTGATTTCATTGTACTATGATGATGGTTTATTCAAGCCCTAGAAATCACAAATGGACGAGAACGATGAAGAACATAAATCGCATACATGTTTTAAACTTGGCTAGGTGGATGAAACATTATAAACAAAATTCAAGAGACGACAGACAAAAATAAAAAACGTAGCACCTGTTATTTTTGTCACAAAATATGATATAATTTTAAGACGGATGTATATGTCTGTCGTAAATCATTAACATTTTACAAGAGATGACATACAATTTATGATAAACTTTTTTCTCTGCTATAAAATCAGTGTGTGTCGTAATTCGTTTGTTATTAAATGTTTTTTTCTAACATTTAGTGTCAGAGGTAGCTCGAATGTCTATTGTACTATCCATTATTTCCATGGTCATTCAACTTCATTGTATTTGAAAGTTGAGGAAGACCCATGGCTTGATCAAAGGACCCAATAAGGAACCAAGTCCGAGCAGGTTATGGTGTTTGATCTGATGATAGGCTATACAAGTATAATCTCTATATACACTAACAAAGTCATAATATAACATCACACTACTTTTAAAGAAACCATTTTACCGTTTTGCAGTGGTACACAACCGCTAGGAGGCACAAGGCGGCTAGGACGAAGATTAGGGGAGGTGTAAGGTTTTCTAGGGACATGCTCTTATACCATGTTGATCATTCCATTTACTGTAATGGATATCTTCACATTAATTGTAATAAATACAAGAATACACTATTGGGCTACACAAATAGTAACTAACAATTGTCTATACATACTAGCATGTTACCGATATATGAAACTTATGGAAAGGTAGATATGACAACTTTCCATGGAATCTCCAAAGCAATACCTAGCATCATCGAAGACATTAGAGCCCTCTCTTTTCTTTGGATCAATAGCTGATATTAGGTGTGGAGATTAGTTTGGTAGGCACATGTTGTGATCCATTAGAGGGCATTACTAATTTTGTTGTCTTTTTAATCCCGTTATGATACCCTTTTTAGCATTTTGCTAGTATTCATTAAAAATTGTTGTTAAAAAACACATTATAGTTGCTAGTTTGGGTGCTTGTTCATTCAAATAAGAACTTTTGTTTAGAATTTTAATGATTTTTATGTAATTTTCTCATAAGAAAGAGAAACAAATGGAAGCGTTTACTTTAATTGATAGCAACATAGATAACTATTTTCATGGATTTTTTTTGGATTGGCCGCACTGCACTTGAGAGCACGACACCACCACAAAAGTTTTTTCCCAAAGAAAATTGTTTGTCCGCTTCTATCATTGGTTTTGGTCTTATATACATTGGCAATATATAATCTTTTTGGGTCAAAATGGTAAATTTTCGTCTAAAATAGCGGAGTCTTGACAACAATCGTCAGATTTTTCATTGTCGAAAAATATAAGCATAAAGAAGCTCATTCCACACATCAGGCACACCAGGAAGACACCAATGTATACAATCTGAATAACTACTAGGCTTTGATAATTGTTCTTCACCGAGTGCCTCCCATTGCTTCCTATAAATTGATGGGTGCCCATCTTTCCTATATTCTGAAAGTTGAGTTATGTTGATGATTTCAACATTCAAACCTCTTGTTTTCAATTCATCAATGGAATTTTCAACAATTTTCATCATTTTCGGATCCGTTCCGCTGCCGGTATATCCCTCTTTTGTAATCAAATCTGTCTCGCTGTAACAATTTTGGTCATCGGATGCACCCCACTCCTCAGCCCTACAACAAGAATATGATAGAAAGTTTTGGTCACAAAAATAAGAAAGAATTGTTTTTCAAGTCAACTTCCATATCTTTTGTCATATTTAGATCGCGTGCTATTGTTATAGCCCTTCTTTTAATTTGCAAACTTGTACTTTGTTTTCTCCGTGTTAGTTTATGATTTATAGACTATAGGTAGCCAAAGAAGAAACTGCTGAAGGGAGGAAATGTTATGCTTTTCTTATTTCAACTTTTAAACTAAATAAATAATCAAATTAAACAAAAAATATAGTTCTTGAAATGAAATTTTGTTTTATTTCTGATTTCTAGTTGTCCTGCCGACTATTACATTAAGTGGGGATTTGTATATTTATAAATTTTAGGGATTTAGCGTTATCGACATATTATGAGAATGTTGAGAAACGCCATGAAAATATGATACGTTCATTTAGTTTTCTGAGAATCTGAGGTGCGTTTTTTTCTTTCAAATTGGTGTATATAGATTTTTAAATTAATTATATAAATCAATGATTACAAATTTTCTTTATTTGTGCTCTTTCACAGACCTAATATGGTTATTCATTAATAATATCTAACAACTTTAAACACATTAGAAAAGGTAAAGACTAAGACCCCATAAGATTTACAATCCAATAATCCATCTAAATAAAACAAGTTTAATATAGTAATCATTGTTTTTAACTTAACTTGAAATCAACATATACTTGCGTTGCCTTCGGATAAAAATGGTAACTAACAGCGAATCATTTGCTTTTAATTACCAGAAAAACAAATTACTTAATTAGCTATGTTATATGGTGATTAATTTTCGTTTATTGATCTTTTTAGTTTTTATAAATAAAATACAAAAAGTCAGCAATACTTTGTTCTTAATAAGTATGGATACAAAATACTCCCTCCGTCCAAAAATGATAGTCCACAGACAAAAAACACACAGATTAAGAAAACATTAAATGCATATTACTTTTTCCCACAAAATGACTGTTTTACCCTTTCTTTGCATTTAATGCCGGCACTAGATATGTTTTCTGTTACAATTAAAGTTAGGGGTATTTTGGTAAAGATGTCATTTATATTTAGAGATGGACTAACATTTTGGGACAAACTAAAAAGGAAACATGGACTATCATTTTGGGACGGAGGGAGTATGCTAAAAGATAGAAAAAATAGAAATAGATACCTTTCATGAGTAGGTGACATGCTAATAAAGAACAACCGGGTCTTGGCTCGATCAACTTGAATCTCCAACCAATCCGACCAAGTCTTTAGAGCCATTTCGTAGCTACGAAGCATCTCCACTTCTTTATATATCCCATTAATATCTTCGAAAGAACCCCACCTAATAATTGTTAAATGCAAATTAATGTCTTATCTAGCTTTACCTTCCATGCATATATAAGCTCTATACATATGAATTAATGGTAATTAAAGGATAAGTTATTGATGTTTCCCCAACATAAAGACTTTTATGTACAAGTATTTAATAAAGATTCCATTTTCTGGATTGAATGAGAACTTACAAGACTTTTATATGGGGTCTTCTCCACCAAAGATAGGAATTGAAGACCAATATATCAGCATCAGTCCAAAACCTAGCATGTTTTTCAATAGATTGAGATCGAACAATCCTTTCTGGTAGCCTATGGTTTACGGGGTCATCCGAGTTAGACTCGACCAACAATGGTGCCCAATAGAATTCGATCGAGGCATTGTACTCCTTCATTTCATAAAATATTCACACAAAAAGAGAAATGTAAATGTTCAGTATATACAGTAACTAAATAAATTTTAATTAATGTGTTTCAACAAAAGAAAAACATAGATAGGCCTCGGAAATGAAATCTTAAAAGACATTGGAAATGTTAGCTTAATTTTCGAAAACTCTCGCAGGAGCCATTCTTTTATCATCAACGAATTAGGAATTTTGATTATTATGTTTCGGCATGCATGCAAAGCTAGAACTTGGAACGAGCACGAAATTAATTATTTTTTTCGTTAAATTACTTACAACGGCTTTAAAGGCGATTAAATTAGAACCATTGTAGTTCATGTATTTGAGGTTTGGATCCTCGATGGATGAATCTAAAAGGCAAACCATTGATACCCATTGGCCTCTATTTAGAGAATCCCCGACAAATACCATCCTCTTATTCCTTAGTCTCTCCAACAATCTTGTTGCATTAAACCTTGCATGAAAACATCACAAACGTTTCAATTGCTAGAACGAGAAAAAGTAAGAAAGATTATGAAACCATTCTAGACCACACTTGAACTTCAAACTGATTACGTATATACACAGTTAGTACTTGCGTTGAACACTTGAACCGTATCTATTTGCATGATCTCAGTGTCTCGAACCACATGCGTTTACCATAAAATCTAAAAAAAAACAAAGAAGTTACAGAACAAAGATTCCGTCTAACAATGACGTTAGTTATTCTCACTTTCAGAGTGAAGATCATAAGACTCATTAATCTGAATAATATGCTAAAGGTGAAAATGCTCTACCTTTTGTTTATTAACAACCATTTTATTAACCCGACAATTATCGATCTCATCTCATGCTTTTATACTATTCTGACCAAGTTTGAACTATCTAAGCTTGCTCAACAATATACTTGACTCCATTGAAAGACTTTAAGAGGTGTGAATTCCCCTTCCAACTTTTGTGGTTAACAAAGATGTAAAAAAGATGGATATAAACTCGACAAAAAAATGTTCGACCAGAAAAAATGCGTAATCTGTTTATTAATTAGCCTCCCTAGATTCTTGGAGAGAGAGAGAGAGACCTTGGGAGATCACACTTGTGAGGTTGCCACCTCCAATTCTGGTAGCCTAAATCCTCCCTTCCAAACTTGTTGCAAGCCAATTGATCCGACATGAATTTGCATTCTTTCTCTTTGTATAGAGGGTATGACTTGTTATCAAATACCCATTTCCCTGAAAACAAATTGCACTCTGACAATGAATCGCCGGAAAATGCATCAGCTACTGACGCCGGAATCATGTTAAATGAGACGTACTCTTTGGCCATATACACTGCTCCAATGAAAAACACGGCAAAAAGAAGTGCAACAAAAACCTGAAGAATACTGAACTTTGTTGGCGATCCCCATGTAATGGGAAGATGTTGGTTTCTTGCCACCATTGCAGTTAATACCTTGATTCCCTATGGAAAATGTTTTCTTTTTATCCATTTTCCAGCTTCTATATAGGGTTTTCTCCCTTATTTAAGTTTCTATAGTTGGTGGGACTTTATGGATTTTAGTTTTTAAAATTTTATGCACTTTTGATTGGTGTGTTAGGAGTAGTGGCCAAGTTGGAAATGGATTGAATCTCAAGTCCTCCTTGTCCAAAAAATTATAATAACTTTTATGTTGGTAGGTTTGGAAAAAAAATATATAAAATTCTATTTGGTCACTAGGATAAACTAATAACTAATTGGATCAGAAGTCCTTCTTATTAGAATAATAAAGAAATTGTTCATATTCTACCAGATACAATATAACTTACAATAAAACTATAAGTTTCATATGCAATATTTACTTGTAAATTATTGGCTGAGTTCGGGTACTTGAACAAGGAGATAATTGTCGCTTATGGTTTTCTATATAGATAGCAAAACAGAGATAGTTGGATGAAATTATAAGTTTGGGCCAAATAGGAAAGTTAGGATGAATTAAACACGTTATGTTGGGCCGTAACTACTTTTGTATTTTATTAAATAAACTAATGAAATTGTCATCAATATATATTATTTTATATAAATTAAGGAAGGTGGTTGTACAAACTTAGGTATTATGCCGATGACTATTTAGTAAAATTATCGAAGTTTAATCGGTTTGAATTTGTTATATAATTTCAGTTAATCTATATTCACATAATTAGTTAAAAAACTAATTCCACTTAGTGTTGCGATTGTGGGGTGAAAGGAGGAGATAGGGTGTTGCCATTAGTAGTTGTTGGTAGGTCCAAGTTATATTCGTTAGCTTCACGTCTTTCTCATGTCTCTTTCACCTCTCTCTCCTGACATAATACTCATCTAAAGAAAAAAAAAAACATATGGTTTTTATTTGGATTATCAAAAATAATATGTATTATCGATTCAAGCACATTAATATTTTTTATAATAATACAATCTCTAAAATGAGAAAATAATTAAGGACATGATATATATATATATATATATATATATATATATATATATATATATATATATATATATATATATATATATATATATATATATATATATATATATATATATATATATATAAGCGATCCGGTGAGGACACTTCTTAAAGTGAGGACTCGTGAGGACTCCTTAAAAAAATTGAAAAAAAATAAAACAAAAATATAAGTAATAAAATGGATCATAGTACTATGTTGGAGAAAAAAAAATTCGAAAAAAAACTTGTGGATCATTATTTTTTTTTATAATAAAACAATGATCCACAAAATAAAATTTTTTGTAAATCATTACTGTTTCTCAATGATCCAATTTTTTTTTCCAATTTTTTTTGGATCATGATATAGTACTATTCTTGATTTTATGATTTGTATTTTTTTTTAAAATTTTTTTTCAATTTTTTTAAGGTGTCCTTACGAGTCCTCACCGAAAAAAGAGTCCTCACCGGAACGGGACCCTATATATATATATATATATATATATATATATATATATATATATATATATATATATATATATATATATATATATATATATATATATATATATATATATATATATATATATATATATATATATATATATATATATATATATATATATATATATATATATATATATGGTTGGGTTCAACAAATGACTAAAATTATCCATGGTACCAAGGGACTAATCTCGATCGTCGGAATCAAAATCATCAACGACTAAAAATTAGGTTGTAAATTTTTTATATCGACGCACATGTAGAGGATTATAACAAAAAACTCACTTTATTTTTTTATTTTTTTTAATTTTTCGAAAATATTCTTTTTCAAAAATAAAAACCGAATACACCAAAATTCATAATTTTTGTCCTCTACAAATAGACATCCATATTGATATACAAAAAATAATTTTTTTTCATAAGTACAGCTCGTAGAGTATTATAACAAAAACCCACTTCATTTTTTTAGTTTTTTTAATTTTTTGACAATATTCTTTTTCAAAAATAAAAACCGAATATACCAAAATTCATAACTTTTTGTCTTCTACAAATAGACATCTATATTGATATACAAAAAAAAAAATTTCATAAGTACAGCTCGTCTAGATTCATAATGTGAATCTGAACTGTAAAAATTTGAATATTAGTAATTATTTTACTTTTAAAACTTTTACTACTTCAATATTATAACAATTTATAAGTAATTTACTTGATTTACAAGTGGATTTACTCATATTTACACGAAAATTTACTCATATTCACATATCAATATCATATAGTATTGAGAATTTACTTAAAAGTTTTTTACTACTTCAACATTTTAACAATTTATAATGAATTTACTCTGATTCACAATTGAATTTACTTACATTCACACAAAAAATTTACTCAGATTCACATATGAATATCATATGGTATTTTAAAAATATTCTGAAATATGAATTAGATTAATTTACTTAGAAAAATTTTAATACTTCAATATTTTAATCATTTATAATTAATTTACTATGATTCATAAGGTAATTCCATTTACATTCACACAAAAAACTATTCATATTCACATGACAATATTATATGTTATTGTGAATGCCAACAGTGAATAACAGAATAACAGTTCAGATTCACATGTGAATCTTAACTAGCGGAAAATTTGAATCTGAAGTGTAAAAATTTGAATATGAGTAATTATTTTACTTTTAAAACTTTTATTACTTCAATGATATAACCATTTATAAGTAATATACTTTATTCACAAGTGGATTTACTCATATTTACATGAAAACTTATTCAGATTCACGTATCAAAATCATATAATATTGAGAATTTACTTAGAAGTTTTTTACTACTTCAACATTTTAACCATTTATAATGATTTTACTCTGATTCACAATATAAATAATTTACATTCACACAACAATTTATTCAGATTCACATATCAATATCATATGGTATTTTAAATATATACTTCGAAATATGAATATGATTAATTTAGTTAGAAAAATGTTAACAATTCAATATTTTAATCATTTATAATGAATATACTATGATTCATAAAGTTAATTCCATTCACATTCACATAAAAATTTATTCAGATTCAGATGACAATATCATGTGCCATTGTGAATGTCAATAGTGAACATAATAACAGTTCAGATTCACATGTGAATCTCAACTAGCGGAAATTTCGAAAAAAAATCATTTTTTGTATATCAATATGGATCTCTATTTGTAGAGGATAAAAAGTTATAAATTTCTATATATTCAGATTTTTTTTCGATAAAAAATAAACCCTAAAAACTAAAAAAACGAAAAAAAAAACGAAGTGGGTTTTTTTATAATCCGGTAGATGCACGTCCACCGTAAAGTGTACAATCGTGTAGATGAGATTAGTCCCTTGGTACCATGGTTTATATTAGTCCATTGTTGAACTTTTGCATATATATATATATATATATATATATATATATATATATATATATATATATATATATATATATATATATATATATATATATATATATATATATATATATATATATATATATATATATATATAGTGTGTGTGTGTTAGGATCAAATACAAACAATAACAATTGTGTAGGACCAAATGTGGGACGAAATGTGGAGCATCCGATCGAAATGATCAATATATATATATATATATATATATATATATATATATATATATATATATATATATATATATATATATATATATATATATATATATATATATATATATATATATATATATATATATATATATATATATATATATATATATATATATATACATATATATATATATATGTATATATATATATGTATATATGTATATATATATGTATGTATATATATATATATATATATATATATATATGTATGTATATATATATATATATATATATATATATATATATATATATATATATATACATATATATATATATATATATATATACATATATATATATATATATATATATATATATATATATATATATATATATATATATATATATATATATATATATATATATATATATATACATATATATATACATATATATATATATATATATATATATATATATATATATATATATATATATATATGTGTGTGTGTGTGTGTGTGTGTGTGTGTGTGTGTGTGTGTGTGTGTGTGTGTGTGTATATATATATATATATATATATATATATATATATATATATATATATATATATATATATATATATATATATATATATATATATATATATATATATATATATAGAGAGAGTTAGGATCAAATACAAACAATAACTATTGTGTGAATGTTGGAACTAATGTAGAGCATCCGATCAAAATGATCAATCGTATTAGATTCAATGGCCTAATTGTAAATTTACGACAATTAATTAATTAGATTTTATAATTAAACTCTTGAAAAAGGTATTTTAGTCTATTAATAAATATTTAAAGCAAAAACCCTATTTATTTCCTAATTTTGTGGGATTTATATTTAGTATTTATTTATCTTTTTATATACAATTTGAAACTGTACTACGTGATGAATAATAACTGCACATAAAAATAATAACTGCACTATAATAACTGCACATAAAAAACGCAAATGATCACATAATACATTGTCATTCTTAAATAATAGAATATTATTCTTGAAAAAATACACTATCATTCTAAAAGAATACACTTTATTCTTGACGCAACACATTACCATTCTCAAATAATACACTTCAGTCTTGGTGTAACACACTACCATTTTAAAAGAATACAATTCGTTCGTGGCATAACACTACCATTCTAAAAAAAATACACTTCGTTCTTGGCTTAACACACTACCATTCTCAAAGAATACACTTCGTTCTTGGCGTAACACACTATCCTTCTCAAATAATACACTTCATTCTTGGCGGAACACACTACCATTCTCAAAGAATACAACTCATATCTACAATTTAATTTTAAATTAAATTGGATAGTTAACATATCGTACTTGTTTGTTTGTGGTCCAACACTCGGATTGCTCATATGGATTCCATCTGTTTCATCCATCATGTCTCTTGCTTGCTGGGTCAAACCTAAAAACCCAAGTATTTATCGTCTTCAATTATTTATCGTAGTAAACGTTGTGTAACATAAGAAATTAGATTCTCGAATATCTTACGGATTGTATTCGCTCCACCACCATGAGGTTGTCTATATAGATTTTACCAAGCCTGTACTTCTGTCAAGCAAAATTGCCAAAAAGTTTAGTACATCTACTTTAAAAGTTCTGGAATGCAATGTGAGGATGATATGATTTATATCGCCCACAATAATAAGTCGTATTTCAAACTTCAAAATCAATAACATCTTCATGTTCTTTAATTGAATATGGAATAGTCATTTTGTTAATTAATCTAGATTTTAATTACCAAAGAAAAATTCGTTCTAAAAATTGTTTTATTTTGCATAGGAGGGTGTATTGAAAACAACCGAAGTTGTTGTTAACAATTTCATTAGGATAAGTTTGGGTAGTTTTTGTTGTATCTGGATATGACTCTTTAAGTGGGATAACACAAGCCCTTGAAGTGCCGTTACTTTCAACACTGATTTTGGAGTAGCCTCTGTAACAAGCATGTCATTAACCAGATGAACAGAAGAATAATACAAATACAACAATAGAAATATACTTCTTTTCCCATTTTAAAAAAATAAAAGAATAAATAATAATAATCACTTTCTATTCGCCCCTCCAAGTTGGTTGACCGCTTCTATAAACCACACATGGAGATTTGTTGTCCATTTGAATATACGCTTACCATCACTTGATAAAAACAAGTCCCAAATTGCTTCCACCACTCCTCCCTTGCATAAACATGTGCCTATATGGTAAAATTGCATTTTCAATTCTTCCTTGTTGCAATTTCTTTTACGTACATTAATATAAGTGAAGAATTTGAGAAAGGTGTAGTGGGTTTTGCATAGATAGGCATTAGAAAAAATTTTAAGAAACTTAGTAAAAGATGGCGAACATATCACGGTTGAAGGCCGCCGGCACATATGATGGGTGATTTAGGGTTTGAACAATTCTTTAATTATATGCTCAATAATTAATTTGTTATCATATTTTTAAGGATCTATTATTATATGAAAATTAATTTAATTAATAAAATTCCCAAATTGCCCTCATCAAATGATTGGTCCAGAATTGGTCATACAATCACACAATACTTGATGTTTATATATATATATATATATATATATATATATATATATATATATATATATATATATATATACATACATACATACATACATACATACATACATACATACATACATACATATATATATATATATATATATATATATATATATATATATATATATATATATATATATATATATATATTAGTTTACATACATACATACATACATACATACATACATACATACATACATACATACATATTAGTTTACATATATATACATATATATATATATATATATATATATATATATATATATATATATATATATATATATATATATATATATATATTAGTTTACATACATACATACATACATACATACATACATACATACATACATACATACATACATATATATATATATATATATATATATATATATATATATATATATATATATATATATATATATATATATATATATATATATATATATATATAGGATTAGGTTATATTAAGGACCACAATTATTGTGTGGTCGTAAGACCAAATCTGGACCATAGGATTCGAAATATTAATGGTCTAGATTAGAATGACATAATTGTAATTATCCATTATGTTATTAAATGGTTTTTTAAAAAACGGTTACAAAAGGGTAAAATAGACATTTCCTTAACTGATTTTTAGGATCAAATCAATTTAATAATAAAATTATTAACGAAATTATTAGTTTCATCTTCAAATTTTCGGATATTCTAACAGAATTATCATGTTATTATTTCAAAATTTTGTCATTCTTGACTGAATTATATTTTTCTTCAAAAAATCATTTTACAGAATTTCATATAGAAAAAACATCTTATAATACATCAAAATGATAACATTCTTGCACTAAAATACATTCAAGGAATAACATTCTTTGAACTAAATAACATCAAACAAATAGAATTATAATAGAATAATATTACTAAATATTCATTCTGGCAGAATGACATCAAAAAATTATTATTATTGACAGAATGTCATAAATAAATATTTTATGAACTACTTCTCTGAACTAAAATATATCAAAATAACAACATTCTTTGAACTAATATACATAAAAAAGTTATTGGTGTGATACATTCTGAATTATCCATTCTGAAATATTCATTCTGGTAGAATGACATCCAAAAACATTCTTTTTTAAAGTGTATAAAAATATTCTTTTTGTAACTAAGCAGATTTAATTTACAAAATACGAACGTCAAACGAATATAAACAATAAAAGAACTATAAAAAAAAGTACCGCCAATATAATGTCTAGTAAAATAGATTTTTCCGATGTTATACCTTCAAAACTATTTATATCTTCTTTTGTATCTTCTGTTGTGAACAAGATTTTTGGTAATTGGACGTATTTTTCAGTGACAAAAGTATGCAACTATTGTATTCTTATTAAAACCACTTTCACCGAGAATAGGGCAGGACACCTAACTCTCTGAACAGTAGTTATGTACAGTGAATAAAAAAAACTTTTAAATGATAGTATCCAGGAATTATTCAACTCCTCTAGAGTCGAGGATTTTACATCCAAAGCACTGTACAAGCACTTATACATAAAGTACATGTCATTATAGCAAGAGAAAGAATGCTTTCAACCTTACTGGCTTGAAACCTCATCTAATAATTTATACCTTCTCACATTATTTCTAAATACATGTCATGTTTTGATCCCACCACCACCACCAATTGATATATGATTCGTTGACTTTGACTTTCTCAACACCAATTGTGATCGTACGTAAGGTTCTGGATTGTGGAAGATGGCGATTTTGATGATTAATAGGGAATGTAACTGATTTTCCCTGATTATAGGTTACATCTTTAATTATAGGAATTTAATTTTGGATATTATTTAATGTTAATGACAAATTACTACACTACCTTTGGTTGCTTCTAGCCTGTGATTGGGTCTTACGTCCACACAATAACTATAGTTTTTAATATATCCTAACTCTATATATATATATATATATATATATATATATATATATATATATATATATATATATATATATATATATATATATATATATATATATATATATATATATATATATATATATATATATATATATATATATATATATATATATATATATATATATATATATATATATATATATATATATATATATATATATATATGGAGAGAATCCACATAGAATCCTTTATTATCCATAGAACCAACATTTTAACCCTTGGATCTAGCGATCAATAGACACAAATAAAATACTAATATACTACTAAAAGAAATTAAATAAAAAATTGGTTAAGGGTAATTTTGGAATAGAAAACATCCCGATCCAAAAAATTAGGCTATTCAATTTAACATACCAATTTCTCTCTCCATTTAACCCTAATCAGTTTCCCGATTCTTCTTCATCGTGACCAACAAATCAGCGCCTCCTCTGCCTCTGATTGGAGCTCTCCCCTACCTCCATCCAAATCAAATCAAGATTCCAAATCGTGAGCTCATCACCGGTGACTGGAATCTGGAGCTCAACACCATCGTTGATGGCTGCCACTACCGTCAGCTATAATCTAGATCTCATCACCACCGCCGGTTGCAATCAGGATCTTAGCTTGGAGTTATTGATTTTCCTATGTGCTATTGTTATTCAGTTTATGGAAGCGATCGAGAACGAAAGAGAGAGATTGATGTGGAAGGCTCGAGGAAGAGGGTTAGAGAGCAGAGAAAAATCGATGTTGAGTCATGAACATTTGAGGTTTTGTATTAATATTCATCTATGTTCGGTTAGGAACATTTGAGTTTTTATATACATGTTTAAAGGTTCATCAATGTTTAATTATGAACATTTGAGGTTTTGTATTAATATTCTTCTATGTTCACTTATGAACATTTTGGTTTTTATATAAATGTATAAAGATGCTTCCATGTTCAATTATGAACATTTGAGTTTTTGTATAAATGTATACATGTTAATCCATGTTCAGTAACGAACACTTGAGTTCTTGTTTAGATATATGAAGATTCATACATGTTCAATATTGAACATGTCTGAACATGAACGATATTCTGCGATGTTCACTTATGAACATGACCAATTTTTGAACAAGACTATTTTCTGGGATTTTGAACACAACGTTCATGCATGAACATACATATATGTTCAGAAATGAACATATACGTATGTTCAAAAATGAACATATACGTGTAATTTAGGAAAGTTCTATAATTTAGGGATTTGATATATATAAATTAGGTAAGTTTTGGATATTTTTGGATAGATATTAATTACGTTTGATGAATGTTCACTGAACATGTTTGTATGTTCATATATTTCATCAATGTTATGAATGTTCATTTCTGAACAAATTTTGGGATTTTGAAGACAATGTCTATCAATGAACATATACGTGTAATTTACCACCATACCCTTATTATCCTAATTTGATCTAACGGTCAAGAAGATAGTTCTATTGTTCTATGTCTAATTTTGGTTCTATATTGATCCCACTCGTGTGTGTGTGTGTGTGTATATATATATATATATATATATATATATATATATATATATATATATATATATATATATATATATATATATATATATATATATATATATATATATATATATATATATATGGACGATTGATTCGTGCATATTCCATACATATTTTATACGATATCAGGATGTTTTTATAGATAAATCGAGTCTAAAAGGGCTATAATACTCACTTTACTTGGAAAATGTAAATTGTTCATGTTTTCAAGCAAAAAGGAGCAAAAAGGGAGAAAAAGGACCTAAGTTGGAACAAGCAGGGACCAAAAATGACAAGATTGCTGAAATTGCACAGTTAGCGCCGCTAACATAAGGTTTAGCGATGCTAACCTGGTGGTTGCGAAAATCAGGCCAGCGAAATTCTTGGTTTGACTGAAGACCTAGTTTTATGGAATTTTGAATATTAGCGATGCTAACACATATGTTAGCGACGGTAATGTCTCCTAGAGGCTATAAATAGCAGTTGATTCATGCCAGAAAAGGAGTTCAGTCCCTACGCTTTAGCCACGACCCCGAGCCATTTCCAAGCAGTTTTTAGAAGGTTTTTGAAGGCCGAATCAAGACTTTCGAGATTCAGTTACGTATTTTATCTTTTTTAACTCGTTTTTTTATTACAATTTTGTATTTTTGATTCATTTCTAGCCATGTCTGGCTAGAAACCGCACTCTAGTTTCGAGTTCGGATATGTTCTGTGTATATTTTGAAACATTCGGTTCGATGAATGCTTTTGAATAATTCCAATGATCATTTTCTTGTTTCAATTTGAGTTTTGAATTTGATTTACTTTTGACTGGCCATCTTAATTGGATCTTTTTCAAACACTGATAATCGACTGTGTAAAGCACCTAACCGCTGAGCACATTGGATGTTTGGTAACAAAAACAAGCGCCTAATTCCTTGTTTAGAATTTGGTCATATGTCCACACACTTCCTAGCGGACGAGAAGAATTGGACATTGATTGGTACTTGCACACCTTATGCGGTTTCTGCATTTCGGCCTACAAGCGGACCTTAGGTCGGGTAAAATGGAACTAGGTTTAGGTAATAAGCGGACCTTTATCTAAACATTTTAGCAAGTTATTATCATAAAGATTATATTTTATGATTTTCAAAAGCCATCTAGGAATTGTATTCTCAAGCACGTCAGCCGGATTCATTTTATTACACTGAACATTGAAGACTCGGGACTAGGCCTTTTTATTATTGATTTTCTTCAAAGTTTACTATTTGCATGTTTCTACAGTTTATTATTATTATTTGTTATTCAAACCCCCATCCTTTATTTTACATTTTATTAAGGCATAAGTTTTGAACTCCGTGCCCTTGTGGTTCGACCCTGCTTACCCTGTACTCTAATCCAGTGCAGTTGAGCAGTGACCGGTCGAATTCAGTTCTGATCACATTTGTTAGGGATTGACACCCTTAACACCGATCCAAACCGAATTATGGTTTGGGGCAGAATAAAAAAATCAAGCCTTTGAAAAAAAAACATTTTTGCAGAATATCTCAAGAATCTATTAATTGTTTGGTTTTATGTTTTTTATTTTCCTTTTTTCACTTTTGAACAATTGTTTTCTAGGAAACATTTTACAAATTAAACATAGCAGATTAATAATAATAATATGAAACTAAAGTGATTGTAAGTTTGTAAAGATTGTTAAATACAATATTTTGTTTGTTGGTGGTTGTTAAATCATAAATCAGCTTCAAGCCTTCACTAAAACTTCCACGATAAAAAACACAAATAAGAAAAAAAAAGGCTAAAACTCAAGACCTAAATAGAGAAATCGGCATGCAAGAAATACCAGGTTTGAGACTTATACAGGCATAATGATCAGTGAACTTTAGACTTCAAGAATCAGCAACATTCATCCTGAAATTCCACCACCAGATTCGAAGTTTAAACAACTTTCAACAATCGACCATTGACTAGACAATGAATAAGAACAATCGTACTTTGGTATTCAGAAATTGAGAAAGAAATTAGATGGATCAATCAGGGATTCAAAGACTGAGGGATAAAATAAAATTAGATGGATCAATCAACAATGACATCATTTACGAGGTGTAATTAGTTTGACAAAGATTTATATCAGTGGATTAGTACCCACAATCACAGAAAATGAATTCAATAATCAATTCGGGAGAATTAAAGATATTGAGGTGATGTATGGTCACAGCACACAAATATCTAAACATCAGTTACAATTTGGATAATCATGTAGATAAATTGTTGATAAAATATTTTTCATGAACTTAGGAGGTGTTTGTTTTTCCTCAAAAAGTCTTTTTCCCCTAAAACATCTGCGGGAGGGTAGATGTTTTCCAAAAAGATCGTTTGTTTTCTAGAAGACAAAAGATATAAAAAAGACTTTTTCACCTCTTTTTCAAAAAGACATATTTTTTATCTTTTTGAACCACTTTTTTGAACTTTTCAACTACATTCACCCCACCCCACCCCTACCCCCACCCCTACCCCCACCCCTACCCACCCTACCCTCACCCTACCTACCCTACCCTTACCCCACCCCCACCCACCCCACCCTTACCCATACCACCAACCCCCATCTAGCACCCCCACCCACCCCTTTCTCACCCCCACCTACCCACCCCACTCCCATCGCACCCGGGTTAATTTAATTAAAATTGATGTTAGAATGAACGATTTCAAAAAGACGTTAAAAACAAACAAACTTTTTTATGAAGGACGAAGACATGGAAAAGAACTTTTGGTCCACATCTTCTTCCGCAGACATGGACAAAGACAAAAGACATTTTACATCTTCCAAAACAAACACCACCTTAGTGTCAAAACGTGCAGTTCCCATGGAGTTATCTCCCATGTAGGTCTAATTTAGTGAGTCTTAGGGTGGATGGTGTCCATCACTCTCAACCCAAATGTTACATCAGTTTTTCTTTCCCTTTTCTCTTCCATTTCTCCCAACTCAAATCAACCCACTATCCTTCCTACTCAACCCACACAATATTTAAAATAAAAAGTAAAAAACATAAAAGGTACAAGTTAGAAAACAAATGATACAAGTCTACGATGTATGAAGACAATCAGGTTAAAGTTGACGGACATCCTTCTTAATCCAAAACCCACCTAACACGAATGGTTGGGGTGTCATGGCTATGGAGGTACCTCTGGTACCTCCGTTTTCTCGTGACTAACCCAAAGCGACACCTCCAACTTTAGTGTATATTTTTTTTTTGAAAAAAATGGAAAAATAATAATTTTTTTCAAATCTCTTAGTTACATAATATAAAAAAATTGCGTATAATTTTTTTTGAAAAATATTGTGTATTAAAAATTCATAAAATGAGATATTATGTTATCTCACTTTTTTAAGTTCTCATTTGAACTTAACTCTCTCTCTCTCTCTCTCTCTCTCTCTCTATATATATATATATATATATATATATATATATATATATATATATATATATATATATATATATATATATATATATATATATATATATATATATATATAATAGTCAAAAATGTGTTAATAATCATTATTATTTGAATCATATATCTTTAATTGATTAAATTAATATATACTATAGTTTGGAAAAAATAAACGAATAGATATGAATAAAAACTAAGACAAAAAGGACCAATTCTATAATACTTTTTTGTCAAAAAAAATAATTTGAATAATTAATAACTACCAACCGATTTCTATTAATCAAGAACCACATACCTTTCTAATTTTGACAAGTAATACAAGTAGGCCACTATGAACATTTTACATTTTGAAATAGTTATGTCGTATTTTAAGTTGCGTTTAAATGAATAAACTTTATAATTTAAATAAATAATTGATTACACAAAATAAATAAAAAGACTTAATTTCATTCAATCAATTAATTGAGCCCAAGGTTTAAACCCATGATTTAATAATACTAAAATCCAAGGAAAACGAGCCTTAATATTTACGCCCATAAACAGGCCCAAATAACAATTCATTAGTGATGGGATTAAAGATGTATTCCTTAGTTTTCGGTCCAATGCTTCTTGACCCAACAAGTAGTCCATCAGATCCACGCACAGTTTTAATTAAACCCAATATCTTTAAACCTAATAAGGGAAGTGGGACAAGTTCAAAACATGTACCCGTTTGAATCTCTCGTGGAACCTCTCGCCGAGTCTCCGGCAATGCCTTCCAGGTCTAGCGATGTTCTCACCTCCGGCCAGACACTATTCTCTCTGACCACCCAACCTTCTTTTCCGACGACAAAGACCCGGCCCTGCCTTCCTTCAACATCCTCGCTTTCAAGACAAGCTGCCACCGTTCCTTCTCTTATTCTGACGGTGGCCAAAGTTCCAGTCACCCGAGCATTTGATCGAACACATGGTATGCGAGGTAGTTTATTCTATCAACTTTATAGGCACTGTTAGAATCAATGACTCTGATCGGTTTCACTAAGGCATTTGATCGAACACATGGTATGCGAGAAGTTCAACAACGGTCCAATTTGAAATGTATTCGTATACAAGGAGAAGTTACTGGCTTAGTCGAGAGGTTTAACCATAGATCATTATCAAAATATGTTCGACATCAATTCTGGTGCAACCAAAATAAGGAGAAAAGGAAAACGAAATAAAGAAAGCTTAAATACCTTTTTGGCATCGGCTCTCTCTCTCTGGTTCCAGCTCCAGCTCACACTTCTTCTTCGTCACCGACTCTTGTTCCATTGTAGGATGTTTCCTCTCCACAAGTGGTGGGTGATAGAGGTGGTAGGGTTAGGCCGATGAAGATATTTGATCCTTTCTTTGTAATTCATAGCTAAGGTTTAATAGATGTAATGAGATTAAAGAGTCTATAAATAATGCAAGATTTTAGGGAAGTTCCAAAAATATAGGATTTTATTTTTTGTTATTAATTAAATTGTACACAAAATTCCAGAATTACCCCTATATGTTGATTGGTCCAAAATTGGTCATACATTCACACAATATTTGTTGTTCATATATGATCCTAATTCATGTCATTTGGAGTTATAATGAAAAAGTTATGAATGTTTCAAAATAGCCAAAAAAGTGGCAAAAATGGTCAGGTGCCCATGTTTAACGGTCTGTAACGAAAAATCTGTTTAGAATCGAATTTAAGTTAGTACGAAGAAGTTGTAACTTGTAGAGCCCATTTCCACCTTTCTACAAATATAAAGTTTTCCTAAATTGGACATCATATGAGGAAGTTATGCTCGTGTAACGTTTGGAAAATATGGTGCAAAAGCTGGAAATTTCACTAAGGCACTAGACTTAAGGTCAATTTCGGTACTTTACACTTATTAAATCAGCCCATGGTTTTCTTGTTACTGTGTATGCTTCTAGAGGTCGAGAAAAAGAAAATATGGAATCGAGAAGCAAGGGAAAAAATTCTAAGAACACAAGCTCGCACCCCAAGGTGCAATTACGAAAAATTGAAGAGGAAAGTCGATTAGGGCTTGAAATTCATTCCCATGGGTCGCGTTTATCTTCAAATCGAGGCCGGGAGGCGCTGCTACAGCAACTGTCGAGGACAGTAATGAGAAGATGAAATAGCGTCGTCGACGTTGTTGCCGGCGGTTTCCGGTAGCCAACGACTGGCGATGGCAAGAGGGGGGAGTCAAGAAGCTTTCTGTTGTCCAATTTCATGTATAATCTACTATCACTTTCAGATTTTTAGTTATTGGACAGAAGATAGCAAATGTATAATCTGATTTTGCAAACTCTAGTTTGTTAAATCCGAAAATTGTTCATGCATGTTGGAACTAAAGTTGGGTTTTGGGTTCTAACACGTTTTGGATCAAGAAACACCTATGATTGCAAGATTTTGATTGTTGGCTTGGTTGATTTTGAGTGCGTGCTTGATAATAACTTCAAGAATCAAGAACAAATAAATTGTTTATGCTTGGGTTTGACTAAGAATGGTTTAATGCATGTCAAAGATAGACTTGAAAATGTCAAGAACATTTAGGTTTAACGTCAAACAAAACAAGGTTTTTGAAAAATGAGATTTTTCACATTAAGTTTTTATTATATATATATATATATATATATATATATATATATATATATATATATATATATATATATATATATATATATATATATATATATATATATATATATATATATATATATATATGTGTGTGTGTGTGTGTGTGTATATATATATTGTTCTTCCTTGATAAGGTTGGTTCTCATTAGAGTGCTTTGGATATTTTGTAAATTTTTGTGCCCGCCAAGTGTTTGTTAATATTACCAAGTGAATTGTGCTAACCTTGTGTGCTTTTGACATTAATATTCTTGATTAAGCCTTTACGTTGTGTTTTCTCGGACCCAAGATGCAATATTTTGTATTTTAGTTATTCACTTATGATTAATTAGTTAAGTGCCCTTGGTGCTTGCAGGTTCTACTTAGTTAACTTGGACGAAACTGCTCTTGGTGCTGTGGAATGTTCAACCAGGAAAGTGACTGATTTGAATCCTTTTGTCCCTAGACCGCTTCGAAGCTCCAGTCTTTGGCCACTGAGGTGTAGATCTTTTGATTTTATCTTATGTCTAGCTTAGTAATAGTTTGGAAAAATATTATATTTTCTTTGAAATTTGTATGAAACTTTGCTAAGGATCATCTTATCGTGGGTTCATTCTTATAAATAAATAGTTCATCTTTTTAAACAAATGTAAACATTGTGGTAATAAAAAAAGTACATATAGTACTACACTCTCATCTTATAAAGTATTAAGCATTTCTGAGTATTCTCATCTTATAAAGTATTAAGCATTTCAGAGTATTATCATCCTCTTACGTATATGCTTTTTCTTTTATGTAAACCTCTTGCGTATTAAGCTTTTTTGTTAAATTTTATGCAAAATTTAACGTAAAAGCTTAATACTTTAGGAAATGTAATCCTCTTGCGTATTAAGCTTTTTTGTTAAATTAAATGCAAAATTTAACGTAAAAGCTTTTATAGATTGAAAAAAATGCAAATTCCAAAAAAAAAAAAAAAAACACTAAGTTTTCATAGTTCGATTTTGACACCGTGTATGTTTTTTTTCAATTAAGTCACTAAGTTTTCAAATTTTCTTGATTAAGTTACTATGATTTAAAAAAAATTCAATTTTGACACCTGTACTACATCAGCATGTCATGTCAGCATCACACTATCAAAGACTGACACGTCATCATGTCGCGTCAGCCGGTAACCGGGTTGACCTATCAAATTATCAGTATTGAAACAAAATTGAAAACATAGTGACTTAACTGAAGAAAAAAAATGAAAACTTAATGACCTGATTGGAAAAAAAAAAGTATCACAGCGTCAAAATCAATTTTTTTTGAAAACTTAGTTTTTTTTTTTTTTTTTTTTTTTGAATTTGCCTTAAAACATATAACATAAACCTGAAACTCTGAAAGTTGCAAAACACAAAATGAATTTTTGGAGCCAAAAATCGATTTTTCTGATGATTGGGTTTAAGTCTATGGAAACTAGGGGTGGAATTGGTACGGTACCGAGGTTTTTTCTTGTATACCGTGTACTGTACCAATTATAATTGGTATAAAATTTTGGATACCAATACCGTACCAAGTATCCTTGGTACCAACTTATTTGGCTACCAACAAGTTTGGTTGGTACAAATTGGTATTGGTATATACCAAAAACATTACTTTTAGTATTGTTTGCCCTAACTGATCATCACTTACTTGCGGGTTACTTGTGTAATTAGTTTGATTTTAATATCTATTATTGTTTTTAAAAAGAATTTGTATTAAGAATTGTTTTAGTAATTAATTTTTGAGTGTGACTTGTTAGTTATTACTCCTAATTAAAATTTAAAACATAAAAATATGCATATTGGAATTGATATATATATATATATATATATATATATATATATATATATATATATATATATATATATATATATATATATATATATATATATATATATATATATATATATATATATATATATATATATATATATATATATATATATATATATAGACACACACACACACACACACACACACGTATATGAATTGGTTGGTACGATACAACCGTGGTATTCAAAATTTTATACCGTTACCGTACCAAGATTGTTTAATTGGAATGATACTACCAGCCGGCTTTATTGGTACGGTTGTTAATATGTTGGTTGGTTTTCTACGATACATTTTTGCCAGCCCTAATGGAAACGCCGAATTGAACTATGGTCATTTAATTATAAAGATTTCCATGCCGATGCATTATGTGGGTACAGAAATAGTTATCATTTGCAAAACTATCTTTGCAACACAAACGCCAACGTCAAGATAACAAGTCTAAAAGCAAAACGTAACTACAAAATGGCTTTCAAAAACATAAAAGATCAAGATTGACATCGTTCTATGAATAACATATAAACTTAAAAAGCTTTATGTAATTTTAACATTGTATATGGGCTCTTACTTATTGCCTTTCATCTCGAACGGATCGAAATGTTTATTCCCGACGTATCCGTTTGTACAAAATTTTGAGCACAAGTCATCAATCAAGAATTCAATATTACTAAATTAATTTGTCTTATTGATGCAAGTTGAGAAAAGACGATGCAAGTTGCAAGTTTCTTTTATTATTTCATGCGATGAACAAAGGATAGAGATAAAGCAAAGGGGAAGAAAAAAACAAAGGGGATTTGCAAGTGGGTGTTAAATTAATAAAGTATTAAAAAAAGGTAGATCTCGTTGTTGGTATTATCACAAGGCAAAGTTGTAAGGGCAGCTAGCTGTTGATTCGCTTATATCTTGAAATAAAAGAACCATATGCTTTTATCTAATCTAAATTACAAATAAACCACCCTCTAATAAGCTTTAGAAACATTGGATCGGTATGTTAAAAACGTAGCCGGATTTTTTTTTTTTTTTTTTTTCTGAAAAGGAACCCTACTAGACAAAGATATCACTATTGCTGCAGGGCAGTCACGAGTTACTAAGACACATTGTAAACCTTTAATATATTTGTGATTAGTAACTTAGAGGTATTTGTTGAAAGATTAATTGTGATACAGCAATACTTGTGCTGACGTTTACGTAGTGATACATTATCACCTTTGTATTCGTTTATTCGTATGAGTCCATAACAAGGTTCATGGAACTGTGAACAATTGTATAAAACTTTTAAAAAATAACGACTTTTTGCCTGAATTTTCTGAAATATTATAATTAATTTGAAATATATGCTTATAAAACAAGTTTTAAAAGTCGGGTAAAGATGATAATTTTCCTTTCTTTATATTCAAAACTTCCTATTATCTGACATAACTATTTTCTGAATTTCTTTTTGTTATGATATGATGCTAGT
The DNA here is from genome assembly GCA_023525715.1 of Cichorium intybus. Lineage (NCBI taxonomy): Eukaryota > Viridiplantae > Streptophyta > Magnoliopsida > Asterales > Asteraceae > Cichorium > Cichorium intybus. Next base: position 1,304,064 of record JAKNSD010000080.1, read on the forward strand.
CGTACAATGTGATTGGATTTTACCCTTAAAATATTAGATTATTCATTATATGCATACAATTCACCATTTATATTAAAGTAATAATACAGCAATAATTTTTTTTTATGCATACCAATTACAACAAAACCAAACAAGGGTGATATTTAAATTAATTACTCACTTTGTAATTAGTTATGACAATCTCATTGCTTCAGTTGAGGAAAAAAACTGGTGGAATAAATTCTAGCAAGAAAAGATCGACGACATGTCCTCATAATATCAAACCGATCGAACCGATTATCTTCATAACCAAATCGACCAATAAAAAAGACATTCAAAAAAGTCGCATGGATTCACAAAATATTTATGAAGAAAATTTACACCTGCAAAATATCTTAGAAGGTTTTTGTCGGTCGGTTCTTCATTGATATTTGAATCTCAATCCGTCTTCAATGGAAAATGGCTTTCTGTACTTGTTTACGAGATGGATGCTCCAAAATTCTAATCGTGAGTTTCCAACTAGTCTAGCCGGAGCTTGTTCTCGGCTATGTGAGCTAAAGACTGGAGATTGCATTTTACGATTGTGTCAACGAAGACGCAGGTTTCTTCGTTAGTATTCCCCGGTGGTATATCGACGACGAAGGACTCGACGACGACGGTTCCGTTACCGGTGGGTGTAGGGTGGAGGGTGGTAACCGAACGGTAGTTAGCAAGACGGTGATCGCCGCCGACGACACTAAAGCTGATAACGTGGCGTTCATCATCTAGGATTTCTAGGCGTTCGGTGGAGCTTGCGGCAGGGAGGCCGGAGATGACATGAATTTCTCTGAGGGTTCCGACGTCGCCGTTTCCGACAAGAACGTGGCAGCTCTTAACGAAATGTTTATAAGCTTGTGGGTTGTCAAAGCGGCGGACGACGGACCAGACTGTTGAGATTGGAGCGTTGATCTGTTGGATCACGGCCGAGCAACACTGATTTGGGCCAACTGGGTGGGTGTGGTACCGGGCAACGGAGTCAGGAACCGGACTGCTTACGCATGCTTGTGATATATTACCTCCACATCCGCCGCCTGTGACGCTCGTGGTGGTTGCAATGATTTTATCTAGCAAGAAAGATGGTGATTGTTGTGGAGTAGAAAGCATTCTTGATCCCTTGAAAAAGATCAATCAGCGATCTTTGTTGAATCTTAAAATCTTCTTGCTTGATGGTTAGAGAGAGAGGGGGCCTTATAAATTGAAAGGTTGGGGTCGGGTAGAGGGTATTGTTTCATGTGAATGAAGTAAAATATGGCTAGTTGCCTAGTTGGCTAGTTGCCTAGTTGGCTAGTTGCCTGAACCCTAAATACTGGACATTTACATTTGAATACTTGTCAAAATTACGCTTTTGACCTTAATAAAATGGCATGTTGTTACTACCTTTAAATTTTGACCAACTTGCCTTTGTTTATAATTACAGTTTTGGTCCCTATGGTTTACCCCTTATTTTACTTTTAGTCTAATTTTTGAAATTCCATGTTGATAGTCCCTGTGGTGGCCAAAATCTTGCACTTTTGGTCCCTTGGCCATGTAAAATGACTAAAATACAATTTTCTTTTCTTTTTCTTTTTCTTTTGATTTATTAATTATTAAGCTAATTAAAAATAAAAGAAAAATACACCCCACCCGCACGCCCACCCCACCCCTACCCCACTACCCACCCACTCTCTCTCTCTATTTCTCACACACACACTCTCTCTATTTCTCTTTATCTATCTCTCTCACTCATCGATTGGGTAACCTCCACCACTACTGTGATCATCTAATCTGATAGGCATCAGCATCTCATTGGGTTATAAATGCCAAAAACGAAAGTTTGTACCCAATTTGTATTAGATAGTTGAGATTTGGATGATGTTGATTCACTAAGAGTATTGAAAACCATAAACCAAACACCTATAGTGACGACTCCCCTTACAATCCCTCGAATTGATAACCACAAACCCCAAAAACAAAATTAAACTGAGATTCAAAACGAAAACAAATTACCTGACTTTCAAATAAGATAGGATATACTTGAATTTCGCGAGAGAGAGAGAGAGAGGCATAATCACCAGGAAGTGGGAGAGATTAACGATGGTCCAAGCCATGTCAGGGGTGCAACTAGAAACGGAGAGAATGAGAAGCCATGAAAAGAATAGGATCAAGACGTAGGTTGTCCAGACTCCTGGGTACGTGCACCAGTCGGTGTTTCTGTTCAGATCCGTCGTCGGTGTCGCCTTCACGTACATCTTCTTGACTTTCTTATGTGATTATTATAAAGTTCACCAAGTTTCCTTGATGAAATGGAGAGGTTGAGAAGCAGTTGTTCCCGAATCGAATGAATGATTTAATCCAAAATCCTACAAAAGTTGTACCCTAGAAAACCAAGAGACATTACGAACCAAAAACTCTCTCGCGACGGAACATGGCTGATGAGTGTTGATGGTGATGCTTTTGCAAAATGTGGTGACCGATTAACAAGAACAAAGCTAACAAAAAGTAAACATGCATCGAATAGCAATTAATTTTTGTTGCTACCCACTGCTGCTTGTTTAATCAAATTAAAAGTAAATTACGTTTTTGGTCCATGATCAATGGAGATGTTATCACTTGTACGCATGCTGAGATGTAAGGTATATCAAAACACAATTTGACTTTTTCATTAGAAATCAAGAACTGCGACATGATTTCGAAGACGATGGCTTCATCAAACTCAGGTACATGTCACCTTCTTAAAAACAAGTTTAGATGGCTGTAAAAGTAAAAAAATCAACCGTACACACACACACATAGAGAGTGTGTGTTTGTGTGTATGTATATGAGACGTATTGGGGATGGGGTGAATTTTCTTTTTTTAATTAAAGAAAATAATAAAACATTAAAAGAAAATTGAAAAATAACTTAAAAATGGTAAATTTGTCTTTTTACTAGCCAATGGACCCAAAGTGCAAGCTTTTGGCCATCTTAGGGACCTTCAACGTGAAATTTCAAAAGTTGGACTAAAAGTGAAAAACTGTAATTTACTTTATATTCAGGCACCAATCGTTATATACACCCTAGAGATTATTGCATGGCTGCATTTAACCACCCTTGGAAATTTATTTATTTTCATGATGACTAAAACGGTTTTCAGGGTTTCGTAGGAACATTTAGACCATCTCCAACGCACCTCTATTTTTCACATTATTTTTACAATAAAATGTATATTCCTGGAGTATTCTTTTTCCTTCATTTATAATAATTGTCAAAATCTCTAATTCTATTTCTTATACTTAAATATTTATATGAATTCGATGTATAAATATTTCATGTTGATAATTATAACTAATTAATATCATTTAATATATTACATGATTGTAAACATTTGTTATCATATTTAAATTAAACTATAAATATATAGAAATAGAAGTTAAAGGATTAAAAATAACAAGTGAAACATTAACTCTATTGTTGGTGTAAATTAATAGTATTACTCTATATTTAGAGTAATACTAATCATAAACCCAAAAATAGAGTGAGTTATAGATGTGAGTTGGAGGATAAAAGAGTTTAAAATACAATAAACTTATTTATAGGGTTGGGTTGGAGATGCCTTTAGAACTTGTGGACACCATACTGAAAGACATAAGTTAGCCCTTTAATTATTTAACAAAAAAAAACAATATTTTCATTTAAAAAATTGATTTATGCATTTAAAATATATGTTTTGTTGACTTGTATGATAGATGGAAGGGTGTTGTAACTTAATTCAATGAATTAGTTTATTAAGTGAAAGAATCACCCCTCTAAACAAAATTTTGTCATATTAGTAGTTATTATTGTGATGCAACACTATTTTAAAAGAAGTTTTTCATAACAGACAAAATGTGGAGTAACGGGTGATGAACCCAGGAAAGAACGGGGGAGGAAAGAAAGAAGAAACGAATGGTCGAAAATGACCAGTGGTACCATGAGTATTCCAACAGATGATGGAAGAAGCTCGTGAGTAGACTGATATGGTCTCAGATATCATTGTCTTGAATATAATCCCCGTATATGTTATATATGATCCATGACGCTATGCTTTGGATCGATGACTTTGATGTCTTGTCTGAATATTTCATCAACGATTATGGATGAAATTTTGGAATTGGCTATAGCAAATAGCAAATATGTTCAAGATATTGAACACCTGGAAGGTAGTATGCCTAGGATTTACGGGACCATTTTCCCTATAAATCTAGAGCCGATGCCTACCAATGAATTTGAAGAAATCGTGCATATGAATTGGTTAGCAATGAATGATGCTAACATGAATTGTAGAAAAAATGAACATTATAGTTCAAAAATCAGAAATGAAATGGACGAAAATCCATGGTAAATGACCGTTGTTGAGAATACCGGTTATTTTCCTTTGCTTAAACTCGGAAAAGAGTTAGTAAAGGAATGATGTTGTAGTTGGCATACGTGGTATGGGCCAAGCTAAATAAAGCGGTGATAGTAGTGTACTGTTTAAATAAATTCTCGGATGTTTCTTTTGAAAAGAACTTCCAGGATTTCTGCCAGATTGGCGAAAAGAGCTTATGATTAAACTGGTCTTGGGAGCCGTTCCTGTTATTTAGGCTCTATATTGATTAGCCTCTGCAGAGATGGCAGAGTGGTAAAACAAATTGGAAGAAATTGTTTTTGAATTGGGGTCTCATATGGCCGAATGTGTCATCGTGTGGAACCCTATCTTGTTTGAAAAGAAGAAAGATAAGTTAATGTGTATGTACATTGACTACTGAGAATCTGATATTCTCGAAACCAGACTGAATATGGGGTACAATTGTACCAGATATTGGAGTTACTTCACTGAGTTAAGTGATATGTAAAATTCTCCAAGTATGAAATTTGGCTAAAAGAAGTTTCATATTCTTTGGGCATGTTATTAATGCCGAAAATGTTAAACTGGATCTAGTAGAAATGATGCTGTGACAAAACTGGAACCGCCTGAGGAATCTGACTAGAATTGTAGTTTCCTCGGATTGGCGGGTTATTATAGGAGAGTTGTAGAAAACTGCTCCTTGATTGCTGTTTAGCTGACTAAAGTTGACCAAGAAAAGTGAAAAGTTCGAGTGGTAGAAAGACCACATGTATCTTTTTAAAAGTTGAAATAAATCTTGTGTGAAGCTCCGGTGTTAGCATTATCGCTAAGCGGAGAAGATAAATTGGATTACAGAAATGCATCCAGAGTTGATTTTGGATACATGATATTGCAGTAGTAATTATGACTTTGACATTGAAGCTTTGAAGACACTACTTATATGGTGTAAAGTTTATTGGTTATATGGATCATAAAAGTTGAAGTACTTAATTGATCAAAAAGAAGCTGAATATGAGATAGCAAAGATAGATGGGTTACTTAAAGATTTCGGTTATGAAATCTTGTACCATCTCGGAAAGGCGGATGTGATTATAGATGCCTTGAATTAGAAAGAGTATCTTTTGAAAGATACAACCACATGCGTGAGTGTGGCGAATTGATTACCTGAGTTGATTCGGGTAGCACAAGAAGAAGTGTGCCAGTCTGAAAACGTGAAAAGTGAATAAATGATTAGCTATTGAAAGAAGCTAGTTAGAAATTCACGGTGATTGAAAACCCTTGGGGTTGTGTATGTGAGTTCCAAAGTAAGGTGAGATATGAAAACTTACCCTTAAAAGATGTATATTGGGGTAGATATGCAGAATGCCCGGGGCAGTACCAAACTGTGTAGGATGATATAACCTATGTATTGGTGGCCGGGGCTAAAGAAAGACATTGAAAGACATGTGAAAAGTGTTTGACTTGTGCGTAACTACAGTCAAATCATTAGAAACATACGGAAAATTTAACCGTTGTGGGTCCCAAGGAAGAAATGGGACGAAAAATATCATAGACTTTGTAATAAAGTCTTTGCAAGTACCGCATGGGTATGACACCATATGGGTAATTGCAGGCTGATTGATGAAATCAGTGTAAATTTATACTGACTAAAGAAGAAATTAAGATCTAAAAGTAGTGAAAAACTACATAGAAAGAGAAATTTGTCGACATGCGCTGCAGGTGTCGACTGTATTGGGTCGAGATACTAGAATTATTTGCTGAATTTAGCATTAATTCCTAGAAATATTAGTTCAAAAGTACTAGTAAGTACTGTATACGATTCGCAGATTGGTAGACGAGACGGCATAATGATGCAGACTTTAGAAGATATGCCCGAAATGTGCATAACAAACCCTGGTGAAAGATGAGAAAATCATCTATCTTTGGTAGAATTGGTAAGGAATAATAGCTTACACACTAGTATTTTAATGACTTATATGGTGTGAGGTACAGAATACCGTGTCCTACTTGACTTTGTTAGATTGAAGTTGGGAAGAAGCCGTTGGCTGGACCCGAGATTTGTACCTCAAACAGAAGAAAAGATTAGGTAAATTCGAGAAAGCTTGGAAATAGACAAAAATCGACAAAGGTAGTATGCGGATTGCCGAGTAAAACCGTTGAAATTCCAAATGGGGAAAGATGACAGTGTTCAAAGTATCCCCTTAGAAAGACTAAATCGTTTTGGGACGAAAGGAAAGTTAAGTCCTCATCTATTGGACTTTTCCATATGTCCCAAAGAGTAAGAATTGGGGTGTACCGACTGAAGTTTCTTGATGAACTTCAAGATATTTACAATGTTTTCTATGGGTCTCATGGTTCTGAGAACATAGATTGATAAATTTCAATGAATACCTCATGTTGAAATTGAGGTAGATGAGAAGTTATGGTACCCGGGATAACCGGAGGAGTGTTCGATGAACAGTTATATAACCGCGAAATACGAAGATTTGTATGGTTAAAGTGCTTTGGCAATACCATAGAGGTTTCCATATGATATGGGAGACCGAAATTGTAATGAGAAAGAATTACCCTCGCTTGTTTGTATGATTTCGGGGACGAAATCTTTTGAAAGAGGGGAGAATTTGTAACGCCAAGACACTCTTTTTATGTAAATATAATAAAAAGGGTAAATTGGTCATTTTACCTTAGAAGGGTAATTTGGTCTTTTGGACAGAAAAGGACTTGTTTTGTAATAATATTTTGAGTCTTGGACTTAAAATGTTATAAAATCTGATTTTTGTCATAAACTTTGTTAGTTGTGGCAAAAGTATAAGAAATGAGAGTTTTATTGTGATAAAACTTGATTATTGTGGTAAAAGTTCAAGAAATGGAACTTAGGGACCAAAAATGTAAATCTGGAAAATATAAAAGGAGAAATATCTCCATTAATGTTGGCTGAACATTTGAGAGACACGGGAAGTTTCTTGAAGCCACGATTCCTGCAGAATTCATGTGGATTGAAGTGTGGAATTGAAATCATAGCTTGGAATTGAAGATTTTGGAGCATTAAAAGGTTAGTAATGAATTCTAACCTAGGTTTTGTGGGTGTTCTTCTTGGGATAATCTGGAAACTGAAATTCAGTTATGATCCAAGAGGTTCAAATGAATTCTAAGCCTCAAACATGTTTATGTTGTAAGAATTCATATCAAATTGAAAGTATGTTGTTATTATTGAAAAATTGGAACTTTGCTCAAGAACCCTAGAATACATGTTTATATGATCCAGTGGATTATAATGAGTTCTAATGAGTTCCAAATGTTGTTAATGATGAGAATAATCAGTAGAAGTGATTAATTTTGAAGAATTTCGGTTTTTGGACCAAAATGTCAAAAACGGGAATTGTTGGAAAATGTTTGAAATCTATGATTTCCATGGCTAAAAACTTGTGGTAAATGAAAGGTTTTGGCCCTAGAACAAACCCCTACTGATTAAGTCGTGTATTAAGGGCTTAATATGAAAAAATAGGATTTTGTAGCATAAAAATCGGGGTTTCTGGCCTGCTGCTCAGCTCTCGCGACTTGACCAAATGGTCCTCGCGACTCGAGGGACTGGGTGCGACGCGCCTCTCACCTTGGGCGCGATGCGCCTCCAGGGCAGGGGGTCAGAATCGCTAACTTTTGTTTGGCTTGTCCGATTTAGCTCAAACTTGAACCATAGGCTCGTTATGGTCTGAAAAGTTTGGGAAAATTTTTATATTGAGTTTCCGACCCCTCGGGGGCACTGTAGATCGATTCGAATGCTTCGGTGAATAGTAAAATTCACATAAAGATAGTAAATGTAAAGTTTATTATCTAGGCATTGTTTATAATGATATAATATTGGACTCTTATGTATTAGAGTCAATTTAGATGATTATTAACCTATTATCATTTGATATGAAATGGATAAATAGGTATGACACAAAATGGTTGTGGTGCACGCAAAGGCAAGAAACAACTGGGAATTAAATGCAGCTAGCATCCAGGTGAGTAATCTCACTGATATCATATATGATATATGATGATTGAACTGTTACAGGTTGAAACGGCTTCGAGGGACGAAAATGACAAGTGTAAAAATATATGTAAAAGACAAGACCAGATAAGCCGTGAGTCATTGCGATGACAAGAACGGAGCTGTGAGTCAATACATATATATATATATATATATATATATATATATATATATATATATATATATATATATATATATATATATATATATATATATATATATATATATATATATATATATATATATATATATATATATATATATATATATATATATATATATAATCTGTGATATGACAATACCAGATAAGCCGTGAGTCTGTTATAGACAAGAACGGAGCTGTGAGTCAGTAATGCGACAATACCAGATAAGCCGTGAGTCATTGCAATGACAAGAACGGAGCTGTGAGTCCACTTTAATTAGGCAAGACCGGATAAGCCGTGAGTCATTGCGATGCAAGAACGGAGCCGTGAGTATAGGCAAAAGCGGGGCAACCTGTGAGCCATAAATAACAATGATAATGTTACAGGAACATGGTGCGGCATGAGGGCTATGATTTATATATTGATAATGTTTTGGTGCAGCTTATATAGCTATGACGCAGGGTGCGGCTTAAATAGCCATGAAATACGATGTGGTCAATTATGACCAAGAAATATGGGACAGAAATGTATGCAAATAACAACCTGTAAGACTATACGATAGGATGTGAAATCCTAAGACATATATGGTTAGCCAGAACGGCTAGGCGTTTGGAACCGATATCCAGACAGAGATATATGGTTAATAGATTTATCATATATAGGAAATTATATATGAATGTATTCTTATACTTGTTATTTGCAGATACGATTATTCACTGAGCTTTGTAGCTCATACCGTTTGTTAAATGTCCCTGCAGGTTAGCATAACCCTGATAAGGGTAAGGATAGAGTCCGTGACTCAAGAGGTGGACTTGTAGATGCTGTCAGTAGCAGCCCGGCTTTAAAGGAGATTTGGTATTTTATACTCTCCTTGATACACTTGTACCCGTTTTTATTAAAATATACCCCTTTGTTTATGGTTTTAAGTACTGAAACATTTGTTAAAAATGAAAAATTTTCAGGGGTGTTTTGTTTTAAAAGCCGGGTGTTACATTCATTACTCATAATATAAAAATATCATAAAATCAAATAAAAACAATTTATTACATAAAAAGTATTGTTTGTCAAATGCAAAGCACTGTACGTTTTTAGTAACCATATAAACACATCGTACACGATACATATAAATTAGAATATCCCAGTGAGGCGATATGTAAATATGGACATGGTTGCACCCGTAATGGCAAACTGTAGAATTTGTTCATTAGAAGAATAATCACAAATTAGTGCTAGGGCCGCCCGTGTGATTGCTCCCGCCACTACACTATGTTTATGTACCCACCATCCAACATATTATTTATTTTACTAATATTGCTATGTACAACAAATAACAATATGCTTTCATATATGTGTATAGTATAGCATCATACTTTTAGTTCTTCTTATTACAACATCCAGACATTGCACCTTGGAAATTTTACCAAACGATAACATCTTTCCTTCAACAAGAATTTCTATTATCACATGCTATACATTGTAACATCTGCTCAATTATAACATTCAAGTTTGCTTTGTGTTTGGACAACATTGTTGCAATTCGTTGGATTATTCAAACTACAACACGGTGATAGGAAGAAATAGATAAAGAGCATACCATGAAATTTCATTTTTTTTGCAATCAAACCTCCATTAATATCAACAATAATGGACAATTTTCAACATATTCGGGAACCAACCCAATCATGAACTCCTCGAGTTTAGCTGAGCATAGGTCAGACTAGAGTACATCTGAGCAACCATACATGAGTTGATTTGTGCCGTTAATGAAGGTATTACTGTTAATTTACTATTATACCACCCATTATGATTATGATTGGTATCAATATTACTATTAAACGTCTTATCGACCGAGTTCACAAGATCAATATCTTACCCCACTGTATAAATTATTTACATGTGCTTGTCACATATAAACATTAAATTAAAGAGAATTAACATCGGTTAAGGTCATAATTAACTCAAATATTGATAAAAAACAATGCTACAAGTGCAGCACAATGTAATCTTTTGTAAACAGCATAATATGTTTGCTTCAAGCAACAAAAATGACAATGATCGTTTAAGAAAGACAATGAGATTATGTAAATAAGAAAGCCACTCAAGTTTAACATAATTAAAAGTTACCAAACCCTTAAGGCTACAAGTTTTAGCATTTGGAACTACACTTGATCAATAAATATGCAAGTACATGTCCATCACCACAGTTGTAAATTATACTCAAAAAACAGTTTACTGAATTTCTCTATTAAGTCAATTCATTCTCTGAGGTAGTAACAAACATATTAGGGTATGAACAGAACTTCTTCTAGTTTACCCTGCAAATCAACAGCATTATCAACCATTAGTGCTCTATATGACATATTTTCTGAGAAAGTACAAAGGTTGGTTAGGAGATCAACGCAACCCACATATACTAGGGTTATGCACCAAACCACACAAACTGCCCATATCGTACCACATCGCATCGCATAATGTAGTTTTCGAACTTCGCGATATGGTTTGCGGTTCGTTATTTTTGTAAACCGCGCTATGCAATTTGCGGTTTATAGTCACAAAATTGCATATCAAATCACACTGTACTATTAATATTTTCAAAATTGCACCAAGATAATAAAGTTACTAATTCACAATAATTATTAAATCTAACTTTGTAAGCATATGCTATCTTCATAACCTTTGTTTTATTATAATAATAATTATTATTATCCAAAAATCGTTTATCACATTTATGATCTTTCCAAGTATATATTGTGACCAATCGTTTGGGTTATCAACATCAATAAGGGTGGACAGAGTCTTTGGTTTTTTGCATGTTGGAGGGTTGGTTGTATCGATGGTACAACGGTTCCTTCCGCTGCGGGTTCAGCAAGCTCAAGGTTGAACGGATTCATGGCCATTCCCAGCTCACAACCAACTAGTTTTAGTACTTGTACCATAGGCTTCTATATTTATACATTGAGAGTAGGTTGTGAAAGATGGGTTTATTGTATTATGGGCTAGTAAAGATGGAAGTGGAACGAAAGAAAAAAAGGTGATGTGACACCTATATGGCAAGTAGGTTGAAAGGGCTGAGAAAGATCGACTCCCCACCCATAAGGATGATATTTCATTCAATTTTATTCAAACTAGTTATGATAAAGACATGTCAAAACTGCACGATCTGATTATCTTAATTCATTTATCTTTTGAGATTTATTACTATCTCAACACTCACTACCTAACGACCTTTCAGTCATTATCTTAATTCATTTATCTTTTGAGATTTATTACTACCTTTCAGTCATAATACATCCATGTCTAGGCATGATAATGTCATATCTCACTTGGCCTCATACCACTACCTACACTCTTCCCCATAGTAGCTGATCCATCTATGTTGAGTTTGGTATATTTTGGGGGATGAGTATTTGATCCATATCCTGCTTTTATTTCCCTTCGGGCTCCTTATTTCGAGGCTGACAAGGAAGAGCAAAGTCAACTCGTCTACTTTGCCGCTTTCCCTTCACTTGGCCTTGTCGACAAGGAAGAGCAAAGTCAAATCGTCTACTTTGCCGTTTTCCCTTGCATCCTCTAGGCCTTGTCCTGGAACGAAAATCCAAAGTGTCCATCAATTGTTTTTATGTTGTTGGCATTTAATGGTACCGACGATCAAAATAGAGGTACCAAAGTGAAAATATTACAAAAAATGGGCCTTGAACGTTTCTTTGTTGAGAAAAACGTAATCTAACCAACTTACTATAAAGTATATATCAACTTGTGCAAGTTGCATGACATTTTATAATATCGATGCCAACGTGGGGCTCATAGAATGACCAGTTCCAGAAGAGTCTCCTTTGTTCCCGAATCATCCCCTACTTGCCTAACCATCTTCTTATTAATATAATTGCAATTAAACGCAATAATTCTACACTCCGTTCTTGGTAAATAAAAACGTTTTTGTTTATAAATATCCCATTTTGATTTGGAAAGTTTAAAATCGTATACGCTACAAAATGCAATATAGTTATATAGATAAAGTTCTAACAACATATCAAAATATTCTTTTACTATTAATTTTTTCTATATAATTAGTTGATGAAAAAATTGTATAGAATTCGAATTACTTGTGTTAAAATTCGATAGTTTTGGGTTATTGTTTCTATGTCTAAAATCAATATTTTTGAGCTATTTTTCTTTGTAGTTATTTCAGACGGTGCAATTTCATTTTATAATATTTTGAAGTTTTTATCCATAAAACATGTTTGTTACAATGGAATGATATCTTAAATGATAAAAGAAATAACCTAATAAAATAATAGAATAATCAATTGTATTTCATTATTATGTTTGATATTGATTTGAACTAGGTTGAGCCCGTGCTTCGCACGGGTTGGACCAAAGCGTATTAAGTAGATGAGAGATTGTGACTGTTATTTCGTTTTAAAAATATTTGAAGGTCGCTTTGTGTTCAGAACATTCGTGTACGGTTCTTTTCAGAAAATTTAAGTCTTTTTTTGTTATTTTTTTTTTGTAAGTTTTTAAGAAATTTTATAGTGTTTCTCTACCACATATTAGGTGAGATTTTATGGAGAAAATGTAATAAATTAATGACTATGGGTTTAGCCTCCAAGGGTAAAACCCAAGAAGAAATTTCAAAAAATGTGATTACACCTGAGTTTAGCCTCCAAGGGTAAAACCGTCCAGAACAATCCTCCAATATGTAAATTACAGGAAGGCATTAAGTTAAGCTAACCACCATTTCTTTGTAGAATTCCACCAGGGGTAAAACTATCCCAAATCGGAGAAAAACTTCAAAATGTAAACTCGTAACCAAATTCTAAGAAATACGCAATCGTCACAACCAAACTAACGAATCCATTCTATTCCTGAACATGTACAAGAGACTAAGATGAAGTCTGTTTCTTGTCCCATCTGCAAAGGGGTAAATTGGTAATTTAGCTTAGCTACCCATATAATTATAACATGGAAAATCTTTAGAAATACTTACAGGCAATGCTTTTATATATTCCAATATCATTTGAAAGCTCCGAAGCCAGAAAAAGGAAGCGGTGAATAACACCTGCTGAAAAAGTATTTTATTATTTGAAGGGTTATTGGAATTAATGAGTTATCATTTTCTAAAAGACCTTCTCTTAATTAATAGACGGAAGCCCAATGCATTTTTGGACAACCCAAAACAATTGGAAATAACCCAGGAAAGGCTCTAGTCCAGCTCAAAGAAAATATAAACGTAAAATATCCACCACCCATTCTCTAAAATAATATATGTTAGAGCTACACTTGTATGGAAAACGATGTCAGTTTTCTTCATTAGACATACAACTACATTTTATAAAATTTTTCATGTTAAAATGTGTCGACGTAATATGCAACTAAACAGGCAATGGATTTCTAATTGGGTAAATCTTTTGAAGTACAATGCCCTCCAAAGATATGATTTGAAAGTACGACATTATTAATAGAAACAAATGAACTACAATGCTATAACTACAAAAATCCAAAAGTAGATTGTTACTTAAATTTAGCCATTTCCAGATATCTAGTAAAGTCCACACAAAAGATAGAACAACTCAACTTGTCAATACCCCTTACCTGGGAACTCCAGTGATAAGAAATTCATTTCTCCTTTATATTAAAGCTATAAATGAAGTTTTAAATGGAAGGTTGATGATCCGTTCAAGCTTTCGTATTACTTGCCGGATCATAATAACATGGCGTTTTTTCTTTTACGGAGAATTATTTAGCAAATAGCAAACAATAAGAACAAATGCTATAAAAGCCAATTGAGAACACGAGACATTTGGAGTAAAACTCCTGGGTTTTTCTTTGCTATTCAATACTCTCTCTCTAGTACAACTTCTATCTCCTAGCTCAATGAAAATAGAAATGACAGTAAAATCATGACTGCTTAGAGGCTCCCTTTTCCATCATTCCCTTTTATACCCTCATACGTGGAAGGCTTATCACCACTCCTTAAGTTATGGTGAAATGGTCAAGGGGAACATGGGAATAACATCCTTGGAAATATGGTTGTGGAACGATGTGGTACAAGTCTTTCATACATAGGTACAAGTATCTCATGCACATGTATGGTGTTAAGTAAAACAACTTCTCCTTGAACCATGTTGACCGTTGGTAACAATACTTGACTAATTCTTTTGTTTCTTTGTGACCCTTCGGATATTTTGGAGAAGATCCACCCGAATCAGTTGATATAAGCCTTAACAATTGTTAATGCTCAACTATAGAGGTGAAGGGCAGTACCGTCCAAAACATGTCAATGAAATCTCTAATTATGAATCTTTTTCCCTTTAAATGGTGTAGTCTCAGCTTATAAGACATTCCAAACATCGATGGGCTCCATCCTTTAACATCAAAAAATATAGTTATTCAAAACTTTAAAATTGGAACAGGTTTTTGTTTTTTTTCCTTCTTTTCTTTTAAATAAGTATTTTTATATTTTTTCACAGAAAAATGGTATTTTGATGATGATTTCATATCATTTGTGAGTGGTTGCTCTAATGTCAACATGGTATCAACCTGTTGATTGGTCACAGAATCAGATGGCTTTTGTTATAAAAGTTAAATAACGTTATCAAACAATCTATTTTTATATAAAATTTATGTGATTTCAATATAGGAAGCCTTAGGAGTTTGTGATATTCTGCCCAGGCACATAACTCAGACTAAGCTGATAAAAAGTATATGTTGAAAATTAACTAATAAAACTAAGTCACATGACCTTCAAATTATATTTTTCGTTGTAATTATTCATATATTATTGTGTTCCCTACATTGTTATTCGAAATATATTTTGTTACCACCTGGAAAGGAAGATATCACAATCTATACTTTGAATTAGATAGCATGATAACTTTATAAGAATTAGAAAAAGGATAGAAGTTTACTAATATAAGAATTTCATTCATAGAATTGCTAGAATCAACATCTCCATCACCAAGACATGCAAAAGATGGACCCTTGCAAGTTCCACAACATACTTAACCTAAAAAAATCTAAAAAATCAGCAAAAAAGAAAAGAGTAGACTGGAATTGTTGAAAGTTACCTGACCGCCTGTATCAGAATCGCGTCCAACTTCCATGTTTTCAGCACGTATTAATCCATGAAGACTGTAGAATGAGTTGTTCCAGTAAAGTTCCCTAGAAATTTGAAGAATTTCACAGATAAATATGGATTGAAATACAGAAAATAAAGAGATTTAAGAATTGCGAGAGAGTACAAGTATTGAAGATGCTTGAGTTCACCTACCTCCGAACCCAAGAACCCAGAAGTGTTAGAGTTCCGTAAATCCCTGAAATTAAAGAAGAAAACTTTTATTGATACTGAAATTGGAAAAGAAAACTCAAAAATTGAAAGTTTAAGAAGAAACTTTGAATCTTATAAACGAATAACATGGCTGTTAGCATCGCAGGTAACATCGAACCGAATCATGAAACCAATTCTGAAGAAATCGAGTTACGGCTGAAAACCCATGAACTTCCCCAAAAAAACAGAAATCAACGCATCCAAAAAGAAAAAATTAAACCCTAACAAAGAGAAACATAAATAGTGGGTTTACCTTCAGAGTTGGTGCAGAGTATCGGAATGAAAAGGACGAAGACTCACAGAGCGAACAGTGAAAAGCTAAAAGAAGCAGTCGATGGAGAGCATCTACCTTCTGGCAATTTTCTTTTCAATCTATTACTTTTCAATTTGTTGAAGAATGAAAAGCCGGTTGAGATCAGGAGAGCATATTGACAGACCGGCGAGAGGAAACCAGAGGGGCGAGAGGTCGAGAGTCACAAAATAAGAGATGTAAGAGGTATCTCTCCACCATCTTCACCAGTTTCTGTAAAGGGCACGATTTGAGAGAAGAGGAGAGGTGTCGTGAAGAGAGAGATCGGTGGAAGCTAAGGTGGTGGAACGTGATAGGTGAAAAGGAACCCACCCCGCTTAAAACCTGAAAAACAGCCCTACCCCCCAATCTCTTCTAGAAATCTGCTTCTATTTGTTTATATAGGAATGAATAGAATGGCTCATTCTTTAATGTTGTTTCTTATTAATAAATAACAAACTAATTAAGTAATTTTATAAATAAAGGAAAAATGTAAGCATATTTTATTTTGTTTATATATATATATATATATATATATATATATATATATATATATATATATATATATATATATATATATATATATATATATATATATATATATATAAACACACACATACCAAACGCTAGCTTAGCATGTGTTTGGTTAGGCAAACGAATAAAATAATGAAATAGAGGACCAGGGCCGGTCCCGAGGATTCAAATGCCCGGGACGAGCGGGAAAAAAAGGTCCTTAGGCTTTAGCGTGTAACAAATTAAAGTACATAAACATAGCACTAAACATAGCAAAATCATAGTATTTTAATGAACTAACATAGCAAAAAAAATATAGTATTTTATAGCACTAAACATAGCAAAAACATATCGTAACATCTAACACATAACCCATGAAGTTCTCCTGGCATTCTTGATAGCAAATTGGTTGATCAAATCTTCGTAGTTTATACTCTCTAAGATTTCGTTCTCGATAGATATCATTGCCAAACCACTAAGCCTATCTTGGGTCATTGTGGAGCGTAAGTAAGATTTCAATAACTTCAATTTCGAGAAACTCCTTTCTGCAGATGTCACCGTTACTGGAATAGTCAACAGTATTCTATATGCAATACTTGCATATGGGAAATATCAAGTTCTTTCAGAAACTTCAAAACTTCTATAGGGTTGCTAAATTCATTGGTGTACACGTCCAATGTCTTAAATGATTTCAATTTTGTATAAAGTTCCTCAGCATCAATATCCGATCTTTGTTCAAACTTGAGTGCTTTTGCAAGACGATTACAAGACGACTTTAGATCTTTATCTTCAATTCCCCTCAAATTACGTGGAAATAAAAAACCAAAGAATGTCTCATACTCTTTGAATTGTTGAAATCTTGCCTCAAGAGAAGAAGTAGCTTGCGCAACAATGTATAAGAAATAATTAACTATGAAATTCTCTTCAGCTGTAAATAAAACTTCACTACTTGAACTCTCATCAAACTTTCTTTTCCTTTGAATCAAACGCTTTTGTGGAAATACTGGATCAATACCCATCTCACTAGCAATCTCCTTAGCTTCATCATTTGCTTTTGAATAGCCAGTTTCTCTATAATGCTTGAAGTACTCAATCAATTTGTTTAATTCTGAAATAGCATTCTCAATATGCATATCCTTTGATTGTAACTTTTTACTCACCATATTCATTTGGTTTAATACTTGATACGAGATCACAGTTGATACCAAAAATTCGAAGTCACAAAGTTCTTTTTCTACTAGTGAAGTTGCTTCACTTGCAATTGCATGATCATTATCTTGTTCTCCAACTTGAAGTAAAGCAACCCGTACATCAAAAAGTTGTAGTTTGCCTTTACACTCTCAACGCGACTTTCCCACCGAGTTTGACACAATGACTTAAGACTCCAAGTTTTAACATTATCTTTCAAAATTTCCCACCTCTTTGTAGAATTTGCAAAAATGGTATAAATGCGCTGGATGTGTCCAAAAAAGTTCTTTCCTTTAACACATGTATTAGCCATATCACATAAAGTTAGATTAAGAGAATGACAACCACAAGGAGTGTAAAATTCTCTAGGATGCTGCTTTAAAAATCTATTTTGCACTCCTTTATTTTTTTCCTTTCATGTTTGCTCCATTATCATATCCTTGACCACGCATATCATCAATATCAAGACCAAGAGACTTTAACTCTTCAACTGTAATATCAAACAGTCCTTTTCCGGAAGTATCATCAACATGCAAAAAACCTAAAATGGACTCCTCGACGGTAACAGAATTATTTGATAACCTTACATACCCCACTATTATAGTCATCTGTTCTTGGTGACTTGAATCAGGAGTACAATTAAGTATGATCGAGTAGTACTTTGCTTCCTTTATCCTCTTGATTAGTTCTTTTTTAATTTCTTGAGCTATCAAAAGTATAATTTCATTTTGGATCGAGTGCCCAAGATAATGCACATGAAGTCCTTGACTTGTGATCCGCCTCACATGCTCTTTGATAACCGGGTCAAACTCTTCCAACATTTCAATGATACCCAAAAAGTTTCCATTACCTATTAAATACAAATAACAAAAAAGAAGTGGAATAAGTTATAATAATTAACAAAAATGAAGTGGAATAAGTTATTACAATTTAATTTTTACTATATATTGTTACCTTTCTGATACAACTTTTCATTTGATCCACGAAATGCTAAATTATGTTTAGCAAGAAACTTCACTACTGCAATGATTCTCAAAATAACATGTTTCCAGTAATCTCTTTCTTTCTTGAATTGCTCGTGTTGAATTTTATCAATTGTTTCATTCAACTTCAATCTTTTACGCATCTCAAACCACTTATTCCTATTTGTGAGATGATCCAAGGACTTTTCGTGGTCTTTAAGTCTATTGGTAGCATGGTGCCAATCTCCATAACCTTTATCATCCAAATTACCTTTCGCAATCCCTTTTTTAAAAACTTTGCAACAAAAACAAAATAGTTTGTCTAACTCTTTCGAATATACTAGCCATTCTCTATCACACTTCTCCAAATTTGGTAAAGTTCCTGTATATAAAGATGCTGAAAATCGTCTTTTATATTTATCATACGGACCATACATAATACTTGTATCTCTTTTAGGACCTTTCTCAACCAAAAGTTTAATCTCATCATAATTAAGTTTGTCCCAACTTCTTGGATCAAATATATCAACAAGCTCTTCTACTTCTACATCTACATCCTCTTGCTCTTCAACATGTTCTTCAACATGCTCATCAACATGCTCATCAATGTTCTCTTCAACGTGCTCATCAACATGCTCATCAACAGGTTGTCTAACAATAAAGTTATGTAGAGCACCAAAGTCAACCTTTCTCTTTTCTTCTTCTAGTTTTCTCTTTTTAAGTTTTTGATACCCGGATGGTTGCTTAGACTTCATCACTACAAGTTTCAATTTCATAAAGTCATAATCCAATTACAATTTCATAAAGTCATAATCCAATTTCAATTTCAAAAAGTCATAGTCCAATTTCACTTACTTTCAACATTCAATTTTCTAAATGATTAAACATTTAAACTCATAAAGAGGTTTTGAAACCAACCAAAATTCAGCAATTAACAATCTAAAGGAGTAAAATTCAGCAATTAACAATCTAAAGGAGCAAAATTCAGCAATTAACAATTTCCTCCACCTTTTAATGGCACAGATTTAGCAAATGAATAGAATAACACGTTACGTGAATAAAGACTGAAGTGAAGACAGAAGACATCTTTATTACCTGCTGGAGGTTTTGATTTTTGAACCGTGATTCAGCAATTAACAATCGAGTGATCGACAATTGTGAATGTCTGATTCCGTGATTCCGTGAGGCGTGAAGCAGCGACTGCAGCGTGAGGTGTGAATGTCTGATTCCGTGAAGGCGTGAAGCACTGCGTGAAGCCGTGAACGATCGATTACGAGTTTACGACTAGCGACTACCGTGAATGCGTAAATGTGATTAAGGATTACGTACGTCTACTAGTAACTCTCCCGGATTAATGGATTATTTTAGCAATTGAGCTTATTGTTGAGTGTCGTAACCAACAAAATAAAAGAGTTGAAATATGGTTTTGGAATGATTTGTTAATTTACCAATATTTCGTGATTACACTACTTGTTATAAATACTAACTATGT
The DNA here is from genome assembly GCA_023525715.1 of Cichorium intybus. Lineage (NCBI taxonomy): Eukaryota > Viridiplantae > Streptophyta > Magnoliopsida > Asterales > Asteraceae > Cichorium > Cichorium intybus. The sequence continues at coordinate 1,324,353 of JAKNSD010000080.1, forward strand.
AGTATAAATGGCAAGTAGGGTCGATCCACAGGGAGCGATGGTCTAATGGATTATACCTTGATTTCACGAGATTTAAACTTGTAAAGAAAGTAACAAAAAGGGGGGTTTTGATGTTTAGTTGGAACACGATTGTATAAATGACTTGAGACAAAATATAGAAAAATTGCTTTTGTATTTTATAATTTGGGGACAAATTCTGGTTTTGTATTTTTAGTCATATGATTGGAAATAACAATAAGAATGATGTTTTATAACTTTAATCTTTCTAAATTGGTACTTTGTGTATGCCGAAAGCTCGCACATACACCATTCACCTAATGTACCTTAGTCAAGAGAAGCTCGTTAACTAAGACTAATCTTACTAATCAAATCTAGATTAGTCAAGTGTATGCCGAAAGCTCGTACATACACCATCGTAGAATTTGAATGAAAGATTGCATTATGTTTTATGTGAATGTTCCCAACAATGTTCAATACTCCTAAACAAGCGTTGAAGCGTCAAAACATGAGATATGATTTTCACCAATTAAAGATGATTGTCACAAATAACATTTTATAAAACAATTACGGATTTCATAATTTGTATGACTAGATTGATTTATATTTGAGATCAAATGGCCAATATGAAATAAATAAAAATCAAACGCTTGTTAAGCCTCAAAATCATATCACTAGAAAGATATAAAATCAAACATCAAACTTTATATTAAATCACAATCATAATCCTTAATACAAAACCAGAAAATAAGGTTACTAGCCACTCATGACTAGTAAAAGAGAAAAGAACTTACAAAATGAAGATAATCCACACTTGAAGTTGCACACAAACACAAACACAATGTATCTAGAGAGTATTCAGAAAATAATGGAAAGATGGGATGGTTCTAAGGCTAACTAGACACATCTATTTATACTAACACACCAAGGGCAAAATGGTAAAATGGACAATGGCAAACATCATCATTCCAAGACCCACTTCCTTCATCACATGGCTTCAAAATCAGGTTGGATCTGGATCTGGTCGTGTAGCATGGGAATGACAGCACAAGAAGGAATAAACAACTCAAAGTGGGCCAAAAAGCAGATCTGGTCACCAGGAAAAGTTACACGGCCGTGTAATTTCTTGGGCCAAAATTACACGACCGTGTAATTCTGCATAATCTTCCTGGGCTCCACTTCAGCTGACATGGCATCTTATGTGGCATATTAAGTTACACGGCCGTGTAACTTCAAGGGCAAAAGTTACACGGTCGTGTACAGTACTGCTTGATCTTCGGAATGATTTTTTTGTAACTTCCTCGTTTGAGCTCCGTTTCTTCTGAAATTTCTTGTGTAGCCTCCCATTGTTATCCAATACAAGATTCAACCCTCAAAAGCACCTGAAAACAACCACAAAGTGTGAAAGTAGATTGCTATTCTCGAAATACCGAAAAACATGAAAATATGCAATAATGAGAATAAAATGCAAGATAAAACAAGGATAAAAAGGCATGAAAACATGCTTAGAAATACACTTAACAAATATCCCCAAGCTTAGACTTTTCTTGTCCTCAAGGAAAACAAGGATCTAAACAATGCGGATAACAAACTACAAAATAGAAAAAGAATAGACACCTTAGGTAGCAACCAAGACAACATCAATCATAACTAAAAATCATGTCAATTTTGGACCCTACACACATATAAGTTAGACCATCTATTCAAAACAAAAGACCATTAAAAGGAACAAATTTTTATCAATTACTTAGCATAAGCACGTTGGGCCAAAGTATAAACTCACACATGAAACCTTCACTTATTATTCAAAGCGTCTCGCAAGCAAAGGATGTGCTCACAATTTTTCACTCCTCTCGTGTTTATTCACTCATGTCACAAGATGTGTGACCTTGCAAGCTCCATTTTCAAGATTTGGCTATAAACACTCATTTTTATAGGAGGGGCGCTCGGATATCGAATCTAGGAAGCTATACTAAGTTGACTTTGCTCAAGTCCTCCAACCGACCTCATTTGCATATTTTTTTTACTAAACACATGATTTTTCAAAACATAGGGACAAAAATTTACAACTCGATTCCTATTTACAAATGATAGATACCTAGACGACCGAGACAATCAAATCTTTTGAACTTCAACTTGACCCAAGATGTATGAAGAATTTTTAAAACATGGTCAATGAAGTTTTTAACTAAACCAAAATTGGATTTAGTTGTTGAAAGCAAAAAGGAGGAGGCTTTCAAAACAAGTAATCGTTTTTATTGTATTTTTGTAGAAAATTTTCACTTTAAATGACTTGAGTGATCACTTGGTTCGGTCTTTTTTTTTTTTTTTTTTTATTATTTTTAGACCAATCTTTTAGAACCAAGTGAAATGATTTCTGGATTTTCACCATAAAAACATTTTCACAAAATTTTGCTAAAATGATTAGACAAAATAATTTTTATGATATTTTTGTAAACATAAATGAAAAACTCAAAAACACTAATGACCAAAATAATATAAACAAGGTCATATGACATCTATAAACACCTAGTACCACACAAGACCAAAAAATGCAGAAAATAATATCTTTGTCCATGACTTTGGAAAAATCGCGATTTTTGAGATAAACCTTATGCTTAATAGACAATATGCAAATGTATGGTCATGAGGGGGGACTAGTGCAACTTCCATAGTACTTCTCCTAGTCGATTACACACATTGATGAACTCACGGGTGGATAAAGCGTCCTTTGCTAGAATAGTTTTGATTCACTTTCATGTGTGTTCTTATAGTTCACCCAAACGTATCTATGATAGAAAATTAACAAAAAGAAGTTCCTAATAAAGATCTAAAGTTTCAAAAGATGGTGATGTTGCATGTAGATAGGGGACAAAAATACAAGAAGTTTAACTATGAGATGTATTATAGTTGCAATTTAAAGGTGTCACATAGGTGAGAAGTAAGAGATAACAAAAATGCATGCAAAAGTTTAAAATAAATGCAAGAAATAAAATATTTTTTTTGAATTTTTGTTGTTTTTAATTTTTTTTTTTTTTGAATAAAGGGATTTATTCCCCCATCCCCAAGCTTAAAATAAAAGCAGTGTCCACAATGCATTAGGGAAGGAGAAAGAAAGAAACAACCTACTGAGGGTCGGGGAAGGGTCCCCATGGCGGAAATGGAGGGTAAGGGTATGGTGGGAAATATGGGTAAGGCGTGAATTGAGGGGGCTGGGGTGGTTAGCTGCCCGGCTGCTGTTGTTGCTGCGGTGGCTGTAGTTGTTGCTGCTGTTGCCATGGGTTAAAGGCAACGGATCTTTGTATGTCAGAGAGTATAGACATAACATCTTGGTTATGTTTATATTGGTTCTCTCTAAACTGCTCAAAGTCTTGGCGCAGCTCCATTTGGTGTGTATCAATGTCACCAAGATTATCATAGATGCCTTGATAATCAAGGCGAAGATCCGCAAGCTGGGAGTTGATGCTAGAAAATTGCTCCATGTAAAGACTGTGCTCTGGAGGAAATGAGCTAGCAGAGCTTGAAGGGCCGGGCTCTTGGGGCTGTCTCGGTGGTGGGCTGGGCTCTCGATGGGGTAGGTTGGGAGCGGGTAGTTGTAGGCCCATGTTGGAAGGAGGCTTCCAATTTGTGGTGGAGACTGGGTTAGCTAATCGAAGTATTCGGGCATTTCTGTTGTTCACCCGCAGATAATCGCGTCCGTCGGCTTGCCAAATTTCGTCTGATTCGGGGCGTCGAAATAACCTCATACCCTCAAGAACATCGGAGGTGAGGTATCGCTCACCTCTGACTATCTCAAGGTTATCAGGAAATCTGATGCCCAGGGCTGGATGCTTGGCTATTAATGTGATAATGCCACCGCAATGTACCTGGCCAGATGAACTTCTACTTAGTTTAAGTAGTTTGTACATGATCCAGGATCCAAAATTTGGGGTTTTAGGCCCTGGATTAATCATGCAGTAGAGAAGCTCAAGCTCATTTAGGCCGGCTTTGCTTATCTCTTCTTGTGGGAAGAAGATAGAAGCAATGATGCGGTGGGTAACTTTGAGGACGGGGTGGATGATGCTAGAGGCTTTGGCGGCACTGGGACGGTAGAAGTTTTCTGTGGAAATCTTGGTCCAGAAAGTGCCAACTTCACGGTGGAACAGTTTGTTCAGTTTGCCTCTTTGGTCATAAGTGTTGGCGACCGGTGCGCCAATAAGTTCACACAATTGGTTTTGTGTGATTTGGTATGACCTGTTGAACATTCTAAAAGACAAAACTGTAGTATTAACGTTAAATTCAACGGAAGACAAAAATTCAATAGTGGGGTTGGAATAGCTTTTCTCGCTTATATTCATCAACCCTTCCCAACCAACATTGGACAGGAGTTTGCGTACTCCTGCCTCTATGTGTAAGTCTCGCAAAGTTGGGACGTCTACGAATTTTTGGGCTTGCCCAATTCGTTCCAAGAAGTTGTAAAAGCGGGCCTCTTGGGCATCGGTCATGAATGCGATACCCGCATCGCCCATATCAAAGTCCTGCTGGTCGGGCTCCTCATCAGAAGAGGCCGAATACACAATTTGCCTTTTATTACCCCTAGAGTAGGTACGGGATGATGATGCCATTTTTTTTTTAGTTTTTAACAAAGGAAATGAACAAAATTAACACCCAAACAAATAAAACACACCAATTTAATCACAAAGGTTTCCCAAATCAAATCCAAGAACCAATTATCTAGCCAAAAACCAAAAATTATGAAGATTTTGAGTTTTGGAAAGAATTCACCGAATTGAAGCTTGACAATGGTGATATTGACCTTGATTCCTTCTATCCTTGCCTTCCCCAAGCTTAAACCTAAATAATTTCAACAATTCAACATCAAAAATTCAAAACCCTAATTGTCTAGGGTTTCAAGAATTTCGAATTTCACCATGGATTTGGATGATTCTTGTGGTCAAAATGATGGAAAAGATGAGGAATAATGGAACTAACCTTTGTAGTTTAACAAATCTTGAAGAAATTAGGAGAAAAAATGAGGAAATTGAAATGTTCTTGTGTTCTATCGGACTCGGCAGGAGCATATGAAGCAAATCGCAGCTTTGTAATGAATAAAATGAAGTGTTTGCCTTATATAGTGTGCAAAATGACGAAATTGCCCCCGGCCAAAATTACACGGCCGTGTAATTTTGGCTTGAATAATTACACGGTCGTGTAATTCCTGTTTATGACCAAAACGATTTTTACCATTTTTAAAAGTTACACGGCTGTGTAACTTATAGGGTAAAAAGTTACACGGGCCGTGTAACACATTGTCCATTTTTTCGTTTTTCGCTTTTCGTATCTTGAGCCTCGGTAGTCCGTTTTCGATTCCGATCGTTTCCTCACGTAGGTAATTGAAAGTTATAAACAGAAAAATTATAAAAATACAAAAAATCACACTTTTAAAAAATGACAAAAAATACCCCCGGGTTGCCTCCCGGTTAGCGCACTTGTTTAACGTCGTTGGCTCGACACGGGCCCGTGTTTGAGCTTTAGGACTCATACACGGGGGCTTAGGAAAGGTTACCCTGGACATTCCTTCATGCCCACTCCTTCTTGATTGGTAGAGAAACATCTGATGAACCGCTTGAGACGGTGTTTGTTTCTCGTCTGTTTTGGCCTAGGAGGTGGATCTATATTTTGCAAATCCAGATCATGGTCTTGATGATCTTGGCGATCCACAGGCTTGGACTCTTCAGTAAGTCCAGTAGTTGTTTCATTCATTGAAACCATTGACACTAAATTGTTGTTAAATTTTGCATGTTCATTAAGCAACAATGTATCATTTTCCTTTAGGTCCTCGGGAGACACATAACTTGGGTAGCGGGTGGATTGATCAATATTAAAGGTTACAACTTCACCATCGAATTCCATAGATAAGGTACCATTAAAAACATCAATTTTTGTTCTTGATGTTTTTAGGAATGGTCTCCCTAAGAGTGTAGAACTTGAATTCGGTGAGTCGTCATCTTCCATATCGAGGACATAAAAGTCAGCGGGAAAGACCAAGTTATTCACTTGGACCAATATGTCTTCCAATACGCCTTTTGGACGTACTGTAGACTTATCGGCCAATTGAATGATGATACCGGTGGGTTTCAATGTTCCTATTTTTAAGTTTTTGAAAATAGAAAATGGTAGAACATTGATTGAGGCACCGAGATCAAGCATGGCTCTCGGTATGTTCGTGTCTCCCAATTTACAAGGAACCGTGAATACGCCCGGATCCTTGTACTTTGGTGGCAATCTCTTTTGTATGATTGCCGAGACATTCTCATTGACTTTTATGGTTTCATACCCTTTGAGTTTCTTTTTAGATGTGCAAAGTTCCTTAAGGAACTTAGCATATCTAGGAACTTGTTTAATTGCCTCAAGTAAGGGAATATTTACCTCCACCTTGTCGAATGTAGCCATGATTTCTCGATCTTCCCTTTCTTTCTTTGATTCTAAGAATCTTGAAGGAAAAGGGGGTGATGGGGTATGGCTTGGAAATTCCGCTTGTTTTGTGCCTTCTTTTTCCGCATCCTCGGGTATGCTTAGATCTTTGCAAACCTTTCCGCTTCTAAGGGAGATGGCACTCACGTTGTGCTTTGGGTTTGACTCTGTTTGGGCTGGTAGTATTTTTAGAACCGTGAATAAAGACTGAAGTGAAGACAGAAGACATCTTTATTACCTGCTGGAGGTTTTGATTTTTGAACCGTGATTCAGCAATTAACAATCGAGTGATCGACAATTGTGAATGTCTGATTCCGTGATTCCGTGAGGCGTGAAGCAGCGACTGCAGCGTGAGGTGTGAATGTCTGATTCCGTGAAGGCGTGAAGCACTGCGTGAAGCCGTGAACGATCGATTACGAGTTTACGACTAGCGACTACCGTGAATGCGTGAATGTGATTAAGGATTACGTACGTCTACTAGTAACTCTCCCGGATTAATGGATTATTTTAGCAATTGAGCTTATTGTTGAGTGTCGTAACCAACAAAATAAAAGAGTTGAAATATGGTTTTGGAATGATTTGTTAATTTACCAATATTTCGTGATTACACTACTTGTTATAAATACTAACTATGTAGTATAAATGGCAAGTAGGGTCGATCCACAGGGAGCGATGGTCTAATGGATTATACCTTGATTTCACGAGATTTAAACTTGTAAAGAAAGTAACAAAAAGGGGGGTTTTGATGTTTAGTTGGAACACGATTGTATAAATGACTTGAGACAAAATATAGAAAAATTGCTTTTGTATTTTATAATTTGGGGACAAATTCTGGTTTTGTATTTTTAGTCATATGATTGGAAATAACAATAAGAATGATGTTTTATAACTTTAATCTTTCTAAATTGGTACTTTGTGTATGCCGAAAGCTCGCACATACACCATTCACCTAATGTACCTTAGTCAAGAGAAGCTCGTTAACTAAGACTAATCTTACTAATCAAATCTAGATTAGTCAAGTGTATGCCGAAAGCTCGTACATACACCATCGTAGAATTTGAATGAAAGATTGCATTATGTTTTATGTGAATGTTCCCAACAATGTTCAATACTCCTAAACAAGCGTTGAAGCGTCAAAACATGAGATATGATTTTCACCAATTAAAGATGATTGTCACAAATAACATTTTATAAAACAATTACGGATTTCATAATTTGTATGACTAGATTGATTTATATTTGAGATCAAATGGCCAATATGAAATAAATAAAAATCAAACGCTTGTTAAGCCTCAAAATCATATCACTAGAAAGATATAAAATCAAACATCAAACTTTATATTAAATCACAATCATAATCCTTAATACAAAACCAGAAAATAAGGTTACTAGCCACTCATGACTAGTAAAAGAGAAAAGAACTTACAAAATGAAGATAATCCACACTTGAAGTTGCACACAAACACAAACACAATGTATCTAGAGAGTATTCAGAAAATAATGGAAAGATGGGATGGTTCTAAGGCTAACTAGACACATCTATTTATACTAACACACCAAGGGCAAAATGGTAAAATGGACAATGGCAAACATCATCATTCCAAGACCCACTTCCTTCATCACATGGCTTCAAAATCAGGTTGGATCTGGATCTGGTCGTGTAGCATGGGAATGACAGCACAAGAAGGAATAAACAACTCAAAGTGGGCCAAAAAGCAGATCTGGTCACCAGGAAAAGTTACACGGCCGTGTAATTTCTTGGGCCAAAATTACACGACCGTGTAATTCTGCATAATCTTCCTGGGCTCCACTTCAGCTGACATGGCATCTTATGTGGCATATTAAGTTACACGGCCGTGTAACTTCAAGGGCAAAAGTTACACGGTCGTGTACAGTACTGCTTGATCTTCAGAATGATTTTTTTGTAACTTCCTCGTTTGAGCTCCGTTTCTTCTGAAATTTCTTGTGTAGCCTCCCATTGTTATCCAATACAAGATTCAACCCTCAAAAGCACCTGAAAACAACCACAAAGTGTGAAAGTAGATTGCTATTCTCGAAATCCTGAAAAACATGAAAATATGCAATAATGAGAATAAAATGCAAGATAAAACAAGGATAAAAAGGCATGAAAACATGCTTAGAAATACACTTAACACTTATGAATAATGGACCTAGTATAGTAGTATATTAAAAAAAAAAAAATTGGACCCTCTAAAATTTTGGGCCTTGTGCACTAGCCCCTCTTGCCCACCCTTGGAACCGGCTATGTTAAGAGGATTTAATTGAGTTGTAATGCTTTATTTCATTTCGGTTGTAATCCTCTATTTCTTCCTTGTAATGAAATTTGATAAATATGTCCATAGGTAACATCCGTCTTTATCAAATCGGTTTTTGTGACTACTTAAATTTCTCAAATCGCTTAAACTCCCTTAATAGATCGTTATTTGTTGATTTCCCAATTATAATCGCAAAGATGAAATCTAGAAACTATCATACAAATTGTGAGCAAATTCATTGGTGAAGAACCGATGTTAAAGATTAGCTTTTGCAAAATCAAGGTTGAAATTAACATTTGAAGAACTGCTAAAAAGTTAATCGCCTCTATAGTATTAAGTTTGAGGTATGTGTTTTGCTTCTTTCTTCTTTTTTTATTTGTCTATAAAAATCCAAAACCATTTTAGTTTTAGTGCATATGATTTATCTATTCAATATGTTTTTACTTTTATATGCTCATGAAGCATTTGATATGATGAAACGTCTGAATGTTGGTCCCCAAGAATGCAATCAACTGATAAAGAACATAATAAATACATTGAAAGTGACTTTGATTTTTGTACAGTTCGTAAACGGGGTTTGAAGTCGAAAGCCTTTGTGGGCTAATATTAGATTTTGAAAACCAAATATAAATTTTTTGTAAACCCGATTCGTTCAATCTGAGTCATAAATAGGCAAAAACCGTTCATGGTTGACCCGTTCTATTCATCTAATCATGATACGACTGGTTCGATTGGCCAAATCAACCTAACTTTTAAAACATTGGTTTTAAATATTCCATTAATATTTAGTTAACATATGTCCATATTTTTGAAACTTGTTAACCAATGATCCGGTTAAAAGAATATCATAAGACTAATTTATATGTTTATGACATAAGACACAAAAATATCAAGACGTGGATAACGATAACAAAAAATGAAAAAGTAAAATCTAGATGATATTTGATCAAAACTAGGGTTTCGACCGTCCGCGCGATGCTGCGGAAACCCGTATATTGGAAAACGCAGCTCGACAAAAAACAAATTATGTAAGAGACGAAAATTATAACTTTAAAATATAATAAGTGACCAGAATCGCAACTTACAAAATATCATTAAAATAACTTTATAATAAATAGGGATGAAAACAATTAATTCGAAATTAGTTGATGGGAAAAAACGTAAATATAAAAGTTTGCTATAAAAAGAATGAAAAATAGTATTTCCAAATAGAAGCTTATTTCCATTTTGTATCAAATGCTTTAACAATGATATTATGATCTTGATTTAGCAATTTTCATTCTGAAAATAATAACCCAAAATGAACAGTATAACTTACTCAGAAACGTAAGTTCATAATTAATATATATATATATATATATATATATATATATATATATATATATATATATATATATATATATATATATATATATATATATATATATATATATATATAAAATGAAAATGTGATACAAAACTAAAACATCAAATTATATAAATAAATATAGATACAAAAATAAATAATAAGAAGTCAAAAATCAAATCTTGAATCATGTGGTTTAAAGTAAAATTTGACCTCGCATTACTTGAAATTTTTTTACAGAACTTTATAATATTCTTATGAGTAAATTACATTTGTGGTTTGTTTAAAATAATATGTTTGGTTTAATGATTGAAAAATTGACGTGGTTGGCTTTTATGGTTTATAAATTTTATGTCGGAGGTCTTTGATCAAAATAAAAAAGTTTATGGTATATCACATTTAGAAAGACCTTTTTACCTTTTTTATTATTTTATTGTTGTTGTTTCTCTTTTTATCCTACCAGATAAATCAATACGTCACCGCTCTTCAGCCTAGCAATCACCCCTCTCAACCTCTCACATACTCTTCATGTCTTACTTAATCGCATAACCATCATTGTCCCATTCATCGCCTCATCTCTTTCAGTCGTAGTAATCATCTCACTTTCTCACTTCTTCGAACCATACCAGATTCGTCGCCACCAGAACACCCTCACCTCACGCCACCCTCATCTTTTTCTGTTGGAGTAATCATCCCTCTCTACTCTCACCCTACAACTACGCCAACTATCTCTGTTATATATATATATATATATATATATATATATATATATATATATATATATATATATATATATATATATATATATATATATTTATCTCTCTTTTCTCCAGCTACATGCTCATTGTCGCCCTTCATTTCCTCTGACAGTTAACCCTCGCCTCATGCTTTTGCTTGGTGTTGACTTTGAGAGAAAATAAACCATAACATTATAACTTCTGGTTGTTGGAGAAGACGACACCCCCACCCGCAAGTCCCTAACTCTCTCTCAAGAGCAAAGAAAAGACAATAGGATCTAAAAGCATAATTTAAACAAATTCCAAGTCGTGTTAAGATTAAACACAGCCACTTTCACAAACCCAAAATCATAATCCATAAGAACACTCCAAAACCTTCTACACTCTGTAATAATTTTTAACAAATAGACTGAGATCTGTAAAAGTATGACCAAAAGAAACATATAATTAATATATATTTTAGAGTAAATTACAGGTTGCATCCCTACAATTAGACAACTTTTTGCAGTTTTAGTCCAATTTTACATCATATAATTAATATATATTTCGATGGTCCCTATTGAAGGTTTTGATTACACATTTGGTCAACGTTCCTTAACATTGTCAATGTCCTTCTGTTAATTGTATTTAAAAATTAAAATGACTAAATTGCCCATATAATTGTTTTTTCTAATTTTAAAATTTTCTTTCCAAAATAACTAAACTAATAAACTACAAGGACAAGATATGGAAGTTTCCAAAAATTTGAATAAAGCATAAGATGTAGACATAAACCACAACGGCATAAGGTCCATGATTTCTCAGACCTCTAGCTTCGTCGACTCCTCTTTCCTTCAGGAGACAAAAACCAACAACCTACCGCTTTACTTAACTAACACCAATGACGTGAAGAAAATCTTTAGCTGTTTCGACGCCATTGGCAACGACAAGATCTCTATCGAGTAGCTCATCCATATCATGAAGGCTCTAGGATCCAACATCTCTGCCGAGAGGTGAAGAAAGTGATGACTAAAATCGACACAGATTGCTATAGCTTCATCAACGTCAAGGAGTTCATCAGATGCTGTAAAGAAAATGTCGGTGATCAATACGGAGGGGTCAGCGAGCTTTGTGAAACATTTGATCTCTATGATTTGAACAATAACAGGTCGATCTCGTCAACTGAGTTGCATCAAATCTTGGCCCGGTTAGGGAGAGATATATGGTTGATGATTGCTTGACCATGATCAAGTCGGTGGATTCCAACAACGATGGATACGTAAATTTTGAGGGGTTTAAGAAGAAGACATCAAGGAGTTCGTGATCTTAGGGTGTGGGCGCACCGTAAGCGGCATTGCAGCGTAGCCCATCGCTTCTGATAAATAAGTGCTTGATTTCTGATAAATGATGTAGGATTCGTAAGATGAAGATGAAATATGAATTAGGGGAATTGATTAATACAATCTGTATAAATTAAAATGTGGAATCGCTCTTGAATGCAGTCGTAGCTATACTAGTTCCAATGGAATCTGTTAGAAATTGGGTAGGGTTTGAGTGGATATCTGGATACCCCTTGGATCGTGTGAATACTTTCCGAACTGATATTTCTATCCTATGTCCGGTTACAAGAAATTCAGCCTAGGATAATCCCAAGGGGACACTCACGAATCTAGGCACAGAAACGTAAGCCAAATTGCTATGGAGATTTAAGATCGTATGATGAAACAATAGCTAAAAGGTGTATTTCTCCCCAATAAGAAGAGCCGTTTATATAATAAACGACTCATAGGGTTTTCATCTAGGGTTAACCGTCATGGCCTTTAGGGTTGCCGTCATCAGTTTCTTTAGGAACAAGTCACGAATTAATGAAGAAATCGATGGTTTCCAAAACTGACGAGATTAGTCAATTTTACCACAATCACCCTTAAGAAATTCGATTTTTCAGCGGGGGCCCAGCCAGTGGCTCTGCCCCTGGGAACCCACTAGGGACGTTGCCCCTAGACCCCACCAAAGAGGTGCTGCCCCCTTGGAAACCCCGAACCCGGGGACGCTGCCCCCGAACCCCCGACTTGTCGTCGAACCGACTATTTATTCGATCTTATATATGCGTGCACTCCGCACATACCCGAACATATATTAGAGTACAAACTAAATAGCTCATTAGCTCATATGTTAGTTTCAATTACATAAAATGATTTGGTGACACTAAAATCACCAACAGAATCTTATTTTGGTATTGCAAGATGATAAATTCATCTCCCTGTGACTGTCCATTGTCGATGTTAATGGTTGTGTTGGTGGTGGAAGGAGATAGGGGGAAGGGATGGTGGTGGTCCGGTCAAGGAAAACGAAGAAGAGGAGAAAAAAGGGGGTGGGTTGTTGTTTAGTTTTTTTTTTCTGTTTCTTTTAAATATTAAAGAAAATGTAAAATATAGAAATGATGGGTATTTTAGTCATTTAAAAAACATTTAAGAGAAAGGTATTGACGATGTTCCAACTGTGTAATCGAAACCTTTAATAAGGGCCACCGGTGAAAAAATCGAAAATTTAGACTAAAACTATAGAAAAATGTCAACCACACAATGATCAAAGCTGTAATCAAAACATTCAATAAGTACCACCGGTGAAAAATCGAAAACTTAGACTAAAACTATAGAAAGTTGTCGACTATAATGACCAAAACTGTAGTTTACTCTATTTTTTATTATGTAACTGTTATAATATTTATTATATGGGCAAAATGCAAAAAAGCCCCATCATTTATCATACAATGTTTAGAAAAAACCTTAAATTTGATTTACATTCAAGAAAACCCTTACATTATTATTTACCTTTCAATAAAATCCAAATAGCCGTTTTTCTTATAAAATGACCGGATGAAGTGATTACATGGCATAAAAAAATATAGCTGGGTATCTTCGTTTTTCTTATAAAATGACCGGATGAAGTGATTACATGGCATAAAAAAATATAGCTGGGTATCTTCTTCTTCATTAGGATAGCTTCAACCACCTTTACATCCTACCATTCTCCTCAAACTAAACCCGGTATCTTTTTCTGCAATGTCTTCGTTGCTCTCGAAAGGCATATCTATTCAGACCATAAAAAAATGTTCTCTCGATCCCTCCATGTCTTCGCCGATTACTTCGGCTCCAAAAACCTTCAGCAGGTCACCAAAGGTTCGACCTCCACCGCCACCATGTATCAAGTAACATGCGAGGCTCACTATTTATGTCAACTTTATTTAGGTTTAGAAAAACCATCCTAACTATAAATTACCTTTTAATTTAAGCCAAAGTGTAGATTTTCCATTGAAACAACCAGTTGATATAATACGTGGACAACTTCTTAAAGTTAGGATGCAGAGAGTTCTTTTCACACCTGCATTTTTTCTCCCTGACTTTTGGATGATTCAAACCCTAAAAAATGTACGGTGCTATTAAATTTAACAAAATCAAGTCCAGCAAAACTGATCAAACATGTATTAATGTATCACGATGCTTCTTTAGGATCCAATTTTATATTTCACTAAGTTCTTGAAAGGTCGGTGGGGACAAAAGGTTGGACCATTCAAGCAAAAGCAAGTGGAAATGGAAACAGAAAAAAATGGAAGTAGACTAAAAAATCTCCAATACAAGCAGCCTCTAGTGCGGCCGAAAGGTTGGACCATTCGGAGGCGTTTATGATATCATCGATGTCAATTTCCAGTAGAACCCATTCTTTTTTGCCATATGCTGGATCCGTACGGCCAGCTGGTGTGGCGACTGACATGAGAGTCGAAGAATGTTCGCCAGTATTTTCTATCGAACTGTTTCAGAGAGTTCATGTCGTCGAAGATTACGGTTCATCGTTGATAACGTTGACAGGGATGTATTTGGCGGAGAACGGTAGAAGAGAAGGATTGGGCAACGGTTGTTACAGGCAGTAGCGGCGGCGATGATAGGTGGTGAGGAAGTACAATCGATGGTGGTTTGTGGTGTGGAGCAGAGGTTGTGGAAGTGGCGGCAGAGATGTGGAGGGTGATATTTTGGGAAGAAGGTGGTGGCCGGAGCCGAAGCCGTCGGCACTGCTTAAAACGTTTGGCAACCTCTTGTAACGAGGTTAAGTTTAGATCTAGTGCAGCAGTCAGAGCGGGACTTTGCCTTTGATGTCGATGATATGAATGTAACCGGCGGTTCCTGGAGCCTCACCTGTTGCTTGATACATGGTGGCGGTGGAGGTCGAACCTTTGGTGACCTGCTGAAGCTTTTTGGAGCCCAAGTAAGGCGAAGACATGGAGGGAGAGATATTCTTTATGCCATGTCATTACTTTATCCGGTCATTTTATAAGAAAACCGGCTATTTATGTTTTACTGAAAGTTAAATAATAGTGTAATGGTTTTTTTGAATGTAAATAAAATTTAAGGTTTTTTCTAAACAATGTATGATAATTAGTTGGGTTTTACTGCATTTTGCCCTTATTATATTTCATATATATTTGTTTTATTAATATCATGTCTTTTTTATTATATATCTAAGGGAATATATTTTACTTTGTAATTTAAGACTCATTGTTATAATTTCAGTATTGTATCTCATTGTTACAACAGAGTAACATATTTATTGTTGAAAATAAAAATATATTTTTACCTTTTTGTGTTAAGAATATTGTTAATTTATTATTTGGGGTTAAAGTAAAAACGTTTACTGCAGATTTGGGAGACGTATGATGTGTATGTTTTTGGTTTTTGATTTTTTATATTTATAATCGTAAGAATCATATAGTATGTTTACAAAGTCCAAATTTTGTTTTGAAAATTATTCGTTTTTTGAAGTTTGAACTTGTCTAAAATTAGTGGTTAAACTCCGCGCGTTGCAGCAGGAATCCTAAAATTAATTAAATGTAAATTAAAACATGTTATAACAAATTCGTTATAAACATAAAAATTATTTAACAAAACATGCATAAACATATAAGAAGTGATTTAAAGGCGTTATAAACATTAAAATTCTTTAACAAAACATGCATAACATGTAACAAGTGATTTAAAAATATAAAGTTACAAAAACAATTTCGTAAAAAAATATATTGTAAAATAATATGCAAATATAATTATAAAATAATTACAAATAAAAACCTAATGGTGCGTTTGGTTGCGAAAAAGTGTTTTCCGTTTTTCATTTTTCATTTTCAGAAAAATGGAGTGGAGTTTTCATTTTCATTTTCAGTAGAAAACGTGTTTGGTTAATCTAATTGAGTTTTCGTTTTCCGTTTTAGAAAATTAGAAAACACATTTAGATGTGTATTTTCTGTAAGTTTTCATTTTCTATTTTTTTTACTTCAAAATAATACAAAATAACACATATTTATAAACCTAACCTACCCTACCCTACCCACCACCCACCCCCACCCCACCCCACTCTACCCCTGTTGTGGGTGGGATAGGGGTGGGCTGGGCTGGGTAGGGTAGAGATGGGTGGGAGTGGGTAGCGGGTAGGGGTAGGGTAGGTGGGGTGGGGTAAAGGTGGGGGGTTAGGTAAGGGGTAGGGGTGGGTGGGGTTAGGTGGGTGAGGGTAGGGGTGGGTGGGGGTTGGGGTGGGGGTAGGGGTGGGGTGAGTAGGTTAAGGGTGGGTGGGTGGGAGTGGGTAGGGGTGGGGGTAGGGTAGGGTGGGGTGGGGTAGGGTGGTGGGTGAGGAGTGGGTAGGTGGGGTGGGTGGGTGGTGGAGGTGGGTAGAAGGTGGGTAGGGTGGGTGGGGTAGGGTGGGGTAGGGTATGAGTGGGGTAGTGGGTGGTGGGAGAGGGGGTGGAGGGTGGGGTGGAGTAGGGTGGGGTGGGTGATGGGTGAAGGGTAGGGGTGGGGTGGGGTAGAGTGGGGTGGGTGGGTGGGGTAGGGGTGGGTGGGTGGGTGGTGGATGGGGGTGAGGGTAGGGTGGGTGGGGGTTGGGTAAGGGGGGATGGGGTGCGGGTGGGGTAGGGTGGGTGGGTGAGATGGATAGAATATGTGTGCATGGATTGTATTTTTGGAAAAATTTGGAAATAAAAAAGTTTGGAAAACAACAATTTTGAGTTTTCTAAGTTCTATATAATTTTGGAAGATAGAAAATTTTCATTTTCTAGGAAAATTTTGAAGAATTTGATTAACCAAACGCGTTTTCCAACTTTTCATTTTTCTTTGAAATTTTTCTTGGAAAACTATAAAATTTTCCGCAACCAAACGCACCCTAAGTTTCTAAAAAAATATATTAAAAGAAGTCGATAAAAATTATAAAGAAAGAAAAGAATAGACAAAATTATAATAAAAAATAAAATATGGTTAAAGTTGTAGAAAATTAATGAATAATAATTGATCTTATGCAAAAATTAGAAGAACTTGCTGGTATGGACATAGAACTTGAGACTTAAGTTTAAAAAAAAAAGAAAAAAAGAAGAAGAAAAAGGAGGTTTAGAAAAGTCACCCAAGATAAGAAAAGTGAAAAGGTTCATGTGGCACCAAAAAAACGGAAACTGCACAAAAGTTGGGATTCGAACTTGAATCTGTTGGAAAATACCTTAACATTTACCGTTGGACCATAGTAATAACACACGCTACATTTGACCGAAAATATACATATACAATAAGCAAGTTACTGTTCATGATTAGACCTTATGAACAGTAATAACATTTTGGAAAATGTTAATATATATAATATTGTTATAACAAATTCGTTATACACATAAAAATTATTTAACAAAACATGCATAAACATATAAGAAGTGATTTAAAGGCGTTATAAACATTAAAATTCTTTAACAAAACATGCATAACATGTAAGAAGTGATTTAAAAATATAAAGTTAAAAAAACAATTTCGTAAAAAAATATATTGTAAAATAATATGCAAATATAATTATAAAATAATTACAAATAAAAACCTATGTTTCTAAAAAAAATATATTAAAAGAAGTCGATAAAAATTATAAAGAAAGAAAAGAATAGACAAAATTATAATAAAAAATAAAATATGGTTAAAGTTGAAGAAAATTAATGAATAATACTTGATCTTATGCGAAAATTAGAAAAACTTGCTGGTGTGGACATAGAACTTGAGACTTAAGTTTAAAAAAAAGAATAAAAAAGAAGAAGAAGAAGGTTTAGAAAAGTCACCCAAGATAAGAAAAGTAAAAATGTTCACGTGGCACCAAAAAAAAAAGAATAAAAAAGAAGAAGAAGAAGGTTTAGAAAAGTCACCCAAGATAAGAAAAGTAAAAATGTTCACGTGGCACCAAAAAAACGGAAACTGCACAAAAGGTGGGATTCGAACTTGAATCTTTTGGAAAAATACCTTAACATTTACCGTTGGACCACAGTAATAACACACGCTACATTTGGCCGAAAATATACATATACGATAAGCAAGTTACTGTTCATGATGGGACCTTCTGAACAGTAACAACATTTTGGAAAATGTTAATATATATAATATTGTTATAACAAATTCGTTATAAACATAAAAATTATTTAATAAAACATGCATAAACATATAAGAAGTGATTTAAAGGCGTTATAAACATTAAAATTATTTAACAAAACATGCATAACATGTAAGAAGTGATTTAAAAATATAAAGTTAAAAAAACAATTTCGTAAAAAATATATTGTAAAATAATATGCAAATATAATTATAAAATAATTACAAATAAAAACCTAAGTTTCTAAAAAATATATTAAAAGAAGTCGATAAAAATTATAAAGAAAGAAAAGAATAGACAAAATTATAATAAAAATTAAATATGGTTAAAGTTGTAAAAAATTAATGAATAATACTTGATCTTATGCAAAAATTAGAAGAACTTGCTGGTGTGGACATAGAACTTGAGACTTAAGTTTAAAAAAAAAAGGTTTTGAAAAGTTATCCAAGATAATAAAAGTAAAAAGGTTCATGTGGCACCAAAAAAACAGACTGCACAAAAGGTGGGATTCAAACTTGAATCTTTTGGAAAAATAAATTAACATTTACCGTTGGACCATAGTAATAACACACGCTATTTGGCCGAAAATATACATATACAATAAGCAAGTTACTGTTCATAACGAGACCTTATGAACAGTAGCAATATTTTAGAAAATGTTAATATATATAATAAGAACCGGGTGAAACATGTCTATGGCTTTTATGTCTTCAGGAATATTAGAAGAACAAAATTAAAGAAAAATAAAATCTAGATGAAACTTGGTTAACATGAAAATGTGATACAAAATTGTACCATCAAATTATATAGAAATAAATATAAGATACAAAAATAATAGAAAAATCAAAATTAAAATCTTAATTATGTACTCCAAATAAAAATGACGTACGTTAATTGGAAATTTTTCTACAAAACTTTATAATCTTCTTAATTTACATCATAAAGTTAATATCTTTTTTTATTATCCAACGGTTCAAATAATTATTATATTTCATATATTTCGTTTATTAATATCATGTCTTTTATATTGTATATCTAACATTATTTTTTTGTTAAGATTAAGGACTTCGACAAACACTGTCGTTGCGTGATTATCTAAACTAATGAGAACGACAAGAAGAAATCAGACAAGAATAGATGGATTTAAGTTGTTCACTCTGATGATCTAACCTGATCGCGCTACGTCTACCGAAAAACTAAAGAGATTTTATATATTGATATAAATATGATACAAAGTATTTAGTGTACTCCACAATATGTTCAGCTCACTCACTCGATGTGCACTAGGTTACAAAATTTGAGAGGTATTCGGCACAGTTCTCACTTCTAAATCATCATACAAGCTTAGCATTGATCTTGCAGCTTCACAAAGAGATATACAATACGTTTAATTGTAAAATGGTCGTTTGTGATTTTCCATATCCACAAATGACAGCCTTTTAGTTATTTCCAAACTTGACATCTCTTGCTCGTCGAAGTTCTCTATAGTCTGTGATTCTCTCCTGTCATGTGATATTAGCAACCGATATTGATATAACATTCTTTATTATATTGCTCGTCACATAAGACCAATTGTCAATTAAGAGGTTTAGGTACCCAACCTTGTTTGGGTCAATGATTGTCAATGTAATTCGAAATATTTGTTTTGAATCTGAAATGTAAATCATTGTTTTTCTTTACTATAGATATTCTTGAAATGATCAATGTTGGCTTCGATATAACCTACGATATCCATTTGGCTACCGGCTTCGAAACACTTTTTATGATGGGACTTGAAACCTTTCGGGTACCAACTTTGTATCTATTTTTGCTTCAACTTTGATACACAGTAAGTATTTGCTTTTGGTGCTTTAGCCGGTTTACATTCATCATTAGCTTTCGTGAAACGAGTAGGCTTTAGATATATAACACGTTTCTTCAAAGGAAAACAAGATTTCATATGAAAATTAAAAAAATTACTAACATCTGATTGTACAATTGCAGATCCTTTTGTAAGAGAAATATCTAAAAGTTTGCTAAAACGTTCTTTATTTCTCCTACACTTAAAGTTCTTTCAACATTTTCCAAGTTCCTATTGAACCAAGTGTCTAAATCATTCGAAGATCTATCTACCATTTTATAAGCCTTACTAGTCTCCTTCGAATGCACAATTATAGATGTGTTCAACTTAAGTTTGTGTTGTTTGTGCTTGTATATAGACCGTCTACCATGTTTTTTCTTGATTTGAACATTTTTATCACTTGAAACAATTTCTTTGTGTTTTACAACATAATCATCTTGAAAATTTTGATTAACACATCTTAATTTTTCATAAATTTTCTGATAGGTGTCAAACGAAATGTGTCGATAATCCGTCAGAAATGTTAGCACAAACCTGTCTATCAGACATATATGTCGACATTTGTAATACCTAACTTTAATTTATAATAAAGTTATGTTAAATATATATACTTATATGAGATAAGATGAGTTAAAAGTATGAGTTATGATGTTTAGAAACTAATTTAAGAGAAGTATGATGCTAAAATAGATAAAAGAAACAAAGTAAATGCTTAAAAAAGTCAAACCGGGCCAAGTTGTGTGACACGAGTCGAGTCAAATTAAAAAGGAAATGAAAAACAAGCCAACCCGGGTCGAGTTTGTGAGCCCGGGTCGTGTTCGAAGGGAACCCGGGTCGGGTCGATAAACCCGGACCGTGTGAGACTTGAATCAAAGGCGGTGGATGCGTGACGTAAACCGGGACGGGTTCAGAAACCCGGGTCGGGTTCTGACCAACCCGGGGCGGGTTCTGCAACCCGGGGCGGGTTCCTGTGCAGGTATAAATACCCATTTGGACCTCATTTCGTCATTTTACGAACCTCATTTCCTGTGCAGGTATAAATACCCATTTGGACCTCATTTCGTCATTTTACGAACCACAAACACCAAAACGCGATTTTTAGAGCAAGGAGGGTAAAAATTAGTCCTTTTGATCGAGGGCTTTGCTTAGGAAAAGGTTGGGGAAGTAGATTAAAACCCGAATCACGTTCTTGAATCCTTGATTTTCAAAGGTATGTGATTTTGATTTCTAGAGTTTCAAACCCTAGGTGCTCAAATCCGAGGGTATGCTTGAAATTAGCTCATGTGTTGCTAGTAGGTTGTTATTATATGTTGTATTGAGTCTCTATTATGATTATTGAGAAGTTTTATCGGTTGATTTGGTAAAACCCGCAAATCTTGGAAGTTTTGAAGTCATTGTATATGATGTTCATAGTTGTGATTCTTGTTAGCTATTAATTCTTGATCTAATGAGTTAGATGTGGTTAAATTGTTTTGAGAATGTTGAAGTATGATGTGTGATGTCGTTTTGAGCAGATACACATAGGAGGGAAGAAGATATACGAGACACGGGTGGACCACGGACTAAACAGACATCAGGTGAGTAGTTAATTGTTAGAAGAATTATGTTTGTTGATATGTTTAATACAGATAAGAAGTATGCTATGTTTTGATTGGTTGAGTATAACCAAATTTGAGTATATGGAATAAAGAGTTATAGTGTGTATATCACACTCGGGACTGAGATAGTCCGTTAAGTTTAATTAAGACGAGAATTTGTTTTAGACTATGGTGATACAACCAAGTCTAGCGATCAGGAGTCCGGTATGCGTATTTTGGGAGTTTCACTTACTAAACCAATATCAGGTGAATACGTATTAGTATTTGAGTTGAGTTATACTTGTTTATGCAAAGTGTATATGTTTTTACAAGAACATCTATGTATTGTGCTGTTATTATGAAGATTGAATAGTAGAGAAATATCGTTATCCGTGAATAACAAAAAATGAATTTGATATGAATACTGAGTAATAAAGATGAGTAGATGTTAGAGTGGCTGTGGTTAAGTGTCCTTGTATGGATTGTTATAACCATAAAAATTACTATGATTAAGTGTAACTTGTTTGTGATCATGAGTAAATACGATAATATGATCGAGTTTATGAGTAGTACCGATTGTGGTATGTATTGATGAGTTGATGAATGTTAATTATTAATTGTCAAAGTAAGTTAATGTGTTGCAGGTTTCAGATAATAAGAGAAGATGGTTACTTGCTAGTGAGAATAGCAAGAGAGGAAGATGAGGATGTTCATTGAGAAGGATTCGTGGAGTATGATTAATATTTACTCACTAAGCTTTTATAAGCTTACACTTGAGTGTTATGCTGTTTTGCAGGTATCTATAGCTGTGATAGGGGAAGGCATGTGATAAGAAAAGATGGACAAGTTTAGAGCCTGTCCTTAGCCGAAGTAGATTTAATTGTAACACTTGGTCATATATTTTGTAAGGACCTTTTTGTGTAATTATTGTAATGATAACAGCTTGATCCTTGGTTTAAGTGCAAATATACCCAATTAAATGTGTAATTGTTTTAAAATATTTGGGTGTACTTTGTATGAGAAACTGGGTGTTACAAGTTGGTATCAGAGCATGGTTTAAGCGAACTAGGTCTTTGAGTGTAGAGTCCTAGACTTGAACCGAGAAGAGAGAGAGCCCCTATCACATGCTTGTAAAAGATACCGCTGCAGACGTTAGAGTATGAGTTGAGTATAACTCTTCTATCATATTTATTATTTGTTATATTCTATGGGTGAATACAGGTATTGAGACAGATGAAGGATGAGTTGATAAAAATGGTCACATTCGGTTGGACCTACAGAGGATGATGAGACGAAATTTTGGTTGATATGAGATTTCAACTAATAAGAAGACGAGAACTTCAATTGATAATGAGATGTCAACTGAATACGAGATGAGATACTAAGTGAGATGAGATTCCAGAATGACGAGATTCCAACTGATGATGAGATGAGATCCCGGTTGAGGTGAAATTCCAACTAATGATGAGAAAGAGTATGAGTATAAGCTGAGCATGAGCTAAGAATTTAGACATGTGAGTGTAGCCGAGTACATTCGAGAGTTGAGATCCGAAGTACGCAATGTTCAACTAATGAGAAAACAAGATTTTGTTGCTATGAGTAACCGACATCGAGATGAGAACGTCGTGTTCATTTGAGGTAAGATTTACATATCACATAACGAGTGCTTTGTGATTTTATAATTAAGATTATAAGTGGTTGCTTGACGAATACTTAGCAACCATGGAGGAGAGTGTATAATGAATATATATAAATAATGATTAATAGAGAAGAATAGATATTAGCGTGACTGAGGTAACATGTTCTTGCATTGATTATTATAACAATGAGAAATGTTGTAATTGAGTTCATATACGATTTTTCTATGTTGTGATTATTGTTGTAACATTTGACTGAGTAAACTGTTATGAGTATGTAAAAGTGGCCGAGTCAAAAGTGCATATTGGTTGTATAATTAGAGTAAATGTTGATATGATTGTGTTATAAAGTTTCGTTTGAAAAAAATGTCAACATAAGGTAATTGAGATTAATATATTGTTAAAATGAGTATATGTGAGATTGCAATCGAGTCTATGAGTATTACTGCATATGGTATTATGATTGAGTTGATATTGCTAACAATTAGTTAGTGTTTGTAAAGCTAATATGGTTGCAGATTCCGAGTCAAGAGAAGAGAGATCTTGCTAATGAAAATATATATATATTGCTTATTGTTTCACAGATGAAATGAGATTTCTGTGCACGAGTACTTATGTGACTGAGACCACATATTCTGTGGGGCCACATGACTAGTACTTGTGATTGATCAAAATAAATGGCTGAGATAGCCAAAAGAGTATGAGTTGAGAAAGACGGTGAGTGTGTAGTTGATTGCACACGATAACTGATTATGAGTTGACATACTGAGAATTGAACTGTGTGGTTTGGAGTTGTCACAAAATGAGATATTTGTGACAGCGTTATCAGAGGAAACTTGAGTAACCACATAAAGAGTACCTTGTGGTTATAAATTGAGAGAACCTAGAGTGGTTCATATAGGCCTTATTGGCTTAGAGATTGAGTTAGTTACTGAGTAAATATGGTTGAGACCACATAATTGTGGGACCATATATTGAGTAAATGTGGTTGAGACCACATATTTTGTGTGATCATATATTGAGAAAAGGTGGTTGAGACCACATATATTGTGGGGCCGCATAACGAATAAACGTGGTGGAGACCACGTAATGAGCGCCTTGTGATTAGAGTAATAAAGATTGTTGTAACTCAGACAAAAGGAGGAGTAACGGTGAGTCTATATGGCTTGAGACCATAGCGGAGACTCGCTAGAGTCAAAGAGGAGATGGATGAAAAATTCAGAATGGTACGAGGTACCATGATCTGATAAGAGGACGGTCCGAGGTACCGTGAGATAGTGTTGAATGATGAAACCAAAGGATGGTACGGGGTACCAAGAGTTAAGGCAGAGTGGTTCTATAGTATTGTGCTTGCGTGTAGATAGACATGCACTTTATGATGATGCAGAGTAATGAGACATGTACTATCCTTGCGTGCGGGTAGATACGAACGTAGCGGTAAGCTTGTGTGGCTTGAAACCTATAGATTGAGAAGAAGACGAATTAGAGGCCGAGTAACAGTATGGGGGTACTATGAGATAGTATAGTGAGTAATACTGTTGAGGAATGTTGTTGTGAGAAAGTGCGTTTGTCACTTAGTCATGTTGAGAGTGTGTGAGATTTCTTTCATGTTGAATAAGACAGAATTCTATAAATGCATGATGAAAATTTATGCGTTAAAAAGAGGAGGAAAGTAATTGTAATTGTGATTGATAGGATTCGTTCCTTAGCAATCAAATCGATTACTGCCAATGAGAGAAATTTGTGAATGTCGAGATAACAAAACTACTTATTCATATGAGACGATGGATAGTGAATTTTTGTTATAATAATGTTGAGTTATTTTCTTGAGATTAAAGAGCTAGTCAAGTGATGAGATATGATTCACCATAGATATTGTTGTGTTAGATGTTAGTATTTTTAGTCGTGTGTAGAGATTTTGGTGACTTGTATATATAACCTATTTTGTGTCATTCAAATGAATAAGAGATTGAGATAATAATGACGAAGAAATGACGAGAGTAAAATCCTTACTGATGGTGTGTCAGGAAGAATACATGCGGTTGTGATAAGAATTTATTTGATAATAAATCATCGAGTTTGATAGAGCTAATGATTTAGTGAAATGTGATGTGGACTGTCCACATAAGAGAGGATGTAATGACTGAGTATATCGAGAGAAACAACATGAGTTATGTTGTTAAACTGAGATGAAGTGGAGCTATTATTGGTAGAGAATCATTGTACAGTTGAGGTGATGTAATAACTGAAAAGGGTCTTGTGTGACCAAAGTGTCGAGAGTTAAATGTTAAGTCCAAAGGAGACGTGAGTGAAACTCGAGATAGTTTCTGATATTTTATTATTCTGGATTTATATTCTAGTGTTAATGAGTTATGTAACGTTATTGAGACAGTTGAATGTCGGCATCTTTGTGTTGTATGAGTGTTTCTCCTATCTAATCGACGAGAGTGTGCAAACATGAGAAATCAATAAATGGCATGTTGCTATTGGAAGAGTAAATTGAGAGAGAATGTGAGTCAGGAATCGGTGAGACCGTTTTCCTTATTAAATTAGAGTAAACCATTTCAAATAGATTAGAAATGGAAGTTGAATCTCAAATAGTTATTGAGATTAGTGTTATAGAAAGAGTGGATGGTATGCTGAGAATATGGCTCGATGTGGACCATAGATATAGGTGTGTGTAAGTGATGATAGTGATTGGAGTATCACTTGAAGAGTGAGGTGAGATACCTTTGTATCGGCAAAGCTATAACAAGGAAGTGCTCTGAAAGAGTGAGTGGTTGTCCATGCGAAATGGTAACAACCAATGTGCTTATAGAGATCATATTATGAGAATAATGGCGGGCGTAAAGATTTTATGGAAAGAGAAGTTGAATGAGAAAGTTTCTAAATGTAATGTGAATCAAGAGAGAGCTTGAGTTCTATAGCTATATTATGAGTAACTAAGATGCGACAGTAAGTACATGTTATATGAGTTGACGAGAGGATAATATCATTATCATACGTGATATATGATTGCGGTGGTGAGATGGTTGTATGAGTCATGCCTAATCTAAGAGATTCCGAGGACGGAATCTTCTGAAGGGGGTAAGAACTTGTAATACCTAACTTTAATTTATAATAAAGTTATGTTAAATATATATACTTATATGAGATAAGATGAGTTAAAAGTATGAGTTATGATGTTTAGAAACTAATTTAAGAGAAGTAGGATGCTAAAATAGATAAAAGAAACAAAGTAAATGCTTAAAAAAGTCAAACCGGGCCAAGTTGTGTGACACGAGTCGAGTCAAATTAAAAAGGAAATGAAAAACAAGCCAACCCGGGTCGAGTTTGTGAGCCCGGGTCGTGTTCGAAGGGAACCCGGGTCGGGTCGATAAACCCGGACCGTGTGAGACTTGAATCAAAGGCGGTGGATGCGTGACGTAAACCGGGACGGGTTCAGAAACCCGGGTCGGGTTCTGACCAACCCGGGGCGGGTTCTGCAACCCGGGGCGGGTTCTTGTGCAGGTATAAATACCCATTTGGACCTCATTTCGTCATTTTACGAACCACAAACACCAAAACGCGATTTTTAGAGCAAGGAGGGTAAAAATTAGTCCTTTTGATCGAGGGCTTTGCTTAGGAAAAGGTTGGGGAAGTAGATTAAAACCCGAATCACGTTCTTGAATCCTTGATTTTCAAAGGTATGTGATTTTGATTTCTAGAGTTTCAAACCCTAGGTGCTCAAATCCGAGGGTATGCTTGAAATTAGCTCATGTGTTGCTAGTAGGTTGTTATTATATGTTGTATTGAGTCTCTATTATGATTATTGAGAAGTTTTATCGGTTGATTTGGTAAAACCCGCAAATCTTGGAAGTTTTGAAGTCATTGTATATGATGTTCATAGTTGTGATTCTTGTTAGCTATTAATTCTTGATCTAATGAGTTAGATGTGGTTAAATTGTTTTGAGAATGTTGAAGTATGATGTGTGATGTCGTTTTGAGCAGATACACATAGGAGGGAAGAAGATATACGAGACACGGGTGGACCACGGACTAAACAGACATCAGGTGAGTAGTTAATTGTTAGAAGAATTATGTTTGTTGATATGTTTAATACAGATAAGAAGTATGCTATGTTTTGATTGGTTGAGTATAACCAAATTTGAGTATATGGAATAAAGAGTTATAGTGTGTATATCACACTCGGGACTGAGATAGTCCGTTAAGTTTAATTAAGACGAGAATTTGTTTTAGACTATGGTGATACAACCAAGTCTAGCGATCAGGAGTCCGGTATGCGTATTTTGGGAGTTTCACTTACTAAACCAATATCAGGTGAATACGTATTAGTATTTGAGTTGAGTTATACTTGTTTATGCAAAGTGTATATGTTTTTACAAGAACATCTATGTATTGTGCTGTTATTATGAAGATTGAATAGTAGAGAAATATCGTTATCTGTGAATAACAAAAAATGAATTTGATATGAATACTGAGTAATAAAGATGAGTAGATGTTAGAGTGGCTGTGGTTAAGTGTCCTTGTATGGATTGTTATAACCATAAAAATTACTATGATTAAGTGTAACTTGTTTGTGATCATGAGTAAATACGATAATATGATCGAGTTTATGAGTAGTACCGATTGTGGTATGTATTGATGAGTTGATGAATGTTAATTATTAATTGTCAAAGTAAGTTAATGTGTTGCAGGTTTCAGATAATAAGAGAAGATGGTTACTTGCTAGTGAGAATAGCAAGAGAGGAAGATGAGGATGTTCATTGAGAAGGATTCGTGGAGTATGATTAATATTTACTCACTAAGCTTTTATAAGCTTACACTTGAGTGTTATGCTGTTTTGCAGGTATCTATAGCTGTGATAGGGGAAGGCATGTGATAAGAAAAGATGGACAAGTTTAGAGCCTGTCCTTAGCCGAAGTAGATTTAATTGTAACACTTGGTCATATATTTTGTAAGGACCTTTTTGTGTAATTATTGTAATGATAACAGCTTGATCCTTGGTTTAAGTGCAAATATACCCAATTAAATGTGTAATTGTTTTAAAATATTTGGGTGTACTTTGTATGAGAAACTGGGTGTTACAACATTCTCTCAGGAAACTCACATTAACCTGACCATTAGGAATCTGCTGGTTATTATCAATATCATCATCTGTCGGCTTGTCAAAAAAATCGGTTATGCTTCGAAAACATACGTTATTTCTGATGGATTCAATTCCCTTGGGATTTTGTCAATGCCATTGCCGATGGATTGACGACAAGAAAGGCCGTCGGGTATGTTTGAGTTTTCTAGTAGTAGTATGGACATTGAATTTCACTAGTATTCAAAGGAAAACAAGATTTTGTATGAAAATTCAAAAAATTACTAACATTTGAATGTACAATTGCAGATCTTTTGGTAAGAGAAATATCTAAAAGTTTGCTAAAACGTTCTTTATTTCTCCTACACTCAAAGTTCTCTCAACATTTTCCAAGTTCCTATTGAACCAAGTGTCTAAATCGTTCGAAGATCTAACTGCCGTTTTATAAGCGATACTAGTCTCCTTCGAATGCACAATGGTAGATGTATTCAACTTAAGTTTGTGTTGTTTGTGCTTGTATCCAGACCATCTATCATGTTTTTTCTTGAATTGAACATTTTTATCACTTGAAACAATTTTTTTGGGTTTTACAATATAATCATCTTGAAAACTTTGATTAACACATCTTAATTTTTCATAAATTTTCTGATAGGTGTCACAAACTAAATTTGTCAATAATCCGTCAGAAATGTTAGCAAAGACCTGTCTATCAGACATCTATCAGTAATACAGTCATCTCTACGCCGTCGGAAAAGCAATATGCCTGTTGGGTAATTTTAGAAAAATATAGTATTTGACAACGCCTAGTGATATCAAGTATTTTAGGCGTTGTTGATCCCTGTTCTTGATGAAATTATATCAGATATATCTTGGTATTCTCACTTTTCGTGCCAGGACTTGTTTGGAAGAAAAGAATGGAAACAGGGACTAAAAGCGTGCAAAAGGAAGAAGTTTGGAAAAGAATGAAAAATCAAGGAAACACATATGCGCGCCGCGGATCTATGAAACGCGCGACGCGGGCTTAAGGCGGTGTAACACATTCAAATGCCGAGAAAACGGGATCTGATAAGTACGCGCGCCGCGGATTCTTCATTTGCGCGGCGCGGCCTCGAGAAATTTGCAACTATAAATAGAGGCATTTACGGCCGAAAACCGAGGCAAAGACCGGGTGTAAAATCAACCTTGAAGCTCTTTGACTCCAAGATTTCGTTTCAGCAACATCTCAATTGGTATTTCATGTTTTTGAATTTAATTTCCTTTTAGTAGCAAGTAGTATTTGTAGCTAAAGTCTTTGGGAGTGACAACCACTGACTTTGAGCACTTTAGGTTTCTGTTTTAGCATCGTTGGGTACTGTTTGGATGTTTGGAATTTGGTTTTTGGTTAATGAAAGCATTTGGTTACAATTAATCTTGGTTTTGCGGTATTTTGATGTTTATGTTTGGTTTGATTGTTTGATTGTGTTTGGATCTTGTTTTGACCTTGTTTGGGACTATTTCCTTTGCTGAAATCAGTAGCCAAGTAGGTTAGCTTTAGGCATTGAACTCTAGCTAGTAGCTGTTCAGTCAGAACCTTAGTTATTAGTTAGGTTATGCTTTGTTTGGTTTGGATGCCTTTGTTTGCTTCTGATTCAGAGATGCACTTCTGATTTCAGAAAGTGACTAGGTTAGTTGAGTTGAGTTTAGCTTATGCTTAGCTTGACTTTGTTTGGTTATTGCTTTTGGGTAGTTGAGAACTTAGAAACTTGGTCCTCCGACTGTAGCGTGACACTACTAGTTGGTAATCTGTCATCTGGTCTAACCACGAAGCTCCTGCGGATCGACCCTGACTACCACTGTACTAGTGTGTGTGTTAGGTTTTCTTTATTTTTGACCGCACGATGACCTAGGCGTGTCAAATTTTGGCGCCGTTGCCGGGGAGCTGTGAGCTTAGATTAGGTGATTAGTAGGAACTTGTTTTTCTTATTTTTAGAAATTTCATTTGGTTAGTTTTGGTTTTTGATTTTTGTGGGCGTGTTGCACTAGTGCATGCGTACCCGCAGGGGTGAGCAATTATCCCCATTGCATTTTGATCCTAAGATTGAGCGTACTGCGCGCAAAATCCGTGCTCATAGGCGTTTAAATATCATGAGTTTTAGTCAGGTTAGTAGTAGTCCAGTAAGTGTTGCCCAGGAACCATCAGGTGAGGCAACAGGGATGTTTTCTATTCCCCCACTATCAGAGTTTCAGTTCGGGAGCTCGAGTGCTTCTGGTGGTGCAGTTTCAGCCCCTGCACCCATATCATCATGCACTCCGCCATCTGTACCACCATTTACACCCGTTTCACAACCACAATCTTGAAAGGTTTTCTGCAACTATGAACTAAAAATCCTAAGTTCACATGCAACCTATTTAGATCTAAGTTTTTCTCCTAATTAAACATATAACAATTCCTAGAAGGCCAGAAAAAGATTAACTAAAAGAAAGATCAAGAAAAACCAACCTTTAGTGAATCTTGGAAGCAAAGCAACAGAAACCTCTTGCCTCAAATGTAGTCACACCCTAGCTTGGAGTTGTTGGCCGAAAATACCTTTAGAGAGAGCTTCAAAATCATGGCTTTAGGGTTAGGGTGAGCCTCCCTATTTATAGGCTCCAAATGGTGATCAGATAAACCTTAAAGATAAACCTTTTTGAATTCAAATTAAGATAAGCCTTTATCTTAATAATTCAAACCCTTTTATCCTCATTATCAAAATCGAAAATAAATATATTTCCATATATAATTTCGACCACCACTCTCACTCACTCAACTGTCACTTACTCAACTATTGAATAATTACAGTTTTAGTCCCTGCACCTTAATTAATCAATTTAACTGCCAAATTAATTCCAATTAATTCCAGAAAAATTTCTAATTAATTATTATAGTTTCTAATTAATATATTATCACTTAAATATATTAATAAACTATTTATTTAATTTCTATTGATTTATTAATCACATAAATCAATCTTTCTCTCTACCGGACTTTCTGCCAATCCTCCAACTATGAGGGCAACCCAAATAGACTATGCTACTATTAATTAGATAAATACTAATTATTAGTCATGGCTTAGACACTTAATCCAACAAATCTACCAACCCATTTACCTATGCAATGACTTGGGGAAAGCCGACCCGCGATGGCACCCCAGTTTCTAGACAGCAGACACCAACCTCTCAACCATTTTCTCAACCACAACCAGTTCTTTTTAAACCTCAACCCACATTCCAACATACACAACCTATACACTATCAACAACCTTCTCAGCCACAATACCATTATCCAGAGACAGAGGAGAGATATGACGAGGAAGACGAGGGATGGGTGCCACCAGCACCACAGCCACAGTGGAACCGAGGTCGGGGACCTCCCAGAAGAGCACCACGGTATCAACCACCACCAGGTCAGCAGGAATATAACGATCATCTTTACGGTAATCCTGCTCAACCTTTACATTTCGCACAACCGAGAAGGCAATCAGTTGCATCACATTTCCAACCACGGGAATATGATGATTCATCGCTAATTTATATTCCTGATAACATTGATTCTCAAGTAGAAATAAGACCTCAGTTGTTAAGAATATTGCCAGAGTTTACAGGGTATAAGCAAGACGATCCATATAATCATCTATATGAATTTTTAGCGATTGCCAATGCTAATAACCCTAGGAACATCTTCAGGCTTAGACTTTTCCCATTCACCCTCAAAGATAAGGCCAAATATTGGTTTACATCTTTACCATCGAACAGCATTACCACATGGGATCAGCTCAAGCCCAAGTTCCTACAGGAATTTTATCCAGCAAGTAAGACAACTGAAATTAGAAGGTTTATTTAGGACTTCCAGCAAAAACTAGGAGAAGCTTTCCACGAAGCCTTTGATAGGTTGAAGGAGTTGTTACGATCCTGCCCGCATCACAAAATTCCTAGGTGGCAGTTAGTTAACTTATTCTTCGAAGGAGTTAGTGAGACGCATCAGGCCATGATAAATGCCTCATCAAGTGGGACATTTATGTGGCAGGACCTAGAGGAAGCTTGGCAGTTCTTGGACCAATTAAGCAATGGTTCCAAGGCAAATTTTTCTACCAGGAAGACTGTAGGTATGGCAGCAGCAGTGGGAGCCGATGCTAACTGGAAGAAGGAAGTAAAGAAGGAAATTAGTGAACTGAATAAGAAGTTTGACAGGCTCATGTCAACGCTACAGAATGGACCGCAGAATCCATCGCAAGGAGGTCAAGGAGGACCTAAAACTCAAGAGGTGAATCAAGTTTATGGCCAGGGTCAAGGCCAGCATAATAATGGACGACCCTACATGCCATATAATCAAGGACAACAGCAGAATTTTAGGTAGAATAATTACCAAAGTCAATCGACCAATCAGCCTAGAACACATCAACCTGCAAATAACAACAACCACAATGGAAATACAAATGGAAATAGTAGCAATAGCAACAACAGGGGGCCCAATAATGTTACCAACAACGTCCTAGGGACTCAAGAAGAAATGATTGCTAAAATGTACGAGATGGTCACTGCTACGCAGCAACAGTCTCAAGCAAATGCAAAAGCCATTGCAAACATGGAACGACAAATTAGACAAATGGCTGAGGATCAGCAAAAGAGAGACAGTGGAAAATTTCCAAGTGCTACAGAGGTCAACCCAACCCATAATCAGCGACCAGGAAAAGAGCAAGTTAACACTGTCGAATCTAGATGGCGAAAAGTCACTTTGGAAGATTTGTTTGAAGTAGGAAGTGAAGTGAAACTGGAGAAAGAAGAGAAAGTTCTAGGAAGTGAGGAAGGTAAGGAAGAAGGAGTTCCTGTTGGGAAGGAAACTCAACCAGAAATATACAAATAGGTCCAGGAAGAGGAACAATCGATGATAGCAGGAATCAAATAGAAAAAGAAGGATAGGAAAGGGAAAAAGAAGCAGGAAGTACCCAAACCAATGGGGCCTTTAATGAACCAACCTCTGTGGGATGAGCTTAAGGATGCTCCTGAGGATACCAGAATTCTTCAAGAAATGTGTGAAAGAAATGGGAAGAGTAAAGTGCCCACACCAAATACTGTGAGGTTGACTGTGAAAGCAAGTGAGGCCTTATTGGGAACACTGCCCAAAAAGGAAAAGGATCCTGGATCACCATTGATAACTACTACCGTAGGAGATGTGGTCATTCGAAACACCTTGTTAGATTTGGGAGCAAGTGTCAATATCCTGCCAGGATACCTGTACGATAAGTACAAAAATGAAGAAATAGAGCCAGCAGAAGTTGTATTGCAGCTGGCTGATCAATCAACAAAGGTATCTCGGGGAAAACTGACGAATGTCATAGTCAAGGTTGGGGACTTCTTCTATCCCGTAGACTTCTTAGTAATGGAATATGAAATCTTGGACGACGCGCCTGCACTCATTTTAGGACGCCCATTCTTGGCTACTGCTGGTGCTATGATTGATTGCAAGACAGGGGATGTGGACATCTTCTTTGGGACAAGGAAAAGAAGACTGAGCATGTTTGGAAATCCTGTATCATTACCTTCAGAAGGGAATGGCAAGCAAGTGGACAGAAGGATATTGATGGAGCCTGGGATCAAGAGCAAGGAAAAAATTTGGACACGTACGGGAGAAGGAGGAAACGAAGAAGTTTTAAAGGACTCTAAGAACCATCCGTTGTCCACTATCGATAAGGAGCAGCTGCTGGATATGATGGAAATGATGGAGGCAAGACACCAGCAGTATGAGAAGGAATCAAGAGAACGAGAAGCAAAAGTTTTTAAGCTCCTGGAATCTCAGCAACAGTGGATTAGCGGTGTGAGTGATCGAATGACCCAACTTACATCTCTCATGTCAATGATGGCCAACAACTTCGTGCTAGGATTCAAGCAGATGTCATCAAGGGTTCAAAAAGAAGAAGAAGATTTGGCATAGGAATAGAACGTCTGGCTAAAGACGTTAAACTTAGCGCTTGTTGGGAGGCAACCCATCGTGTCATAGGTTAGGTTTCATATTTCTTAGAATTTAATTAGGAAAATACATCGATATTTTGCAGGT
Organism: Cichorium intybus; assembly: GCA_023525715.1. Classification (NCBI taxonomy): domain Eukaryota; kingdom Viridiplantae; phylum Streptophyta; class Magnoliopsida; order Asterales; family Asteraceae; genus Cichorium; species Cichorium intybus. Next base: position 1,358,778 of record JAKNSD010000080.1, read on the forward strand.
ATTAGTGGTCTAAAATAAGTGTGGGGTCGTGTGAAAAGTTTCAAAAATTTTGAAGACCGTGCCGCGGGTTTTTGAATTACGCGACGCGGGGTCGTAAACCAACCCGATGCGCAGGGCTTGATTTGATGACACGCGCGACGCGCAAAGCTTAAACGCGCGACGCGGGAAATGATCAGTCGGTTTTCTCCTATATTAAGGTAAGTCGCGGCTCAACCAACCCTCACACGACTCGGAGCTCTGATCGACAAATTTCTCTCGTATTTTTTCTTGCTCATTTTGTTTCTACTACCAAGGTACGCTATTCTAACTATCTATTAGTTGTTAAAACTAGCAATTAGGTAGTTAATTTTAGTGATTTGTCCAGAAAAGTTCAAAACTTAGAATCGCCAATGCTAACTCATAGGGCGTTTGTTTTGCCAAATAGATGCCCTAGATGAGTTAATCGGCACTTAGGCTACCTTGTGGTATGATTGGATCGAGTTTTAGTAGGTTAAATTGCGAGTTTGGATTGGGGTTTTGCAAACAGCCGCTCGCCGCGACGTGCTTTGCTCTTGGGCCGCGCCGCGGTGCGGTGGGGAAGAAAATGACTAATTTTGCAAAAAAAAATTCTTTTGTGGCTATGTATCTTTTTGCAGATGATGTTCAGGTTAGATTACCATTTTCTCCAGTTCCCAGAGGGACTGGCCAGCTCAACGGAGTATATTTCGCGGAGAGACGCACTAACTGGTCGCAGGGTCCTCGAGGCGACAGTCATTGACAGGGATATCTTGAGGGACGCCGGACTCTGGGGTGCGATCGAGCCATTTCTACATCGCACCTGGACTCATGAGGAGGCGTCATTCACATGCCGGGGCTGGGACAGTATTATAGCCACTGAGGAGGACGTCGTCTACACCGAGCTGCTATTGGAGTTTCTATCCACCATCCACTTCGCACCTTGGGCATCAAACCCACGTTCTAGGATCATCCGGTTTCGTTTGGGAGGTGCACAGAGGGAGTGCAACCTCCGGGAGTTCGGGAGGAGAGTCGGGTTATACACTCCAGCGGACCTCCAGCATCGCCATTTCACGCAGTTCTTCGGGGCGTGTATCCAGGGGCAGCCGGAGAGGTCCGGCAATATGGAGATTTGGACACCACTGTCCAACGTTATCTACGAGGCAGGGACCTCGAGGGAGAGCCACCTCCGCGACGCACTCCACCGCCTCATGCACCGTATCGTCTCCACCTCCATCATGCATCGGGAGGGGGGAGAGAAGGTGTCCGGGAAGGACATGACATTCTTCTGGGCTCTCCTCGACCCGTCCCGATTCCTCCACCTCCCCTACGCCCTCGCAGTTGCCCTCTCCACCCACTCGACGGGAGCCTCCGCTAGCAGTCCATTGGCCCGGGGGTATTTCATTACCCGCCTGGCCCATTCATATGGGATCCTTACTGCCGCCGTGGCTGCTTCTTTGACCGCGCTGCCTCCTTCTCGCACTACAGCACGCACTCTGGAGAGGATGCGGCTCATTGAGCAGTAGTGCCCGGGGCAGTTCATCCGGGCACCTACAGAGCCTCCCAGGCACCCCAGCCCGCACATGGCCAACCGGGCCGGAGACAATAGAGGCGGGAGGCACCCGCCGAGCCAGCACCTCAGCCACAGCTAACCGAGGTCATGGCAGCCATTCAGGACCTCAGTCAGAGGATGTCTGCCCGGGAGGCACATGATCGCTGGATGGCGGAGACGCAGAGGATGATCATGCTGCGGATGCATTTTGATGACATTCCACCTCACCCCTCTGGCGATGATGGGGCAGTTCCATCCGGGACCCGCCATGGTGATGATTGATGTACTTTTTCTTTCTTTTTATTTTTTCTTTTTTGGGATTTATGTACAAAACTTATGACACCACTATCTGTATTCTGTTTATATTTTATTTATCATGTTTGCTTTTAATTTGCTTGTTGAGTTATGCATGATATACCAATGGGAAGGAGTTGTCTCAGACAAGTGTGGGGTCACCGTGCCCCCTCCACTTGTCTCGACCACCGGCGTGTTCACTGTAGCGCTACAACTCCAGCATACGAAATCAAGGATCCGTTTGTTCGCAATTATACCTGTGATACTGAGCACCAAGCAACCTATCGTCCAACAGGGGTAACTCTTTCTCCCTTATGCTGAAAAATAATTTTTGTACAACGGGGACGTTGTACAGTTTTAAGTGTGGGGTGTGGACGGTCGAAAGAGTAATTTTTTGAATTTTTTGCAGAAATGACCGATTTTCAAAATTTTAGCAATATTTTTCAAAATTTTTAATAATTTGGAATTTTGAAATGGATGGTTTGTGATTGTGATAGCACTGGTATTTTTCAAGAAATACTGTTTATTTGTGATCATGCTATTAGTTAGTCAAATAAGTTGAGTTTTACGAGTTTAGAAGATTGAGCTGTTTTAGGTTTGGAATTTATGAAGGAAATGTTAATCTGTGGCCTTTGTTGTTCGAGCCGGTAAGTCTAAAATGGGTGGGACTTATGCACCTTACCACCTAAGATCATCTGGTCTGGGATGGTATTTCTGAAAGCTCGTTACACGGACAACATCGAAAGTCATGGACAATTCCTTAATGGCCTTTAGAATCTGAATGAGTAAGTACACTTCATTGTAGACAGAAAGTTTGTAATCAAGGGTTCTCTAGAAAGCCATGAATTCCAAGGAACAATTCAATTATGTTTTTGCGAACTATTTCACTCTAACTCATAAAGCAATAAACTTTGAAACTGAACACAGTCAAAAATTGTTTGAGTCATTATTATAATTTGTTAAAAACTCTATTGCTTGGGGACAAGCAAGGCACAAGTGTGGGGTGTTTGACAATGCCTAGTGATATCAAGTATTTTAGGCGTTGTTGAGCCCTGTTCTTGATGAAATTATATCAGATATATCTTGGTATTCTCACTTTTCGTGCCAGGACTTGTTTGGAAGAAAAGAATGGAAACAGGGACTAAAAGCGTGCAAAAGGAAGAAGCTTGGAAAAGAATGAAAAATCAAGGAAACACGTACGCACGCCGCGGATCTATGAAACGCGCGACGTGAGCTTAAGGCGGTGTAACACATTCAAATGCCGAGAAAATGGGATCTGATAAGTATGCGCGCTGCGGATTCTTCATTTGCGTGGCGCGGCCTCGAGAAATTTGCAACTATAAATAGAGGCATTTACGGCCAAAAACCGAGGCAAAGACCGGGTGTAAAATCGACCTTGAAGCTCTTTGACTCCAAGATTTCGTTTCAGCAACATCTCAATTGGTATTTCATGTTTTTGAATTTAATTTCCTTTTAGTAGCAAGTAGTATTTGTAGCTAAAGTCTTTGGGAGTAACAACCACTAACTTTGAGCACTTTAGGTTTCTGTTTTAGCATCGTTGGGTACTGTTTGGATGTTTGGAATTTGGTTTTTGGTTAATGAAAGCATTTGGTTACAATTAATCTTGGTTTTGCGGTATTTTGATGTTTATGTTTGGTTTGATTGTTTGATTGTGTTTGGATCTTGTTTTGACCTTGTTTGGGACTATTTCCTTTGCTGAAATCAGTAGCCAAGTAGGTTAGCTTTAGGCATTGAACTCTAGCTAGTGGCTGTTCAGTCAGAACCTTAGTTATTAGTTAGGTTATGCTTTGTTTGGTTTGGATGCCTTTGTTTGCTTCTGATTCAGAGATGCACTTCTGATTTCAGAAAGTGACTAGGTTTGTTGAGTTGAGTTTAGCTTATGCTTAGCTTGACTTTGTTTGGTTATTGCTTTTGGGTAGTTGAGAACTTAGAAACTAGGTCCTCCGACTGTAGCGTGACACTACTAGTTGGTAATCTGTCATCTGGTCTAACCACGAAGCTCCTGCGGATCGACCCTGACTACCACTGTACTAGTGTGTGTGTTAGGTTTTCTTTATTTGTTACTGCAGGACGACCTAGGCGTGTCAGTATTCTATGTATTAATTAATTGTTTAGTAGTTTTCAATTGTTATTTTGCTTTGAATAATATGGCTTTAGGTGAGAAAGGGAATTGCTATTTTGCTTTGAACAAGTAAAAGTCAAGGTGAAGGTAGGTGTGCGTGGTTCATGTTGTGTAGGAATATTAGCTAGTTTTTTATTGTATTTGCTTGTTTCAGTTGGATCTTTGTAGGCTATTTATAGCCCCCTTTGCTTTGAATATTAGTGCAGATTTCTGAGTCACAATTACTAGGCTCATACTATATATTTCTCAAGTATAAACAGTGGGTATTTTGTTTTTGTGAGGGGCTGATTTCCAACATTTGGTATCAGAGCGTCTGGGTTCATACCTGGTACGTAGCAAGAAAGCAAGCAGCAAGGTTGTTCATGTGTTGATCATAAGAAAGAAGAATCAGAAAGCAAGAACGGCAAGACGTAAGTAGAAAGAACCATTAAGCAAGAAAGCAAGTAGCAAGAGGCAAGGAGAAAAGAATACGATCGAGATCAAGACCGTCTTGAAATTCGAAAATTTAGCAAAAGATGGCAGAAAATGCAGGAGTCATGACGATCCGCGAGCAAGGTAATGTACCACTTCAATGTCCTAGACTAACCGAAACGAACTACACATCATGGTCTATACTGGTTGAGACGGTGTTAAGGGCATACGGTTTATGGGAGTTGGTGGATCCCGTAACAGGAGGAACCGTGGAAGGAAGAAAAAACTACACCACGAAAGCCATAATCTTCCAAACTCTACCGGAAGATATTTTATTGCAGGTCTCGAAATATAAAGATGCAAAGGATGCTTGGGAAGCGATTCGGGTTCGATACTTAGGAGCCGATCGAGTCCAAAAGGCACGTTTTCAAACTCTTCGAAGTGAGTTGGAGTTGTTAAAGATGAAGGAGAACGAGACTATTGATGATTTTTCGGGCAAGATAGGTGTCATTGTAGCAAAATTTAAAAGCCTCGGTTCAAGTATTGATGAAGAAATAATTGTGAGAAAACTTCTCAATTCAGCCCCGAAGAAATATCTACCAATAATTGCCTCCATCGAGCAATACTCGGAGATTGAAACCATGTCTTTTGAAGAAGCGGTGGGAAGACTCAAAGCTTACGAAGAAAGACTCAAAAGTCATGATGAAAAGGATGAGGAGCAAGGTCAACTTATGATGGCAAGTGAACAAAAGCATGGTGAAAGTAGTGGACACGGAAGAGGACGTGGAAGTAACTCGGAGAGAGGTGGAAGAGGCCGAGGAAGAGGAAATGGTCGAGGCGATAAGAGTGGATTTCGTTGCTACAACTGTGGAGAATTTGGACACTTCGCGAGTGAGTGTACAAAATGGAAAGATAAGGATAATGAAGTCAATTTGATTGAAGAAGAAGAGTCGGCCTTACTGTGATGAACGAATGGGCAGAATTTTTCAAAATTACGGGGGTGAATGTTGGGTAATTTTTGAAAAATATAGTATTCTATGTATTAATTAATTGTTTAGTAGTTTTCAATTGTTATTTTGCTTTGAATAATATGGCTGTAGGTGAGAAAGGGAATTGCTATTTTGCTTTGAACAAGTAAAAGTCAAGGTGAAGGTAGGTGTGAAAGGGAATTGCTATTTTGCTTTGAACAAGTAAAAGTCAAGGTGAAGGTAGGTGTGCGTGGTTCATGTTGTGTAGGAATATTAGCTAGTTTTTTTTATTGTATTTGCTTGTTTCAGTTGGGTCTTTGTAGGCTATTTATTAGCCCCCTTTGCTTTGAATATTAGTGCAGATTTCTGAGTCACAATTACTTCTTTGCTTATACTATATATTTCTCAATTATAAACAGTGGGTATTTTGTTTTTGTGATGGGCTGATTTCCAACAATGCCAACATTCTCTCGGGAAACTCGCATTAACCTAACCTTGAGGAATCCGCTGGTTATTATCGATATCATCATCTGTACGCTTGTCACAAAATTTTTCGGTTATCCTTCGAAAACACAGGTTATTTCTGATGGATTCAATTCCCTTGGGATTTTGTCAATGCCATTGCCGAAGGATTGGCGACGAGAAAGGCCGTCAGGTATATGGGAGTTTTCTAGTAGTAGTATCGACATTGAATTTCACTAATATTTTGTATCAGAGTTCATTATTTAATATACTCAAACCACAAGAACTTGCTCCCACCGGAAGACTACATGGCCCAACAGAAAAAGTGAAAATATATGAAGCTCGTACTCTAGAACATGGTCATTGGCATGCTAAGCAACAACGGCGAAATCCATATTGGTGAATGTTGATTGAAAATACTATAACAATCATGAGTTTATTAGTTTGTCATTGTGAATATACAAAATTTAAAACTAATTACAGGTCGTTGGTACTTGAAAATTTTCTAGTAGTGCCTGCTTGTTAGTGACGTATATAAATAAATAACTGTTCAAGTTAACATACGTTTTGAGGCAACAAGATTTATGACTAATTAATTGTTCATGGAGGTGGAAGTTGTCCCTGATATATTCCTGTTTATTAAGATATATAATGCAAATTATTTGAGTAGAAAAAATGGCCGTATCGAATTTGGAAACTTTGAATTGGGGAGAGAAATAAATATTATGTTGTAGTTAAACAAAATCTCCAATAAGAGGGTTTATCGTTGTGTTTGACGTTTTTGGCATTTGAAGGAGGAGATGAAGAATGAATCAACTCCCACATCACTTGTATATCTTTGTAGCCCGCACAAGCCTCCATGTCCTTGTATAGATTCACCAATCCATTCTTATGCCCTGCAATACACATACAAATATTAGAGATAGAGACTCTTGACCAAGACAGATGATCGTACGTTCAAGTCCTTCCATACTTGTGTGTCATTAGCAAATAGAGACTTCCATCTACTTATCCAGGGCTCGAGTCTTTCAATAATCCCTAGGTCTTGCCCATTTGTGGATCCCAGTATTTGGATCAAGGGTATGCACATGAAAACAAATATTTTTTCTCAATGACTGCATAATAATTAGAGTAAATTACACTGCAAAAGAATTTCAAGCTATGTAGTATATAGGTTTGTCCTTGATTTACACACACACATAGAGAGAGAGAGAGAGAGAGAGAGAGATCATCTACTGTCTTTACCTTTAGCTTTGTTTGTGAGGCATGCTTTTAGCTTAAAAAGTAAACCTTTTGTTGATATAGTAAAAGAATTTCTGAACTTGAAGCAATAGCAACCCTTCCACCTCCGCATTATGAACTCTATTTCAACTTCAACACCTCAGTCACTCACAGGATATATATATATATATATATATATATATATATATATATATATATATATATATATATATATATATATATATATATATATATATATATATATATATATATATATATATATATATATATATATATATATATATATATATATATATATGCTACAACACAGATATATATATATATATATATATATATATATATATATATATATATATATATATATATATATATATATATATATATATATATATATATATATATATATATATATATATATATGCTACAACACAGATATCAATCGACAAGGAAGTAACTAACACCGAATAAGACAAGGAGCCTAATGCTTCAAATTATGATGGTCATGATACTAAGGCCCTGTTTGTTTCACGTATTATTGGCTCAATTCAGATGTTGGGTCTGAATCGGGTAGATTCAGCCCGTTTGTTTCACGTTTTCGTTGCATCTGAACGGCTCCGATAAGATCTGATTCGGTAAGCTAGATTTTCACGCTGAATGGAACTGAATAAAATACTTTCCACCTTTGCCCTTCTGATTACGTGACCTAAAAAGCTTCACGCCTCACGTTCTAAACCCTACTCTCGTACGTACGCATTACAAACAGAAGAAAACGCAGCACACCGTTCCTGCCCGATCTCCTCAGCACACCGTTCAGGTAAGTTCTGATCTCGTGATTCTATCGAACAACTTTGATCATGCCTTCCATCTTCTCTTCTGTGATTACCTATTCTATCGAAATTGTTTATTGTTTCTTGTTTCTTCTCTTTTCTATCTCTACTATTGTTTATTGTTTCTTGTTTACGTGGCCTACAAATCAGAAATTCTTTCTTGTTAATTTCTTCTCTTTTCTATCTCTAGTATTGTTTATTGTTTCTTGTTTACGTGACCTACAAATCATAAATTGTTTCTTGAGAAAGTTAGAAAGTTGATGTGTACTACTCCACGCATCTTAGTAGTTCAAAAAATTTGTCTTTTACTTGCCAAAGCTTCACAGGTTTTTCATATTGAAATCTGTGTTTATTTTATCAACGACTATTCATAGGTAAAAAAATGTCAAAATATGAGAGATTTTCCTGTCCAAAACTACACAGCCTTTTTAGTTTATCAACGACTATTCATAGGTAAAAAAAAGTCAAAATATGAGATCTTTTCGTGTCCAAAACTGCATAGCCTTTTTAGTCAATTTTGTTATTGAATGCTTGAATTGGAATTCCTGTTGAATATATGAAATCAGTTTGCATGAGATTGTTTTATGAATATATGAAATCGGTTTGCATGAAATAGTTGTAAATTAAAGTCATATATCTTTGGAGTGAAATAAATGAACGTTGGTTGATTGATTGAATCGAATGTGAATACTTTTATTGCTTGAAAAAGTCATTTTTCTGAATTTTGATTGGTTGATTGATTGAGCGGCCATGCATACACGCAAGAATTGTTACATGGATCTTCAACACAATGTCATGAGTTGATGCGCTTGTCACGTGAAGCATATATACTTTTATGCAATCATTTTAGACAGAAAAATTGGTTGCAAAGTAGTAGGTCAATAAGCGTTGAAGAAAAGTTGGCTATATTCTTAACAATTATTGGACATAACGAACGTTTTCGGATGGTTAAAAGAAGATTCCAACACTCTACAGAAACGATTTATAGATGTTTTCATGAGGTTTTAAATGCAATGCTGAATTTTGCAAAAGAAATGATAGTGCCAACATCATCAAATGCAACCGCAAATACTTCGGAACGACTTACAAGGCTAAAAAACATATTTCCTGGAGCAATAGGTGCATTAGATGGAACTCTTATACATGCAGTCGTGCCCGCTGATCAACAGACTCATTATCGAGGAAGAGGAAAATGTGAATGCTTTCAAAATGTATTAGCAATTTGTGATTTTGATATGATATTCACATTCGTATGGGCCGGTTGGGAGGGCATAGCACATGATTCGCGAGTTCTTAAAGACGTTGCATATAACCCGACTTCTGGCTTTCTAATCCCTCCATCAGGTTTGTAATCCTTTTTTACTTTGATTGTTGAATACATTATCTATTTTATAATAGTTATTTTGCTCACGTTGACAGATAAATATTACCTTTGCGATGCTGCATACACAAACACTCGTGGATTTATGACTCCCTATCGCAACACGAGGTATTGGTTATCCGATTATCGACGACGTCGTGCAACAACTAAGGAAGAAAGATTCAATCATGCTCACGCACAACTCAGAAATGTTATTGAGCGTGCTTATGGTGTTTTAAAGAAAAGATTTCCAATCCTAAAGCAAATGGCTCCTTATCCTTTTTCAGTGCAAAGAGACGTAGTCATTGCTTGTTTCGCAGTCCATAATTTCATAAGGAAATTCGATATTAACGATGAATTATTTATGGAATTCGAAGAGGACACTATGATTGATGATGAAACACAAGGGGATGAGAGTAATAACATACACGACATGGAATGGGGTTCACAAGCAAATGAATACATGGCAAATTTGCGTGACCAGATTGCAAATCAACTATTTTCGACTGCTTCAAATTGAATTTGTAGGATTTTATTTAGATTTTAATATGTTGGCGTGGATTTGAAATTATTTATGTTTAATTTGGATTTTGAAAATTTTATGTGGAAATTGGATTTTATTTTATTTTTATATTTTTATGATTATTCACCAAATTTGTTGACTTTGTTCAAATATTTTATAAAAAGGAAACATTTAATTCAATAAAAAAATAGCTTAAAGGGTAAAAGTGTCATTTTTATCATTCAACATAGTCATTCAGATGTGTAAGCAAACAACATGTTTTCATTCCGAAACAGATTCATTCAGAGCCTCTGACTGATTCAGACCTCTGACTGATTCAGATAAGAATGATTCAGATACTGCCAAACAGGGCCTAACTTTTTGGAGGTTTTAAATATAAAAGGCAACACAACAATTTTTAGGAAACACAAAGCAACTTGGCGATACACTAAAGAATAATTTGAACTCAAATTAAATAATAACGTATTTTCGTTTTTCGAAGATCAAGCGTATATTCATGAAGATAAATATTTCTGGATTCGGAGAAAATGCGATTACGACTATGCAAGTTGGTGTTTTCCTTTACCCCATATTGGTGGGGGAAGAAATTTTTGTGGGTTTATTAGCTTATTTTTTTTCCTAAGCTTTCAAAGCTTTAAGTGGATAAAGGGATGAGTCAAGTCCACATGTGTAGTTGTATTGAGCCAGGCTACGGATGCAAGATGTGATTAGGTGCATTTTGCACTTCGCGCTGGGAGTTGAGAAACTTTTATCTTTAACGGGGCTCGGATCGGATAGGGTGGATCGACACGGTTGACCGGCGTTGACTTCGTGAGTCGTGCCAAGAAAGTTTCGAAAATCAGATATGTCCGGATGAGGTTATCCAGATTGGTTTTTATCCAAAATTTTATCTAAGAATTTCCGCGAGTATAAAGAGGGCCTCCTGGGTCTCATTTATTTCACACCTCAAATTTCTCTGCTCTCTTTTCTCTCTGTGATCCGGCCTTCTTCCGTTTTCCGAGTATTCGCTTTGCGTTTATCCGTTCTTCCAAAGCTGTTGGAACGAACGATATTCTGCATTAAATCCTGGGTTTTACGCTGATAGCTTACAGTCGATGAGCGTCGTAAAAACCTTTAAGGATAGGAGTCATTCCATGCAGTCTAATCGACTAACGAATCAACGATCTTCAGGTTGGTTTTAATTTTTTGTCTTGTATTTTGTTTCGTCCGACAACGAGACAGTCTCCTTCTACCTTTCTATAATCGGATCTGGTTGCAAATGATAAATCTGACTTCTGGATGAAATTCGGTAATAATTAATAATAATTGAATTTATTATGAGTGACCAATCGATACATAAATCTCAATATTATTTATAGATCCATCTACTTTGGTTTTTTTCGCTATTCGGAATTAGTTCATAGGATTTATTTCATAAAAAACATTATATTTTCAACTTTTTTCTGTTTAAACCTAAAACTTTATTTTTTTCTTTTCAAGAAAGACCTAAATTTTGGAGAAACTTTTTAATTAAGCCCATTTACCCGTTTTACAGGTTACATATACTTTTTTTTTTTGAAAAGACCTTAATTTCTTTATTTTTTCTGAAAAAAACCCTGAATTTTCTTTTTCATAAAACTTTTTAATTTAACACCTAAATCCGATCATGTGTTTATCCGCTGGTTAAACGATTTTTCAGGGACTTTTTCACAAAGAAAATTATTTTTCTTCGTTTTTGTAATTCACATATCTTTCATATACGATGTCTAAATTCTACCAACTTTATATCCATGGATAGGTCGTAATGAATACTACAACTTTGTTTTACTGACTTTTATTTGAATATGTTCAGATGTTTCGCTACAGTCTTTAAACATGAGCATAAATATAATTAAATATAACTAAATTTGAAAAATTAACTATATTAAATATAATTAAATTAAAATAAAACACTTCATTAGTTAAGAAAATAAAATTACAAACGTAAACTAAAATTTTATGTCTTTTAGTCGTTGTTTTTTTTCACGGATTCGAAGACTAAAACTTTATGTCTTTTAGTCGTTTTTCTTCGCGGGCCCGTTGTCGATCGTGGTGGGCTCGTTGTTTGTCTTTGTAAGGTTTTTTCCAAATGTCATCCGCTTGTGGATGTTTTAATTGTACCGTTCAAACTCCAACCACATAAGTGTCACGTCGTCGCTTTTTTGCGACCCTGTCCCACTAGACGAAGTCACTTTTCTTTTCCGTTTCGCCGCATCTCTCTCTGTCGGATGTACGAAATCGGAAAACTCAAACTCGTCCTCTTCCGCCTCCCCCTCGTTCAAATCTATATTGATATGAGCGTCCAATGATGTAGTATGGTGGTTGTCGTTGGGGGTAAATTGTAAAAAAAAAAAAAAAATAACTGCACGGTTTAAGGAGCCCGCGATCACCCACCCATCCGACGTGGTGTACCCGTGCATGTTTTTTAGGCCACTTCGTTTGGTCTTATAATTTCTTTATATGAACTCCAATTATGTTGATTTTTTTATCTTTATATAAAGAAACTATAAAACTAAACGAAGTGACCTAAAAAACATGCATGAGTACACCACCTCGGATGTGTGGGTGATTGCGGGTTCCTCCCCCATACGGGTTCCTCAAACCGTGCACGTGCAGTTAATTTTTTTACACTTTACCCCCAACGACAACCACCACACTACATCGTTGGACGCTCGTATCAATATAGATTTGAACGAGGGGAGGCGGAAGAGGACGAGTTTGAGTTTTCCGATTTCGTCCATCCGACAGAGAGAGATGCGGCGAAACGGAAAAGAAAAGTGACTTCGTCTAGTGGGACAGGGTCGCAAAAAAGCGACGACGTGACACTTATGTGGTTGGAGTTTGAACAGTACAATTAAAACATCAACGAGCGGATGACATTTGGAAAAAAAGCTTACGAAGGCAAACAACGAGCCCGCCACGATCGACAATGAGCCCGCAAAGAAAAACAACGACTAAAAGACATAAAGTTTTAGTCTTCGAATCCGGAGGAGGGTCTCGAGGGGGAAGGACTCGAGATGGTTTTAAAATACAAAGTCGATAAAAAAAATATCGGTCGTAGTTTCGTTTTTTTACATTTGTGGTTTGTCATTTTTAGTTGTCGTTTTTTTTATTTGTAATTTGTCGTTTTAGTTTACGTTTGTAATTTTATTTTCTTAATGAATGAACTGTTTTATTTTAATTTAATTATATTTAATGTAATTAATTTTTCAAATTTAGTGATATTTAATTATATTTATGCTCATGTTTAAGAGACTATAGCAAAACATCTGAAATATTCAAATAAAAGTCAGTAAAACAAAGCTATAGTATTCCTTACGATCTATCCAGGGATATAGAGTTGGTAGAATTTGGACATCGTATATGAAAGATATATGAATTACAAAAACAAAGAAAAATAATTTTCTTTGTGAAAAATCCCTGAAAAATCGTTTGACTTGAGGATAAACCCCTGATCGGATTTAGTGGTTAAATTAAGAAGTTTCTGAAAAAGAAAATTTAAGGTTTTTTCGGAAGCAAATAAAGAAATTAGGGTTTTTTCTAGAAAAAAAGAGTATATGTAACTTGTAAAATCAGGTAAAATGCCTAAATTAAAAAGTTTTCTCCAAAATTTAGGTATTTTTTGAAAAAAATAAAGTTTTAGGTTTAAACAGAAAAAAAATTAAAAATATAGGGTTTTTATGAAATAAACCCTAGTTCATAATACTAATTTTTCGGATTATTTGTCTAAATTAAAACAATCGTTATCTAATATTGTTGGTACGCATTAGTTTTGACTACTATTGCAAGTAATTAAGACCACCTCATCACGTATATAAGAAACCAACTGTTGAACCAACACTAGTTACTAAAACGACCTATACCTCCATCCGTGGATAATCTACTACACATTAATAGGTATACGATATACTAGTCCTTGTTGGTTGAATTTTAATGACCAAAACGGAAACAAAACGCGGAAGCTTAATCTCAGATCTTTAATGTCGAATCTAATTAAAAAAAATAAACAATAGAAAAATGATGTACCTGTTTCCATAAAGATTTTCGGATCAGATGAGAATTGTTGGTTTTCCGGTTGATCTTAAAAGCTTTCACTAAATCTCTCAACAAAGAAACTTACAGATTTATTATGTGTATTTCCATATATCTGATTTGTTTCTAGTCACGTGTTTACATAGATGAAGATATAACCAAATCTGATATTTTACGTCAGGGTGGAAAGTCTAGTGAGTGACACATGTGTTATACTTCTTTAAAAATAATATATAGAAAAGCATGACGTTTACATATTAAAAATATCACCGTCCATCATAGTTCGTCTTTGAAACATCTTTTGGATAGAAAATATTGCATAATCATACATCATTACAGTAAACGTCATAAAGCATATTAAACATAATAAATCATAAACCATGTATATTATGGTGCACTCTACAATATGGATTCACATGCATAACCGAATTCATCACGTCTTATCTTAATACCTTAAACATTTAAAAGGGTTACATATTTTCTCTTCAGAAGGTCAACAGTTAGATACAACATGTTCAACAAGTAAGGATAAAGCATTTTTAATATATAGAGAGTCAAACATCGTAGGTTGGGTAACATGTAAACCATTATGTATATAGCACATGAAGTGTTTGCAAGACCCACCATGTCATGAAAGCCTTCTTAAAGCCACAATAATATTTAATCATACTTGGATATCTGTGGCGTATTGAAATGTATGGAATGTTGTTCTTTTAACCCATATTCATGTATGAATGAACGCAATAAGATCATGATTTATGCGACATGATCACTATCTTTTAACCCTATTCATGATGTATACTGAGACTCACTAACATATGCTCCAACAAAATATATAAAGATGGTTTCAAGTTCCTCGTTCTCGAATGGCGTGTGGTTGGCAAGTTTGTAGAGTAACTCTATATTTGTGGGCACACCTACAACCTAATAAAGTAAATACATGAGTAAACTAAATGTTATCAAGAATTTAGCGACAAAAATCACAACAAATCGAGAATTGGAGAAGAAAATCATTTAAACAAATCTTGGTAGCAGATCCGTAATGTAGCATACTTCAAACTTAGATAATGAATCCTTCAAATTCACTAATGCTAAAGCACAGTTCTCAATTGTATATCTTATCTCATAAATTTTAATAATTTGTGAGAGTACTTCAACATTTCTTATATAACAAAAGTTATTTTAAATGTTTCAAAATCTTGTTCTGTTACAAATAGAAAAACTATACTTGAAATAATGTCGATTTTCAATTATTAATGACTATATTTAGTGACAAGCTAAGTCGTCACAGATATAGTGACTACTATATTTGGTCATACTTAGTGACAACTTACAAATTTTGGTCTCTAAACTAATTTAGTGACGGTGACAAAAAGTGACGACTGGAATCTTGGTCACGTGACTGTTAGTTACCAAATCATTCTTGTCACTAATTAAGACTTTTCTTGTAGTGGTCCCACATACATCAATGTTTTATATGTAAATTCTAGTAAACTTTTTTATGATGATTACCTAAATATAAAATTAAAATAATAAAATGTATAAGGAATAATATAAATTTACTTATCTCGTAAGTTTGTTCATTAATCTAAATCATCTCGATAATGATTAGTTCTTTACTTTTTATTCTATTGTTCTGTAATGGTTATTATTAGTATAGCCAATGGTATCAATAAAATTATATGTTTTTATAAACAAAAAGATACATTGATTTAATCTGACAAGCATTAGAAAACAAAAACCATTTTTCTGTATTTTGCTTTTAAAATTATTAAACAATCGTTCCAAACATTAATTTTAAAAATGATAATTGAAGATAATATCGAATTGAAATAAATAACGATATTCAGAACTTATCCTCAAGTGTTGGGCCAAAATTTTAACCTGATTGTAATAAACAATAAACATATTATTCCAAGTATGAAAAAGAGATGGTTTTGTAATTAAAGCATCTCTAGAGTTCGGCATCATTTAAATCATGTGTATGATATTATCATATTTATGATACATCTTAATGAAATAAAATTCGCAAGAAGAGAGTATCCGCAACGAACTCAACTGTGCCAGCATTCTTGAACCACTTTTAACAATCAGATTGAAATAAACGTGTTCAAAAGTCGCTATTGATATTTGGCTGCAGAGCAAAGGTTTGTAAAAATTCTCATAGAATGATAGAAGTATAAGACATTACCATGCTCGTCCCCAAATTCCTATCATTATGAAACTTAAAAACAAGCTTACATGGTGTTATTATTTGCCTGATTACAAATTTACTTCCAAAAGCACCCCCTAACAAAATAAGATTACATGGACTTCTATATGCCTCGGCCTTGTTATATATTTGATATTTTTACAGCAAAATCATGTTTACACCAAAAAGACCTTTTTGACCATTATACCATTTTCTAAGCTTTACCATTTCTCATGGTCTCTTCTTTCATTATTCTTACTTTTCAAATCCAAATTTTGGATGTTACATGCATTCATACCTCTAGATTTCATATATTTAGGATAAAAATCATATTTAGATTATCTAGGATTCTTCTTAAGTAGTAGTTATTGTTAGTGTATCCCACATTGGTGCGACACGGTCCTATAAATTTGTATATATGTTGGGGTCTCCCATCTCTCCACAGGGGCTCTTTTGGAGAGACACTGTTGGGCTCCACATATATTTACATGGTATCAGAGCCGGTGTTATTAGACTATGATTATTTGTATTATTTTTTTGTATGTCATTATTTATTCTTTGAGGGGTTTATATGTAATTATCTCCACTATATAATGAGCATAACCCCCATGTCCTTTGATATGGAGATTCATTTACACATGGTATCAAGAGCCAACCCCTCCCTTCCTCTCCCTCATTAAACTTACGATCATCTCTTCTTCTCTTCTCTTCCTTTTGGTTTTTCTTCTTCCCCTCTCATCATGTCAACATCCAACCCCAATGATACTACACTTCCCATGAACACCATCCTTCACCTCATCACCATCCGCCTCTCCTCCACTAATTACCTTCTATGGGTAAATCAAATGACCCCACTCCTCTCCTATCAACATCTTCTTGGCCATGTTGACGGCTCCTCTAATGCCCCGCCACCATCTATTACGGTTGATAACAAGACCACCGTGAACCCGGAGTTAGCGGAGTGGCAAGCCGCGGACCAACGCGCTCTCATCTTGCTTCAAGCATCTCTCACCGAAGAGGCATTTTCTGAAGTGGTGGGTCTCTCCACCGCCCGTGCCGTTTGGACGGCCCTCGAGTCTGCCTACGGAAACTCTTCTATGGAGCGGGTTCAGAATCTTCGTGATCAACTCCGTCTTCTTTCTAAAGGTACCGCTTCTGTTTCGGATTATGGTCGTCGTTTTAAGGCTATTTGTGATCAACTAGCGGCCATTGGTCACGCGGTTGATGAATCGGACAAGTGCCATTGGTTTTTATGTGGTCTTGGTGGCTCTTTTGAATCCTTTTCTGTGGCGATTCGTGCGTCCCGTCATGCTCACCTTTTTCGTGATTTGCTTGCCCAAGCCGAGGGGCATGAAATGTTTCTTACATCGCTTCATGGTTCGTCACCGCCTCCCGTTGCCTTCACTGCCGAGACTCCTCCCGGTCGCCCCTCCTCGACTGTTGGGCGCGGTCGTGGGACTCCTCTGAAAGGTTTTAAGCAATCCATGAACTAAATAACCTAAGTTCACATGCAACCTATAAGGATCTATGTTTTCTTCTAATTGAACATATAACAAAAACCTAGAGGCCAGAAAAAGAAACTAAAGATCAAAACAGAAAAACCAACCTTTATTTCTTGGAAGCTGAGCAGCAAAATTATCCTGCCTCAAATGAAAGTCACACCCAAGCTGAGAGGTATATGGATCGAAAATTCCAGAGAGATTCTAGGTCAAAAGTGGCGCAGGAATTAGGGTTCCAGGGAGCCCTATTTATAGTTGCAGAATAACCAGTTGATAAGCCTTAAGGATAAACCTTTTTGAATTCAAATAAGATAAACCTTTTATCTTATAATTCAAAACCCTAATTATCCTTTATATATATATATCAATTTCGAAATTAATATATATATATCCATATATATATATTTCGAAATCCACTGGTCACTGTCACACTGCCACTTACTCAACTATTGAATAATTACAGTTTCAGTCCCTGCACTTTTAATTAATCAATTAATCCCCAAATTAAATCCAATTAATTCCGGATTAATTCCTAATTAATTAATATAGTTTCCAATTAATATATTATGACTTTAATATATTAATAAACCATATATTTAATTCCTGTTGATTTATTAATCCCATAATAAATCAAGCTTTCTCTCTACCGAATTTTCTGCCAAACCTCCAGCCATGAGGGCAACCCAAATGGACTGTGCTTCTATTAATTAGGTAAATACTAATTATTAGTCATGGCTTAGACACCTAATCCAACAGTCTCCCACTTGGATAAGTCTATGACTATAATTACCAATTTAGCCTCTAATTAACCAGCACTTGTAGCTTCCTAGAAACCAATGCCAAACTCTGATCTAATCAGTCCTGTCCATAGATAAGTGATCAGATGATCCTCCGTCCAACAAGATATTTTTCAGACTCAAGACATGGATAAAATCAATCTGGTCTGAATCACTGTTCCTCGATTTCCGATTTGCATATGACTCTCAGACTATCAATTTAGTCCCGGTTGGCCAACCATTTTAGTCAACTTCAAAATCATCGAGAGGCCTACAGATATCTGTTCCCCGTTAGGGTCAAGGGACGAATAAACTTCAACTCATATACTTATGTCTTTTACCGGACAAATCACTCACAACAATACGTTTTATAACACCGAGTTACCGATGCGTTTTCGTATTGTCAATGAACAACTGTCTTAGTAAATCATAACTCATATGTCTTAGCTTAAAGATCAAAAGATATTATCGTCTCAATATTGCTCGTGATGTAATCCATGAAGCAATCCATTGAGCGCGGGTTTATCCAATACTCAAATCTCCATTTCCAAGTACTCACGAATGGTTCAGCAATCCAATTGCAATGTCTAACTCCTTAGACAATCTATTACCAATTCATGACAGTCTTACTTCACACTTACTCCCTTAAAGTGTAATCGACTGTGGATATTTGAATAATCCAATTATTCAGGAAGTAAAACATGCAAAAATGAAACACAATGATAAAGTATTGACAAGAGTAGTAAACCATAATAAATCTCTATTATTAAATCACAAGAGTCAAATACAATACATTGTTACAAGTTTCGAAACCTATCTAATTACTAAAACTTATATCATCTCTTAATCCAATGCTCCTAGCATGCTGATTATGCTTAATCCTACTCAGAGCCTTTGTCAAGGGATCTGCAGGATTATCTTCCGATGATACCCTCTTTACCAGGAGGTGACCTTCTTCTACCCTATGTCTGATGTAGTGGTACTTTCTGTCGATATGCCTGGACTTTCCATGGTCTCGCGGTTCCTTTGTCAAGGCGACCGCACCTTCGTTATCGCAGAACAGTTCCAAGGGCTCCTGAATACTCGGGACTACTCCAAGGTCACCGATAAAGTTCTTCAGCCAAGCCGCTTCCTTTGACGCTTCACTTGCTGCTATGTACTCTGATTCGCACGTAGAATCAGCCACTGTTTCTTGCTTGGAACTTTTCCAAGTCACTGCTCCACCGTTCAAGAGGAATACCCAGCCCGACTGAGACCGACCACTGTCTCTATCCGTCTGAAAGCTGGCATCTGTATATCCTTCAACTCTCAAGGTATCACTGCCACCGAGGACTAACACCATGTTCTTGGTCCTTCGCAGGTACTTGAGTATATTTTTCACAGCTATCCAATGCGCCCTTCCAGGGTTACCCTGGTACCGACTGACCATGCTCAAGGCAAAAGCCACGTCAGGGCGAGTACACGTCATAGCGTACATGATCGATCCCACAGCCGAAGCGTATGGTACTCGACTCATCTCAGCTATTTCCTCGTCTGTACTCGGACTTTGAGTCTTACTCAGCTTCGCATTACTTTGGATAGGTAGCTCTCCCTTCTTGGAATTTTCCATACTAAACCTCTTTAGTACCTTTTCCAAGTATGTACCCTGACTAAGTCCAATTAGTCTTTTCTTCCTATCTCTCAATATTCTAATCCCAAGAATATAGGCAGCCTCTCCTAGGTCCTTCATGGCGAAACATTTCCCAAGCCAAGCCTTGACATCTTGCAAGGTTGGAATATCGTTTCCCATGAGCAGTATGTCATCGACATACAGCACCAGAAAGGTGACTATACTCCCACTAGCCTTGACATATACGCAGGACTCATCCTCGCTCCTAGAAAAACCAAACTCTTTGACTTTCTCATGGAAACAAAGATTCCAGCTGCGAGAAGCTTGCTTCAATCCGTAGATTGATCTCTCAAGCTTACACACCTTATTAGGATACTTTGCATCGACAAAACCCTCTGGCTGATTCATGTAAACATCCTCAGTCAACTTCCCATTAAGGAAAGCGGTTTTGACGTCCATCTGCCAAATTTCATAGTCATGAAATGCAGCTATGGCCAGCATAATCCTAATAGACTTTATCTTAGCTACTGGTGAGAAGGTCTCGTCATAGTCAACCCCTGGGGTTTGAGTAAAGCCCTTCGCAACCAGTCTTGCCTTGAAAGTGTGTACCTTTCCGTCCATGTCGGTCTTCTTCTTGAAGATCCATTTGCACCCGACTGTCTTTCGACCCGGTACATTGTCAACCAAGTTCCAAACTTGATTGTCATACATGGACTTGATCTCGCTATCCATGGCCTCTTTCCACTTGGCAGACTCAGGGCCCGCCACTGCTTCCTGGTAGTTAGCAGGTTCATCCAAATTTATCAGTGTCCTATCACTGACAAACGTGTCCCCATCCGAAGTTATATGGAACCCATAAAACTCGGGTGGCATGCTAACCCTACCAGAACGTCTAAGAGGTAAGGATACATCTGTCGGACCAACAGGAACTTCTTCCTCATGTTGGTTGCTAGTTTCTCCTAAGGTTGCGTTATCTGATGACTCTTGAATTTCTTCCAGATCAATGGTACTCCCACTGTCCTCTTTGAATACGAGCTCTCTCTCTCGAAAGACCGCTCGTCTAGCTACAAAGACCACGTCCTCGCTCGGTCTGTAGAATAGATATCCAAAGGACTGTTTGGGATAACCAATGAAGAAACACCTTTCGCTTCTGTCTGCGAGTTTGTCTTGAGTCTCTCGTCTAACGAAAGCCTCACAACCCCAGACCTTGATATGTGCCAACGAGGGAGCTTTCCCCGTCCACATCTCATGAGGTGTTTTTGCAACCTTCTTAGTTGGGACAAGATTTAGGATATGGGCGGCAGTCTCTAAGGCATACCCCCAGAAGTGAATGGGAAGTGAAGCTCGACTCATCATGGAACGAACCATGTCCAACAGGGTTCGGTTGCGCCTCTCCGCAACACCGTTCAGCTGTGGTGTCCTGGGAGGTGTCAACTGCGAAACTATTCCGCATTCCTTTAGATAGTCTAGGAACTCGATACTTAGATACTCTCCGCCTCTGTCGGATCTGAGCATCTTTATCTTCCTGCCCAATTGATTTTCTACTTCGTTCTTAAACTCTTTGAATTTTTCAAAGGTGTCCGACTTGTGCTTGATTAAGTAGATATAACCGTATCTACTAAAATCGTCGGTAAAAGTCACGTAGAACCGCGTGCCATCTTTTGTGGTTGATCTGAATGGACCACACACATCCGTGTGAATGATGTCCAACAGACCCTCACCTCTTTCAAAAGACCCTTTGAAAGGTGATTTAGTCATCTTGCCCAACAGACAAGATTCGCATACATCATCCGACTTGAGGTCGAATGATTCCAACACTCCATCCTTTTGGAGTTGGGCGATGCGTTTCTTGCTGATGTGCCCTAGCCGACTATGCCACAGACATGCCTTTTCCACATCACTAGTAGAATCAATATAATTTACACTTTGTCCTAGATTGTCAACACATTTCACAGTTTCATACACACCATCACAAGGATAAGCAGTAAAATTCAAAATACCATTTTTGAAAACAGAAATAGATCCAATATTATTATCAAAAGAAAAATGAAATCCTTGTCTGAACAATGCGTGAAATGAAATAATATTCCTTGCCATTTCTGGCGAATAGCAACAATCTAATAAATCTATACAAACTTCACTACTAAGCACTAAACTGTAAACGCCGATCTTGGTAACAGGGGACGATCTCCTATTGCCCATGATCAAGTTCAGTCTACCGTGCTCCACCTCCCTGCTTTCCTTTAGGCCCTGCAGATCAGAACAAATGTGAAAACCACATCCTGTATCAAGGACCCAAGAATTAGAAGATGGTGAGTTTTTAGAGATAGTGTATATACCTGCTGTCGATGGCTTTACTTTTCCATCCTTGACATCCTGCAAGTATTTGGGGCAGCTTCTCTTCCAATGGCCCTTCTCTTTGCAGTAGAAACAGTTGGCTTCATCGGGGTTGGCCACACAAGGAATTTGGGAGGACTTGGTTCTCGAGCCGTTACTGGACGACCCGACCTGAACCTTCTCCCTCCAATTTTGCTTAGGAGGGCCCTTCCTCTTTTTCCCTTTGCCACTTCCAATGGCTAGGACGGGCTGGTTAACTGAGGGTACACTTTTACCCTTCATCCCATCCTCAGCAACTCGAAGCATGCGATGCAACTCAGTCAGGTTAGCCTGATTGTTGTTCAAATGATAAGCCAGCCTGAACTGGTCATAAGAACTCGGTAGGGAGTTAAGCACTATGTCAACGGCCAACTCCTCCGGTACAGGCATCGCAAGCTTTCTAAGCCGCTCCACGTAACCTTGCATTCTTTGCACATGGGCACAGATGGACTCTCCATCTTTAGGCTTGCTGTTCGTGAAGTCCTTGACCACTTCGCACCTTTCGATGCGCTCTTGCTTACGGAACTTTTCCGCAAGCTCACGGTGCATCTCATAGGGCCAGTAGTCTTCATATATTCTCTGCAATTCGGGGTTCATTGTGGCAATCATGATGCAGGCCACTTTGGTCGCATCATCAGAATGTTTTTGGTACGAGGCAATTTCCTCGGGAGTAGCGGTTTCGGGGTCGACATCGACAAGCTCGGTCTCGAGAACATACTCTTTGTTCTCATACCTCAGAGCCATCTTGATGTTTCTAATCCAGTCATTGTAGTTTGTCCCGTTCAATTGAACCTTGGAACACAGTGAGAGGATAGAGGGAACACTGGAGTTTGAGTGGGGAGCGGATTGATCAGCAGAAGACATCTATAAAAGAAGGTAAGTTTAATTAGATACTTGTCGGTCCTTATAATAACCCAATATAAAATAAGGCTAGGATCCAACTATAACAATTTGCAACATAGAAGAGGGATGCCGTAATCTATAAGCAAATTTTATAAAGGTAGGCGAATGACGATTCAGCCGATTCCACCGCGGAAAAATAATCTTATTATAATGGAATTCCTAGTTTCTTATGAGATTTATTGAACTGTTCAATAGCATGTTTAATCTCGGATATGCCCCACCGTTTGTGACTGGGATGCCGAGGATCACAAACCGGGTGTGAATAACCATGCAAATTAGCTTGGTGCTCTCGGGGTCCATTATCATCTCAAATTGATGTGCCGGTAAACCACACACGCTCCATCAACAATGATAACACCCGAGACACCCATTGCCACTCTTTATGAACCCCCATTGGTGTGCCGGTAAACCACACACGCTCCACCAACGTTTCATAAAGTGCAATGTGCAATTTCATGGGGTAGCATCAAATTCACATTTTTCCTAAAGTAACTAGATTGGGATTTTGTGTAAGGTTCTAGTACTTTGATCATTATACTTTTAATGATTAAGTGGTCCTTGTCAAAACTGTTCGGCTAACGACCCTCCACTGATCAGGCGAGCGGTGGGTGAGAGTGTTCACCCATTAGACTACCATTTTATAGGCAGTCTCCTTATACCCACTTTATAGACCAGCTTCGTGAATGAGGCCTACTATTGAATTGACTGACCAAATTTATCTCATATATATAGTATTAACTTTTAATAACATATATAAGATGTATTTTAAAACCCTTTAAAATATTTAAGGTTTATCTTTTAATTTTACCAAATTTAACAATTAAATTTTGAATTAAATTAAACCTTATAATCGATTTAATCAATTTTAATTACCAATTAATTAAATTAATTAAATCTAAATATTTTAAACATTTTAAAATAATTTTCTGGATTTTTCTATTAATTTTTTCGAAATTTTAAATTAATTTAAATCCCTTTTGAATTATCCTTTAATTAACATTTAATTAAATTAATTCAAATGAAGATAGGTTTATCCAAATTAATCAAATTAATTAAAACCTATCCTTAAACCCCTAAATTTCGATTTCAAACAAAAGGTTTAAGGTTATCCATTTAATTAACAAATAAAGTTACCAAAAATAGAAAACCTTCTAAAACCCTAAAGGCATATTTCGAAATTTACAAAGGGGGGGGATTAGGGTTTCCAAAACCCTAATCCTTAAAATCGATTTCAACATATATTAGGGTTTATAGGCTTTAAACCCTAAAACAGTTATAGCAATTCAACAAGAAAACAAAACAGGCTCTGATACCACTGAAAGGTTTTAAGCAATCCATGAACTAAATAACCTAAGTTCACATGCAACCTATAAGGATCTATGTTTTCTTCTAATTGAACATATAACAAAAACCTAGAGGCCAGAAAAAGAAACTAAAGATCAAAACAGAAAAACCAACCTTTATTTCTTGGAAGCTGAGCAGCAAAATTATCCTGCCTCAAATGAAAGTCACACCCAAGCTGAGAGGTATATGGATCGAAAATTCCAGAGAGATTCTAGGTCAAAAGTGGCGCAGGAATTAGGGTTCCAGGGAGCCCTATTTATAGTTGCAGAATAACCAGTTGATAAGCCTTAAGGATAAACCTTTTTGAATTCAAATAAGATAAACCTTTTATCTTATAATTCAAAACCCTAATTATCCTTTATATATATATATCAATTTCGAAATTAATATATATATATCCATATATATATATTTCGAAATCCACTGGTCACTGTCACACTGCCACTTACTCAACTATTGAATAATTACAGTTTCAGTCCCTGCACTTTTAATTAATCAATTAATCCCCAAATTAAATCCAATTAATTCCGGATTAATTCCTAATTAATTAATATAGTTTCCAATTAATATATTATGACTTTAATATATTAATAAACCATATATTTAATTCCTGTTGATTTATTAATCCCATAATAAATCAAGCTTTCTCTCTACCGAATTTTCTGCCAAACCTCCAGCCATGAGGGCAACCCAAATGGACTGTGCTTCTATTAATTAGGTAAATACTAATTATTAGTCATGGCTTAGACACCTAATCCAACATCCTCGTGGCGGAGGCGCTCGCGGTGGTCGTGGCCGTGGGCGTCGTTCTCCTCATTGCCAACTATGTCGTACCAATGGCCATTATGCAAATCGGTGCCCGCAACTGTCCGAGTTTGCCTCTTCGGCCCCCGTGAATAACACCGACTTGGTGAAAGCATTTCTAGCTAAATGTAATGTCAATCATACTCCCGGCCCGGATTGGTATGTTGATTCCGGTGCCTCGGATCATATGGTGTCTTCCTCGGGATCGGTCTCTCAACCCGCACCGTTCAATGGTGATGGCTCGGTTCAATTTGGTAATGGTAATACTCTCCCTATTTTATCTATTGGTCATTCTTCTCTTGCTAATGGAATTCGGTTACGGGATGTGTTAGTGGTTCCCCGTCTCTCGAAAAATTTACTCTCCATTAGTCGGTTAACTTATGATAATGACGTGGATGTTCTTTTCTCCAAATATTATTGTGAAATTCAGGATCGGGAAACGAAGCGGGCTCTAGCTCGCGGACGATGTGATCATGGACTCTACATCCTTCCTAATAAACCGGTGGCGCGTGCTTTCTTTGCTCGGAATAGATCGAAGGCTTCTTTTGAGTTATGGCATTCCCGTTTGGGACATGTGTCTTTTGACACAATTTCTTTGTTAAATAAACTTGGACTTGTTTTGGTGTCTTCTGTTTTACCTAAACCGGTTGTATGTTCACCGTGCCAACTAGCAAAATCACATCGCTTACCCTTTTATAATAATGATAAACGTGCCACTTGTGTTTTAGATTTGGTGCATTGTGACCTTTGGGGTCCATCTCCGGTTACTTCGGTTGATTCTTATCGCTATTATGTGACGTTTGTTGACGATTTTTCCCGGTTCACATGGCTTTATCCGCTTAGGTCCAAATCGGACTTTTATACTGTGTTTGAGACGTTTATTACATTTGTTGAAACGCAATTTTCCACTAAAATTAAAGCATTTCACAGTGATGGGGGTACCGAATTTGTAAACAAAAATGTTAAAAGTATTTTGCAAAAACATGGAATTTTTCACCAAATATCTTGTCCGTATACCCCACAACAAAATGGGCGGGTTGAACGGAAACATCGTCATATTGTGGAAACCGGGCTCGCTATGATGTTTCACGGGCACATTCCGGCCTCTTATTGGGTGCATGCTTTTAGCTCCGCCGTGTTTATTATTAATCGGTTACCCACCAAGGTTCTTGACATGAAGTCGCCGTTTGAGGTGTTGTTTCATCGGGTGCCCTTATACGACACTTTCCGTCCTTTTGGGTGTCGAGTGTATCCTTATTTACGTGATTATGTAGCTCACAAACTCTCTCCTCGAAGTATACCATGCGTCTTCATTGGTTATCATCCGCAATATAAAGGCTATCAATGTCTTGACCCGGTTTCCTCACGCATCTTTATTACTCGACATGCCCGATTTGATGAGACTTATTTTCCCTTTGGCGGATCTTCCGACGCGGCTCCCATGGCCTCTTTGCCTTTACATGAGTTTTTTGGAGATGTTCCAGGTCTCCCGGTGCCCGCATCCCCGCTTATGGCTCCTCCACGGCCGGCTGCCCCATCTCCGCCCACAGCTCCATGTGCCGTTTGCCCGGAGCCCGTTTCTGTCGCACCTGACGTCCCCGAGCCTCCACCAGCAGCCGCCGATCATGTCCCTGATGCCGATGCCGTATCGGACCTCACCGGGTCAAGCTCTTCTTCTTCCGACAGCTCTCTTGGGCCCGACTCAGACACCGGTTCCATTGACGCGTCTGCTTCAGCCCCTCCTGAGCCCGCAGTGCCCCCGCCAGCCCCCTCGTCCTCGCACCCCATGACCACTCGTGCTAAGGCGGGGATTTTTAAGCCACGTTATCGAGTTGATCTTGCCCACCTTCGATCCTGTGGTCTGTTATCAGCTGTGCTATCTTCTCCCGATCCGGTTTCTCATGTCACTGCCTTGCGTGAACCTAAATGGTGTCATGCTATGCGCTCTGAGATGCATGCGTTACACCATAATAATACTTGGACGTTGGTTCCTCGTCCGCCTCACTCTAATATTGTTGGTTGCAGGTGGCTTTTTCGTACTAAGTACCGGGCGGATGGTTCTATTGAGCGGCACAAGGCTCGTCTTGTTGCCCAAGGTTTTAGTCAGGTGTCGGGCCTTGATTTTTCTCATACTTTCAGTCCTGTTGTCAAAGCTGCCACGATCCGTGTTGTTCTTTCTCTAGCCATTGTAAATGGTTGGCAGCTGCGTCAACTTGATGTTAATAATGCCTTTTTGCATGGCAAGTTGGGTGATACAGTTTATATGCAGCAACCCCCAGGGTTCGTTGATACTCGGTTTCCTAATCATGTTTGCAAACTCAACAAAGCTATATATGGGCTGAAGCAAGCCCCGCGTGCGTGGTTTCATCGGTTGAGCTCTTTTCTGGTTGCTAATGGATTCTCTTGTAGTCGGGCTGACCCATCTTTATTTGTTTTTCGGCGGGATCGCTGCATTCTTTACTTGTTGGTGTATGTGGATGACCTGATCCTCACTGGATCTGACACCTCCGTTATGTCTAGCTTTATTGCCAAGCTTCATGCTGAGTTCCGTATTAAAGATCTTGGGCACTTGAGCTATTTCCTTGGCCTCGAGGCGACGACGCTTCCACACGGTCTCTTCCTCAGCCAGGCCAAATATGCTCATGACATTGTTTCTCGGGCGGGTCTCCTTGATGCTAAGCCCATGCCGACTCCCCTTGCCACCACTACCTCCCTTGTTAGTGATGGTCCCCTTTATGAGGACCCCACGCGCTATCGCTCGTTGGTCGGTGCACTTCAGTATCTGACGATTACTCGGCCAGACATTGCCTATGCTGTGAATCAGGTCAGCCAGTATCTTGCTACTCCGACTGTCGCTCACTTTCAAGCTGTGAAGCGTCTTATTCGTTATGTGAAGGGAACGCTCACCTTTGGTCTCATTTTTTCTCGGCCCAAGTCCACCTCTATTGTGGGCTACTCTGATGTGGATTGGGCTCGTTGTCTTGATACTCGGCGTTCCACTTATGGCTACTCGATATTCCTGGGGGGCTTGGAGTGCTAAGAAACAGCCGACCGTTTCTCGCTCCAGCTGTGAATCTGAATATCGGGCCATGGCGAACACTGCCGCTGAGATAATTTGGCTCACTCATCTTCTACGTGAGCTTCATGCTTTGCCTTCCGGTCGGCCGACTCTCCTTTGTGATAATCAGAGTGCACTTTTCCTCACCCAGAATCCTGTTGCTCACAAACGTGCCAAACACATTGACCTTGATTATCATTTTGTTCGTGAGCTCGTTGCATCTGGCAAACTCATTACTATGTTCGTTCCAACCAAGCTTCAGGTTGCGGATATCTTCACCAAAAGCCTACCTCGTCAGCAATTTGAGAAGTTTCGTTGCATGTTGCGCCTTGGTCCACCACCTGTCGCTTGAGGGGGGATATTAGACTATGATTATTTGTATTATTTTTTTGTATGTCATTATTTATTCTTTGAGGGGTTTATTTGTAATTATCTCCACTATATAATGAGCATAACCCCCATGTCCTTTGATATGGAGATTCATTTACACAGGTGTCCCGCACCCCTGTAACCTCATCGAGCCTACATCTCTGAGGGGGAGTGTTAGTGTATCTCACATTGGTGCGACACGGTCCTATAAGTTTGTATATATGTTGGAGTCTCCCCTCTCTCCACAAGGGCTCTTTTGGAGAGACACCATTGGGCTCCACTGTTAGTAATTAGGGTTAATACCCATTAGGGTTTAGGTAAGCCCATTAGGGTTTAGATTTGGCCATGAGCCCCCATTTTGTATCCCTATTTATATGAGGTTAAACCCTCAATATTAATATCAAGCATTCTACTTTATAACATGGTATCAGAGCTCTAGGTTAAAATCCTACTGCTGACCACAACCCGCCGCCGCCGACCTCCACCTCCGGCCACCTAGTCGTCGGAGGTGCCTTCAATAATTTTCTCTTTCTTCTCTTTTCTCATAAATAATAATACAGCTGCCGGCACCAAACCAGAGCTCTGTCATCGGTTTCTTCTACTGCATCGTTTGATTCGGCCTCTCTCCTCGGATGACATCTTCTTCTTCGAACATTCTTCATCGAGAAGCCTCCGATTTGCAGTCGTCTTTCTCTCCTCTGTCATGACTGCAGTCGTCGATCTATCCTAACCTAAACCCTAATGGGCTTACCTAAACCCTAATGGGTATTAACCCTAATACCTAACAGTTATCACTTACAAAGCAAACATAAAAACAAAGTGTAAAACAAGTACCCTTTCGATAATATCAAGAAATACTCATAATCATATATTTTGATTTTAAACAATCAAATTCATCAAACTTTCGTAGAATATGAAGGGTTTTTCATAAAAACAAAATCCAAGGGGGCTGAAAGAATTTACCATTGCCATCACAATGGAGACATATCAAACTCTGCATTTTAGGCTTTGTTTCCTTTTCATATGTTGAAGGGGGAGCACTCATTTGGTAGAATGCATTGTATAGCAACATTTGTGCCAACTATGACCTTGAAAAGATTATTGATGATTTCATTGCACTTTGCAAGGAAACTATGTAAGTAGATGAATATAGAAAGAGATTTATATATATGATCTCATTCTTGGATGACATGTTTTCTACTGAAAGGTGAGGATTAGTCGTTATGCTAACAGGCTACCCACCAAATATTCAATAGAGGTTAAACACGCTACTACACTTGATGATGCTATCATAGCCCTCCAAAATATGGAGGATATGATTAAGAAGAGGGAAAAATAAAGGCAATAGGTTGGAGAAAAGAGGAAACATGGGGGTTTAGGGCCCAAAAAGGGGGCTATATTTGTCTAGCAACACCAAATCAGCAATAACGAGATAGTGTAACTAGTAAAGTAAATACTACAAAAGAGAATGTAACAAAAATACTTCATTAGTGGGAAGCTTGGTCATAAGGAAAACGAATGCCTCCAAAAAGATATGGGGAAATGAAATGCTACTCATGTTATGAGAAATGACACAATATCAATAAGTCGTCCAAAGAAGAGAACTAAAACTTTAACTCCATGGCCAACAAGAAGACGGGTACATCGAAATTGAAAAGAAGCATTTCAAATGACTACGGAGGAAGCCAAGGAAACACGTGATGTCATTTGAGATACATTACTCGTAAAGATGAGAGTAGAGTAGATTCTTTGTTTGATTTCAAGTGTTTTAAGTTCAGGTCGGTTGGTTAGTCGGACCGAAGAATCCCTATAAAATTCTATAAACTTTATAATTTATTTTGTGGGCTAATTTCTAGCTAGTGGATATTAATATTTAATTTGTTGTCAAAAAGAATATATTAAACTCATAAAAATATTAACGGACAAACTTCCCACTAAAAAGGATGGAATCCAAATTGTTCAAATTTACATAATTGCATTGGGTCTTCTTTCTCAATCTCCATTGCCTACTTTTGTCGCTTGATAATGGTGGGAAAGGGAGATAGTGGCAAATTGGCATATGATTGAGCATTTGCTTCTCTACCGAATGAGGCTATTTTTGGTTTACCTGCTTCCAGTCTTGACAAACTACATAGATGGACATGTAACCCTTCAAATGTCAACAATAAGTATTGTTCATTGATTATATGTTAAATCAAAGATTTCGTGCATTGTTTTCTTTTCCTTTTTCGGATCTGGTTTTAAATAAAGATAATTTAATGCAATGGCCTCTAAATCAACAGTGTGGTTAAATCCCCTCTATCGAATATCAAGATTAGAAAAAGTTCTTCCTATCACAATTTTAATATAATTTATAGGGGTGGAAATCCTCGACACGACACGAATACGACACAAAAATAAACAGGTTTGGGTTATAGGATGTCAATGTTTAATTAAACGGGTTGACACAACACGACATGAAAATTAAATAGGTTGGGTTAGAGTCCAACCTTGTAACACGATAATGACCCGTTTATTTATATACAAGTTTTTTTAATTCTTTACGTAAATTGGGCATGTCTGAAAACAAAGTCAAATGTCAAAGAAAATTATAGATTGAATTGTTTTGTAATGTAAAAGTCACTAATTAGTTTGCCATTGTAAAGACATAAATTTAGGTTTTCACTTTTTCATTAATATCTACTTCACAATCGCACTTGACCATTTCACCTGTGACTTCGTTCCTTTTAAACTTATTGTGAATTTCGACCAATCGACTCTCAAACTCTTACTCTTTCAACATATTCATTGTTTCAATCTAGCATGCTACAACACATTTACAAAGTAAATGGGTTGACCCGCCAACCTGGCACGAAAAATAAACGAGTTGACACAACACGATAATTAAACGGGTCGAGTTTGGGTCAAGCTATCTCAACCCACCAACCCGACACAAAACGACACGATTGTCAGGCCTAATAATTTATACATCATCTAATATATGGGGATGTGAAGCCATGGAATTATGGTTGTGATGTAGTATCGATGTAGCTAGGTGCTCGATTTTTTTCTCAATGTTTGTGCTTGACGCCTAGTTAGTATCATCGGGCATTTGGTCTCTCTTCACTGCTGTAACACCCGGCTTTTAAAACAAAAACACCCCTGAAAATTTTTCATTTAAAACGAAGGTTTCAATACATAAAACCATAACAAAATGGGTATATTTTATTAAAAACGGGTACAAGTGTATCAAGGAGAGTATAAAATACCATAGTCTCCTTTGAAGCCGGGCTGCTACTGACAGCATCTACAAGTCCCACTTCTCTAGTTACGGACTCTATCTTTTCCTTTATCAGGATAATGCTAACCTGCATGGACATTTAACAAATATCGTGAGCTATAAAGCTCAGTGAGTAATCATATCTGCAAATAACACGTATAAGAATACATTCATATATAATTTCCTATATATAATAAATCTCATAACCGTATATCTCTGTCTGGATATCGGATCCAAACTCCTAACCATTCAGGCTAACCGTATGTCTTTTAGGATTGCACATCCTACCGCATAGTCTCAAGGGTTGTTATTTGCACACATTTCTATCCCATATTTCTTAGTCACAATTGACCGCATCGTATTTCATGGCTATTTAAGCCGCACCCTGTGTCATAGCCATATAAGCTGCACCAAAACATTTTCAATATATATGTTATAGCCCAAAGGCTGCACCAGCTGGGCTCAATAACCCTGTATCATAGTCAATAAACCACACCATTCGGACTTAAAGTCAAATATCATAATCATTTATGGCTCACGAGTTTGCCCCGCTTTTGCCTAGACTCACGGCTCCGTTCTTGCCATTTCAATGACTCACGGATTATCCGGTATTGCCTTTTCAAAGGTTGACTCACAGCTCCGTTCTTGTCTATCATAGACTCACGGCTTATCTGGTATTGTCTTTTTACTTTTATTATTGACTCACAGCTCCGTTCTTGTCTTTCACAGACTCACGGCTTATCTGGTATTGTCGTATTAATGACTCACAGCTCCGTTCTTGTCTATCGCAGACTCACGGCTTATCTGGTATTGTCTTTCCAATGCATCTGTAAACTGTCAAGTTTCGTCCCCCAAATCTGTTTCAATCTATAACAGTCCAATCAATACATATCATATGTGATATAAGTGAGATTACTCACCTGGATACTTGCTGCATTTAATTCCGGTTGTTTCTTGCCTTTGCATGCACCACAACCATTTGTCTCATACCTATATATTCATTTATATACCAAATGATAATAGGTTAACAACCATTTTAATTGACTCTAATACACGAGAGTCCAATATAATATAATTGGGGACCATTTCTAGATGATAACTTTCACTTACCATCTTTTTACAAATTATACATTTTCCCAAAATACACGTATTTTGCTACAGTACTTTCAGGAGGTCGTATACGTATTCCGACAATTTTCTACGAAGTTTCATACCAAATTAGACCTATGTTTAAAATTTCAGGTCAATCGGATAAGCCTAGCATCAAAATCAAATTTGGAAATTGAACCAAATTTTAACAAGAGGTTTCTGGCTTTCTGCCAAATGGGCGCACCGCGCCTGAATTTGGGCGCACCGCGCCTAGCGCCTGGACAGTTTTCCAGACCAGTCGCGATTTTGCACTGTAGCATGCAGTTTTGGGGTATTAAGCTCTTAATACACGACTTAATCAGTAGGGGTTTGTTCCAGGACCAAAACCCTTCATTTACATCAAGTTTTAAACAATGGAATTGGTAATTCCAATCCAATTCCAAAAATTTCCGTTTTTCACATTTTTGGTCCAAAACCGAAATTACTAGGTTATAATCACTTCTATTGATTTAGTTCAACTAAAATAACATCTAGAAGTCATTATCAACCATTAAAATCAGGTTTATCACAAGAACTCAAAATGTAGGGTTATTGACCAAAGTTGCCAATTTCAACAATAGCAACATACTTTCATATCTTTGAGTTATGTTCTTAACATATGACTTATTAGAAGTTTAGAACCATAATCTTCATGATTCTTGACTGAAATTTCAGTCACAAAAGTTCTCCCATGAAGAACACACAAAAACTTAGGTTAGAAGTTTCTTACTAACCTTAATTGCTTGACAACTTCAAGCTCCAAGCTATTAATCCGATTCCACACTTCAATGCTCATGAATTCTGCAGGAATCGTGCTCCAAAAAACCCTCCCGATCATCACCAATGTTCTGCACATTTGAGGGGAGTTTTCAACATTTTATATTTTCCAATTTTTCATTTTAGTCCCTAAGTTCCATTTCTTGGACTTTTGCCACAATAATCAAGTTTTATTACAATAAAACTTTCATTCCTTATCCTTTTGCCACAAACAACAATATTTTTACATAATTGGTCCTTCACATGGTCAAATGACCAAATTACCCTTTTATGGTAAAATGACAAATTTACCCTTTTTCTAGTATTAACTTTCTAATACATAGAACACCATGTTAAATCATAAATACACTATGATTAACATTTTAACACTTAACAAAAGTATCGTGGTGTTACAACTGCCAACTTGTATTTGCTGCATGCTTTATGGCTAGTATTTACTACATGTTTTAACGCTAATATTTATGTAACGCCCGGTTTCTCATACAAAGTACACCCAAAAATTTTTCAAACAATTATACATTAAATGGGTATACTTGTACTCAAATCACGGATCAAGATGTTATCATCACAAGTAAATATACAAAAAGTCCTTACAAATTTTAACCAGGCATTACAAATAAATCAAAGACAGCTAAAGGACAGGCTCTAAGTTGTCCATCTCTCTTATCACATGCCTTCCCCTATCACAGCTACAAATACCTGTAAAACAACACAACATTCAAGTGTAAGCTTATAAAGCTTAGTGAGAATTCTCAATCATACTCCACAATCTCTTTTAGTAAACTCTCTTCTCATTCTTCTTTTTGCTAGTCTCATTAGCAATATTCACTCTCTGTAAACTCTGAAACCTGCAAACATATTAGCTTTACAAACACCAGCTAATTAGTAGTAATATCAACTCAATAAATAAGTATCTCAACTGATACTACTCATAAACTCAATCCTACATACTCGTATGAACTCATTTCACTAGTAATTATGCTCAATTATAACTATTATCATGGTTGTAGCAATCAAACTCAAAGACTCTTTAAGTCACTCACTCTAGCATATACTCTGATCTTATGCTCAAGTATAGTCTATAACTCATCTCTTGTTATCCACAATTAACAGAACCACTTTAACTCTAAGCTACCGCAATATCAATACAACACACAGATATATGTACAACATATGTATTTACTCAATCTCTATGATTATCTCAGTCATTCAGTATATTCATTCAAACCAAGTACTCGTATATAACAGTGAATTCTAAACCTTGTTTAACTCATACAACTTAGTTATCTCAACCAATTAACATGTACCATAATTCAATTTAGATATAGTCAAACTATACATAATGAATTATAACTACTCACCTAATATCGGCTTGGTACGTGGAACTCCCAATTTGCGCGTACCAGGCTTCTGTTCGCTAGACTTGGTTATATCACCATAGTCTAAATCAATTCTTCAACATCCACAATCATCTCAATATCATCTATCTCAAAGATGTATCAATCAAAAGAGGAAAAAGGAGTATAAACGGTAAATATCAACTCAATATTTACCGAAATCCCCAATTCCGCGGTTCTACTCATTCAACCGTAGAAACTCGACAATACTCTCACCAATAACTCTAAAGGCATCCACTAACAATCTACTATCAACATATATAACAATATATAACGAAATCACGAAATCAAAGTTAGGGTTTCAAAAACCCCAAACCGAAGAAATCACTCACCTCGACAAATTAGGAAGCAAGAACGCGTGTACGGGATTAGATCCGCATCACTCTATGTTTCCCCACAAATCTTCAGGTGTAATTTGACCCAAAATCGCCACCTTGAGCTCTGAAAATCGCAACTTTCCGTTTTTGGTTCGAAATGGAGCAAAATGACATTTTCTGCACTTTTAAATGAACTGAACGCGTAACCCGACCCGGGTTTCAGAACCCGACCCGGGTCCATCTACGAAAAATTCACGTTTTCAGTCCTAAGGCGCAGCACGGTCCGGTTTCTCCAACCCGACCCGGGTTTTCTCGAACACGACCCGGGTTCCTTAACACGACCCGGGTTACTCTTTTTCCATTTTTATTTCAACCCAACTCGACCCGTGTTTTAAAGCTCGACCCGGTTTGATCTTTCAAGAACCCAAGTTGTTTCTTTTACTCTTTTTAACATTCTATTTCTTCTAGACGGTTTTCTATATATCTTAACTCATATTTTAACTCATTTAATCTCGTTTAGATTATAATTAACACAACTATACCATAATTCAAAGTTACGGTATTACAAGTTCTTACCCCCTTCAAAAGATTCCGTCCTCGGAATCTCTTAGACTAGGCATGGCTTATACAATCATCTCACCACCGCAATCAATCATTACGTATGATAATGATATTATCCTCTCGTCAACTCATATAACATGTACATACTATCGCATCTTATTTACTCATAATATAGCTATAGAACTCAAGCTCCCTTGATTCACATTACATTTAGAAACTTTTTCATTCGACTTCTCTTTCCGCAAAATCTTTACGCCCGCCATTATTCTCGTAATATGATCTCTATAATTATATTGGCTATCATCACTGCCACGTGGTAAATTACTCATTCTTTCAAGCCACACACTTTGCTATGGCATCGTTGACACCAAGCTATCTTACCTCACTCTTCAAGTGATACTCTAATCACCATATAGCCGTCTAAAACTCAACTTTTGTTTCAAATTTTCTCGAAATTATTTTACTCTGACTCAATAAGAATAATGGTCTTACCGATTTCAAGCTCATTCTTTCTCTTAATTTACTCCTCCAATAACAACACGCCAGTTATTGATTTCTTTGACTTGCACATTCTCATTGTTTAGAGTAGGAAAAACACTCATACAACACAAATATGCCGACATTCAACTGTCTCAATCACGTTACATAACTCATTAACACTGGGATATAAATCCAGAATAATAAAATATCAGAAACTATCTCGAGTTTCACTCACGTCTCCTCTGGATTTAGCATTTAACCCTCGACACTTTGGTCACACAAGACCCTTTTCAATTATTACATCACCTCAACTGTACAATGATTCTCTAAAATCTCATCTATCTCTGCTTCTACCTTAGCGTATACATCAGGTTTTCACCAAATGTACCACTATAATTCTCTACCAATAATAGCTCCACTTCATTTCAGTTTAACAACATAACTCACGTTGTTTCTCTCGATGTACTCACTTATTACCTCCTCACTTATGTGGAAAATCTACATCACGTTCTCACTCAATCGATAATCATAACGAACTCAACAATTTATTATCAGATAAATTTTCAACACAATCGCATATATTTCTCCCGACACATCATTAGTAAGAATTCTCCCCTTGCCATTTCTCCGTCATTCTCATCTAAATTTCTAATTCATTATAATGACACAAAATAAATCGTACATACATACGGCTCACCGTAATCTCTACACACAACTCGCAAAGAATTAATAATGTTCAACACCGCAATTTCTACGGTGAGATCATATCTCATCACTCGACTAACTCATTAATCTAAAAAAATAACTCAACATTATTACAACAAAATCTACTATCCATCGTCTCATACGAATAAGTAGTTTTGTTATCTCGACATTCACAAATTTTTCTCATTGGCAGTAATCGATTTGATTGCTAAGGAACGAATCCTATCAATCACAATTACAATTACTTTTCTCCTCTTTTCAACTCATATCTTTTCATCATGCATTTATAGAATTCTGTCTCATTCAACATGAAAGATATCTCACACATTCTCAACACGATTATTTGATAAACACACATACTCACAATAACATTTCTCAATAGTATTACTCATTGTATTATCTCACAATACCTCTTTACTGTTACTCAGCCTCTGATTCGTCCTCTTCTAAACCCATAGGTTTCAAGTCACACAAGCTTACTGCTACATTCATATCTATCCATACGCAAGGATAGTACATGTCTCATTACTCTGCATCATCATAACGTACATGTCTCATTACTCTGCATCATCATAACGTACATGCCTGTCTACACACAAGCACAACACTATAGCACCACTCTGGCTCAACTCTTGGTACCCCCGTACCATCATTTGGTCTCATCATTCATAGTATCTTACAGTACCCCGTACTGTTCTCCAAACTCGCTAATCAACACTATCTCATAGTACTTCGTACCGTTCGTCGACCTCATTGCTCAACACTCTCTCACGGTACCTCGTGTCGTTCTCTGTTATCAGCACTCAACGCTGTGTTACGGTATCTCATACCGTCCTCTGATCAAATCATGGTACCTCGTACCATTTTCTGATTTCAATCCATCTCCTCTTTTACTCTAGGAATTCTCCCTTACGGTCTCAAGCCATATAGACTCACCGTCACTCCTCCTTTCATTTGAGTCACAAAGATCCTCACTGCTCTAACCACAAGATACTCGTCTTGTGGTTCCACAGAAATATGTGACCTCAACCTCAGCTACTCAATATGTAACCCCACGTAATATGTGGTCTCAATCACATTTACTCATTATGTGGCCCAACAAAGTATGTGGTCTCAACCACTTTACTCGATATATGGTCCCACAAAATATGTGGTCTCAACCACATTTACTCGATATATGGTCCCACAAAATATGTGGTCTCAACCACATTTACTAGATATATGGTCCCACAAAATATGTGGTCTCAACCACATTTACTCAGTAACTAACTCAATCTCTAAGCCAATAAGGCCTAGATGAACCATTCTAGGTTCTCTCAATTTATAACCACAAGGTACTCTTTATGTGGTTACTCAAGTGTCCTCTGATAACACTGTCACAAATATCTCATTCTATGACAACTCCAAACCACATAGTTCAATTCTCAGTATGTCAACTCATAATCAGTTATCGTGTGCAATCAACTACACACTCACCGTCTTTCTCAACTCATACTCTTTTGGCTATCTCAACCATTTATTTTGATCAATCACAAGTACTAGTCATGTGGCCCCACAAACATGTGGTCTCAACCACAAAGTACTTGTACATAAAAGTCTCGTCACATCTGTGAAACAACAAACACTATATATACAATATCAAAATTTATATATATATATATATATATATATATATATATATATATATATATATATATATATATATATATATATATATATATATATACCATGTATATACTCTTTATACACACTTCTCTAAGGTTGTTAAGTACTCATCAAGCAACCACTTATAATCTTAGTTATATACAATCACAAAGCACTCGTTATGTGATATGTAAACATTACCTCAAATGGACATGAGATTCTCATCTCAATGCCGATTACTACATTTTATAACCACAATTCTCTAATACATGTAATCTCAATTGATCTTTTACGTGTCTACATATTTTATACATATTCTATTACATGTATTATCAACAATTAAACACGCGCGACACGTTACAGCTAACATGTTAAGTAAAATTACTTGCATACCTCATAGCAACAAAATCTTGTCTCCTCATTAGTTGAACCTTGCGTACCGCAGTTCTCAAATCTTGAGTGTACTCGGCTACACTCACATATCTCAACTCTTAGCTCATGCTCAACATATGCTCAAACTCTTTCTCATCATCAGTTAAAATTTTGCCTCGACCGGGATCTCATCTTAACATCTCATCATCATCTGGAAATTTGCCATCAACAGAATATCATCTCATATTCCGTTAACATCTCATAATTAGCTGAATTTCTTTTCTTCTCGTTGGTTGATATCTCATATCAGCCAAAATCTCGTCTCATCATCCACTATTGGTCCAACCGGCTCTTACCAATTTCTCAACTCATCCTTCATCTGACTCCATATCTGTATTTACACACAGAAAACAACAAATAATAATATAACAGAATAGTTATACTTAACTCATACACTAACATCTGCAGCCGTATCTTTTCCAAGCATGTGATAGGGGCTCTCTCTTCTCGGTTCAAGTCTAGGACTCTACACTCAAAGACCTAGTTCGCTTAAACCATGCTCTGATACCAACTTGTAACGCCCGGTTTCTCATACAAAGTACACCCAAAATTTTTTCAAACAATTATACATTAAATGGGTATACTTGTACTCAAATCACGGTTCAAGATGTTATCATCACAAGTAAATATACAAAAAGTCCTTACAAATTTTAACCAGGCATTACAAATAAATCAAAGACAGCTAAAGGACAGGCTCTAAGTTGTCCATCTCTCTTATCACATGCCTTCCCCTATCACAGCTACAAATACCTGTAAAACAACACAACATTCAAGTGTAAGCTTATAAAGCTTAGTGAGAATTCTCAATCATACTCCACAATCTCTTTTAGTAAACTCTCTTCTCATTCTTCTTTTTGCTAGTCTCATTAGCAATATTCACTCTCTGTAAACTCTGAAACCTGCAAACATATTAGCTTTACAAACACCAGCTAATTAGTAGTAATATCAACTCAATAAATAAGTATCTCAACTGATACTACTCATAAACTCAATCCTACATACTCGTATGAACTCATTTCACTAGTAATTATGCTCAATTATAACTATTATCATGGTTGTAGCAATCAAACTCAAAGACTCTTTAAGTCACTCACTCTAGCATATACTCTGATCTTATGCTCAAGTATAGTCTATAACTCATCTCTTGTTATCCACAATTAACAGAACCACTTTAACTCTAAGCTACCGCAATATCAATACAACACACAGATATATGTACAACATATGTATTTACTCAATCTCTATGATTATCTCAGTCATTCAGTATATTCATTCAAACCAAGTACTCGTATATAACAGTGAATTCTAAACCTTGTTTAACTCATACAACTTAGTTATCTCAACCAATTAACATGTACCATAATTCAATTTAGATATAGTCAAACTATACATAATGAATTATAACTACTCACCTAATATCGGCTTGGTACGTGGAACTCCCAATTTGCGCGTACCAGGCTTCTGTTCGCTAGACTTGGTTATATCACCATAGTCTAAATCAATTCTTCAACATCCACAATCATCTCAATATCATCTATCTCAAAGATGTATCAATCAAAAGAGGAAAAAGGAGTATAAACGGTAAATATCAACTCAATATTTACCGAAATCCCCAATTCCGCGGTTCTACTCATTCAACCGTAGAAACTCGACAATACTCTCACCAATAACTCTAAAGGCATCCACTAACAATCTATTATCAACATATATAACAATATATAACGAAATCACGAAATCAAAGTTAGGGTTTCAAAAACCCCAAACCGAAGAAATCACTCACCTCGACAAATTAGGAAGCAAGAACGCGTGTACGGGATTAGATCCGCATCACTCTATGTTTCCCCACAAATCTTCAGGTGTAATTTGACCCAAAATCGCCACCTTGAGCTCTGAAAATCGCAACTTTCCGTTTTTGGTTCGAAATGGAGCAAAATGACATTTTCTGCACTTTTAAATGAACTGAACGCGTAACCCGACCCGGGTTTCAGAACCCGACCCGGGTCCATCTACGAAAAATTCACGTTTTCAGTCCTAAGGCGCAGCACGGTCCGGTTTCTCCAACCCGACCCGGGTTTTCTCGAACACGACCCGGGTTCCTTAACACGACCCGGGTTACTCTTTTTCCATTTTTATTTCAACCCAACTCGACCCGTGTTTTAAAGCTCGACCCGGTTTGATCTTTCAAGAACCCAAGTTGTTTCTTTTACTCTTTTTAACATTCTATTTCTTCTAGACGGTTTTCTATATATCTTAACTCATATTTTAACTCATTTAATCTCGTTTAGATTATAATTAACACAACTATACCATAATTCAAAGTTACGGTATTACAATTTACTTCTATTATTTGTACGTTCATCATTTTATATATATATATATATATATATATATATATATATATATATATATATATATATATATATATATATATATATATATATATATATATATATATATATATATATATATATATATATATATATATATATATATATATATATATATATTGTCTAACCTTAGCCCTCTTTAATTTCAGCTCTATTGTTTATTATTTGTTTTTTTAGTCATTTATTACTGTTTATTCCTTTAGTCATTTATAGCAGACAAACGTTCTGTATTTTGTTGTTGGTGATTTTAGTGTTATCAACATATTTTGGTGTAGTCAGGATTAATATCGAAATAACTGAGTTCAGTTTACATTCCATTCCGAGATAGGAGGTGCGGGGTGCACACTCGCATAGATAGATGTGGGGGCAGCACCCCTGGGGACTGGGTTCTAAGGGGTAGCAACCATGGTAGGGTCCAAGGGGTAGAGCCACTGGCGGAGGGTTCCGCTATATGGAAGAAAAGGCTCAGTTCGGAGTTTTTCCTGCTAAAAAACCCAATTTTGCGTCCAAAGTTAAGTGGATGTATTTCCTATCGTTTGGCCGTCGTCTATATAGAAGATTAGAGTGTGTGAATCCAAAAAGAAACCTGCTTCTTGTTAAGTCTTTGAAAACAAGAAATTGAAGGTATTCGGTGTGTAAAATCTTTGATTTGGCCTGAAATCTAGATTATTTATATTCTTGGATTATCCCAAATTTGATTTCGTGACACCCGAATCTATGGGGTCGAAATCACAGATTTTGGAAAGTATTTTCATACACAATCCTTGAATTATCTAAGTTATTTATTGATATTTTAAACTATTTTTCTAACATTTGTTTTTTGTTATTTTTCTTATGCCGGAAGTCATTGCATACTATTTCCCTGCCCCTTACCCATTCTATGGGACGGGCTTTTGTTATTGTTATTCAAATCTAATTAAACTCTTATAAATTGTTGAAAAATTAACGTGATGATGATAACATTGCTAAAGATAACACGCTTATTCATTGTGTGTAATACTATTGTTTCATTTTTAATGATTATGTTGCACATTCAACTCATCAAGTAAACTAAATTTTAATTGGTATCGGCTTGCATTTTGAACTTTTTTGCATTTTGAAGATGCATCCAAACGTTTATATTTTTTTAAAAAGCACTAGATCAATCATGTTTAAACAATAGGATTAATAACATAAAAGTTACTGTAGTTTGTCCAAAATTCTAGTTTAACCATTATATTTCTTTTTGTTCCATAAAAACCACTCAATACTTTCAAAGAATTTCATAGTGACCACTATTCGTTTTATTTCATAACTTTTAAGAATTATTTTCATCGAAAGATTATGTGACGCTTTGAAAATAGCCACGGTTGCATACTATTTCCCTGCCCCTTACCCATTCTATGGGACGGGGTTTTGTTATTGTTATTCAAATCTAATTAAACTCTTATAAATTGTTGAAAAATTAACGTGATGATGATAACATTGCTTAAGATAACACGCTTATCCATTGTGTGTAATACTATTGTTTCATTTTTAATGATTATGTTGCACATTCAACTCATCAAGTAAACTAAATTTTAATTGGTATCGGCTTGCATTTTGAACTTTTTTGCATTTTGAAGATGCATCCAAACGTTTATATTTTTTTAAAAAGCACTAGATCAATCATGTTTAAACAATAGGATTAATAACATAAAAGTTACTGTAGTTTGTCCAAAATTCTAGTTTAACCATTATATTTCTTTTTGTTCCATAAAAACCACTCAATACTTTCAAAGAATTTCATAGTGACCACTATTCGTTTTATTTCATAACTTTTAAGAATCGTTTTTATCGAAAGATTATGTGAAGGTGTACAATATTTTCTGTCTCGTTGTTCTCGCCCTACAAAAATATACATATGTCAAAATATATAATATACTTATATAATATCCAAAAAACAAAACATAATTAAAAATATTAAATATTAACTATATGACCATATCAAAATCAATGTTTTCAACAAAAAAACCATTCTTGCACATGTCTTCGGGCACCAACGAAGTTTGACCACAAACTGGTTCTTAATATGTTCCTAGTCGACTAATATGCACGTCATGATATCGAAAGTAGATGTCTTAACTGGAAC
Organism: Cichorium intybus; assembly: GCA_023525715.1. Taxonomy (NCBI): domain Eukaryota; kingdom Viridiplantae; phylum Streptophyta; class Magnoliopsida; order Asterales; family Asteraceae; genus Cichorium; species Cichorium intybus. The sequence continues at coordinate 1,402,730 of JAKNSD010000080.1, forward strand.
TGATGCAGGTGATGGGACGTCAGATGGTGGACCCCATGAATACACTAACCGAATGCGGCTGGAAGAAGACGTACTTGAGTCTTGATGTCTCCTAAAATGCTTCCGCACCAAGACGATTACTTCACTAAGTCTGCATAACCGACTCATAGTAATGTGTACGCATCTCACTTGACACACGCATACCAGCTATATATATATATATATATATATATATATATATATATATATATATATATATATATATATATATATATATATATATATATATATATATATATATATATATATATACTAGGAAGTTTCACGGCCGTGCTTAAAGCACGGCCCAAGATTATATATGATATTGAAGTTATTTCTATGAGGAAAATGGAAGTATAATGCTATAATCGGGTGAGTTCTTAAAAGTACAATGCCTAAAAGCTCTTCAATGGGTACACAAGAATCTCATACTTCTATACTCAAACTTGTATGTATGTTTTGCCCGAAGCTCTTCATACTACCCAAGCAAAGTCGTGTAACAGCATGAAAAAACAACATAACTCATCAAAGACATGCACCTCTTTTTATCTTTGTAAAATCAATAATAAACTATTAAAATTCAACTAACTTAATAATTCAAGAGGAAACCACATAAATGAGCAGTTGATTAACCCCTAATCAGATTCTGCATCAAATTTTTTGGGATAAAATACACGCACTATTTGATGATTATGCAATACCTAATGTACTTCACCAACATTATGTACATCAGAGATATAAACAAACAAATAAGAACAAATCCTAATAAATGCAATAACTAATCAGTCTCACTAACATTACATATATTAGAGATATAAGCTATAAGTGGGTAGACTTTTTGAAGTATGATATGTTAATCAAATAGAAAAATCAAAAGCGTAATGTTGTAATAGATGCAGAAATAGGAACACACTTCAATTATTTGTGTATTATAGAAACCTACTTTGATTTCTTCTTTTACAATACTGCACTGTTAAGGCATTGTACTCTCCAAGGTCTACCCAATTTTAGCATCCTACTTTGCTTTTTTTCATTTATTTCTTATACGACGTTCTACTTTAACTTTCTTCTTGTTAAGGAATTTTACTCTCAATTATTTAATTATTATAGCAAATGACATCTTTTGCTTTATTTTACAACTTCAATTTTTTCATTATAAAAGCATTTATTGAATGTAACCGTATATTTTAAAACTGAATTCTAGAATTCAACTTTCTCCAAATTGATTAAATTGACAGGTATCATTTATTTCTCAAAGGACACGGATATATTTTTTAATATCTTGGATGAAAATATTTACATTGTCAATTTATATATCAGATGGCTAACCAATCAGGGACCTCTTAATTACACATACACAGAAAAAAGTTCATTAAGCTACTAACCTAATGAAGGTCATGATTCATATTAACTCGATAAATTTAATAAGGACAAGACTTGATTCAATTAGCTATATATAGGTGTTTTTTACTTGATGTGTGAATAACGACTTACTATAGAGAAAATAAGAGAAAAGAGGATTTCCACATCAAGACATGACTTCTTAAAAATTAAGCCTCACTATTTTTTTTCTTCCAGAATGAGTTTTGAGTCATTTTCGAACATATTTTTTTAAATGTTTTTTATGTTGACAATATTATATTATCACCAAAAAGAATACTTAAATTCAAAGAATAGAATAACTATTAGAGGTTCATGAAGTACCTTTTGAATATTGGAATGAAAATGATTGCTTTTCAAATAGAAAGCTTGATCTTTTATACCAGGATGTAAAAACGTATCCATGTGAGGGGAGCTTACCGACAAATAGTACACCATCACCATGATTTCCACTTTCAAATTGTAAAACGACTAAAATCCAAGTAAACAAAAGGAGAATTAGGTAGTTTACAAGTTATAGATTTCATGATGAAGTTGTTGTAAATCCTCTTAGCATAAAATCTAATTAATTAATTAACATGATTTCACTCCTAAGAATAGACAGATCAAAAAGATTATATATATGTGACCACAAAAGGGATTTTAAATATGTTGGCCTGATCAACGGATGTAAATTGTTGAGTTGTCTTTTTGTCGCTGATCTCTAGACATCGAGTGAAGCTTTTGTAAAACTTCGTCAGAGACATCAAGTGGGACACCGATTACAGGTCTCGTGGAGTGATCGCACTAAAAATGAGAGTCAAATTGCTCGAAAGAAAAATAGAAGAGAAGGAAAGGCATCTTGGCCTATAAAGCAGAGACTGTAGTGTCATTTATGTCGGTTAAAGGTTAAGGGAGATGAGGTGTCATGAAGAGAAGGCCACAGAAGCAGTACGTGACGACAAAGGGGAAGCAGGAGGTCGAAGAAATTGGGTCGGTGTCTTCACAGGTGGCACAATTTCGGGACCAAGGAGGTGAAGCTAGGAAGTTTCTAATGGGATCATGAAAGCATGAATCTATATAAATGGGCGGTAGTTTCGTTTTTATTGGATAGCATATGCGAAGGAGAAATCAAGGGAAAAATACAAGGCTCTAAGCCCTCCCTCTTTACTTACCAAAAACCAGACGGAATATAAAGTAAATCGAGAAGCCAGAGGTGGAAGAAAATGGGTTGGTGTCCTAACAGGTGGCACCATTTCTTGTCCAGCAAGGTGAAGCAGGCAGGAAGCTTTCCACGAATGATGAAAGCATAAGATGGCAGAGCTGCTCTTTTACATCGATCAAGTCGGTGTGGAGCCTGTGGACCTCCTTCCAACCAAAGCTCTAGACGTCTAGGAGGTAGCGGTTCAATAAGGAAGAAGAGGTAGCAAGCAGCTTAATATGATGGTCCCACAATTTGATGAAACATGCACGTGGGAGAATATGTCGAGGGGTGCAAGTAAAGAGGCAAGCGGTGGCTCTCTTTGGCCAAAACAGACAAGCAACCAAGCAATCAACAAGCATGACATGGCGGAAAGTGGGCGGCAGATGGCTTTTTATTGGACACAAGGCCAAGGAGAAACCAAGGCAAAAATCCAGGCCTCTAAGGCCTCCGGCCTTACTTATAAGTAAATGATATATATATATATATATATATATATATATATATATATATATATATATATATATATATATATATATATATATATATATATATATATATATATATATATATATATATATATATATATATATATATATATATATAGGGAAGGGTTCAAATGAGAACCACTAAAAGGTTGAGAACCGTGAGAACCACTAATTCACAGTTTAATAAAAAATTTACGTTATAGTATTCACAGTTTAATAACTACAAATTTTATTATATTGTAAATATTGTAAAACGTATTAAAAAATAAGAAAATTTATTAAGTTTGATATATTTTCACATAATAAACAAGTGTGAAAAAACAAAAAAAAATGAAAAAAAAAATTCTTAATGTGTGAATATCGGTTCTCACAGTTCTTAACCTTTTAGTGGTTCTCATTTGAACCTATTCCTATATATATATATATATATATATATATATATATATATATATATATATATATATATATATATATATATATATATATATATATATATATATATATATAGGAATAAGTTCAAATGAGAACCATTAAAAGATTGAGAACCAATGAGAACTAATATTAGCCCTTGATATTTTTAAGTTCTGATCAATGGTCAAAAACAAAGAGGGACACAATGGTCATTTGAGGATTTTAACATAAAAACATATACAATATATCTATAAACAAGATGCACATAAGGTGTTTGATGAAATGCCTCAATGAAATCTGTAAGCTTTTAAGCTGTGAATGAGTGCTTAGACTGTTGTGTTAAACTATGAACGAGTCTCTGATCTGGTCTCCTGTGATGGTGTTAGACAAGGAAATTCTGGAAATAAAATGCACACAAGGTGTTTGATGAAATGATTCAATGAGATCTGTAAGTTTTTAAGTTGTGAATGAATGTCTGAACTGTTGTGTTAAACTGTGAATGAGAGTCCTACACTCGTGTATTAAACTGTGAATTATAAATGGATTAGTTAATTAAACTGTGATTTCAGATTTTGTTTTAATCCATATCTAATTTTTGGAGCTTGCTAAAGTGTAGGAGATCGAGATCTGATGGTTTTAGGAGGAATGAAGGGTGGCAGCAGTACTAGGTGATGGAGGTAGTAGGTAATGCCAGTGTTGTTGGTGGTGGACTGATGGTGGTAGGAGGCCGGAAGGATGGTGACGGTGGTGGCGTGGTGGTGATGGTAGAGTTTAGGGTTGAGTTCTATTAAAAACAAATTAGTATATTTTTCTGTATTAACTTGTTAATTTTTTTAGAGTATATATCATTTTTGTGTTGTATAATTATGTATGAATGTATTAATTTTTGTCGTTATTTTTACATTAAATTGTGAATGGTGTGCGAAATAATGTATTAAACGGTGAATTACTATATAAATTGATGTATTAAGCTGTGCATGAGTATATGGATGGATTTACTAGAGTTTGAAAATGACAATTTTACCCTTGCTTACAAAAAAACGGGATTTTACCCATTTAAACCAGATCTAGACATTTTTTAAAATGAATGGCTAAGATTGGTTCTCACGGTTCTCAACTTTTTAATGGTTCTCATTTGAACCTTTCTATATATATATATATATATATATATATATATATATATATATATATATATATATATATATATATATATATATATATATATATATATATATATATATATATATATATATATATATATATATATATATATATATATATATATATATATATATATATATATATATATATATACACGTCTAATCGTCATGTTCTCCACTGCAAATGCAGTTGCCACATCATCCTTACTAATCTCTTTGATTACATCTCATTGTTTGACTCTCGATAACCCCAATTTTTTTCGTAAAATGTATATGTCGCGTAAATACGGCAACATCTCCCAAACACATCTAAAATAATATTAAAATAATTAATAATTTTTCTAACATCTCTCGATCCATATTTCAAATAAAAAAACATAAGTTGCAACCATATATTAAACAGAGCTGAAAAACCAGACACAAAATATTTAAATTGTTTGATCATTTTTTCAACGACGAACTTTTTATTCTATTAAAAACACTGTTCAAATGAACAAAACTATGATCTCATAGGTAGCTACCCCATGCGAACTTGAAAAAATTAAAATTAGTTAGTGGCGATTAATTAATAACAAAATTAAAAAATTTAATATGTTAATACCTGTTGAAGATGTCAAAGTCTTCTACCAACAATAACATTTCAACTGTTACATTCTCTTGTATTGCCCATAAAACATGCAGGTCAAAACATATAACGAACATGCTCGAACTGCATTCTTGTCGGATATTTCACAAAACCGGTTATTCATTATTAGATTTTTTAAATCAAAACCAATATACTAGAATCCGACTTTTTTGGCCATAAACATTGTCGGAAGGTTGTATCGATTCTCTTCATTTTGTTTTTGTTTTAGGTATTTACCGAAACATAAACTCGTAATCAAACAAAATTCTAACGACACATAGGAAAGTCTGTGTGAGTCTATCTGAAAATATAGTTGGTTAGTATTATCTTCATTCTCAGGAATAACTTGATGCATCAACATCATATGGCATAAAAAAGCATCCCCTCACGCTTGGCGCAATATCAATCCAACCCACAAATGTGACACCCTAAACATTTTAAATGGTCATCATTCTAAGAAGAGAACTAAAGAAAATTTCACAAGTTAGAAATAATGAAAATGAGCCAAAACTGAAAAAGTTCAACTTTTTATACATTGTACACATGGGCTTCAACCCATGGCCAAAATTGCAGCCCACTTCACTCCACATCATCAAAATCACATTTGGCTTATGTTACCTGCAATTTCTTTGGTTATTTTTGGTTACTTGGCTAAGTTTCGGCTATTTTGTGAAAAATACTTACATTAGAAAATGACAGAAAAACAACCTTAAGCAATGAAGCTTTAATTAAGCAATGCAAAATTGTCAAGTCTCTTTACATAAAAAGTCTAAAAGAATCCCATCTCGTTAAAGGCCATTTCTTTATATTACCACTTTTGTGAATATCCCCAAATTATAACAATAACGTATGTAAAAATATCCATAATACCCAAAGATGAACGTTTACCATAACATTTAACAAAAGTTTTACCATTTTGCTACAAAATTATTTCGCGTTCTCAGAATCCTACAATAACTCCCAACACCAAAACACAAGTTCAAAATTGCAGCAAAACAAAATCAAACAAAAACATAAAATTTAAAAAAAAATAAATCTTAAGCAGCAGTCTCTTGGGCAGCCCTTCTCTTTCTAGCCTCCTCAATAATTGTCAACTTAATACCCTTACCCTTTGGCAGCGACACCCACGGCTTTGAACCTTTTCCAATAGTAAACACATTACCCAAACGAGTAGCAAATTCATGCCCAGTTGAATCTTGAATGTGAACTGTTTCAAAACTTCCCTTATGTTTTTCCCGGTTTTTAAGGATTCCAACTCGCCCTGTGTTTCTGCCACCTGTCACCATCACAATGTTTCCAACATCGAATTTTATGAAGTCGACGATTTTGTTGGAATCGAGATCGAGTTTGATTGTGTCGTTGGCTTTGATTAGCGGGTCCGGGTAACGGATGGTTCGGCCATCGTATGTGTTGATGTACGGAATTCCCTTTGACCCGAATTGGACCGAACGAACCTTGCATAACTTAAACTGTAAAAGAAATTTATAAAAATTGGGAATTTGTCAATGATGTGAATTGGAGTGGGATTAATAAAAATTGTACTAACCTTAGACTCCTCGTCTCTAAGTGAGTGCAGTCTGAATCGACCTTTTGTGTCGTAAAGAAGACGGAAGTTTTCGTTGGTTTTGGGGATTGAAACAACGTCTGTTACGAATAAAGTTAATACAAAAAAAATATAGTCGTTAAATATCATGGAAATATAAATATATATTAATTAAAAAGTAAAATACTACTAACCCATGAAACCAGCTGGATAGGTTTTATCGGTCCTGACTTTGTTGTCAACAAGAACATGTCGTTGCATCAAAATAGATTGGACCTCACGGTATGTTAATGCATACTTCAATCTGTTACGGAGAATGAGGATCAATGGTAAACATTCACGGGATTTGTGGGGTCCAGATGATGGTTTAGGGGCCTGGAAAGAGAAATTGAAGATTGAAAAAATGGAAAACGAAGAAATAAGAAGATTACAGAGAAAGGTAAAGAAGATCTACTTACAAAAGCACCGCCAAGTTTGTCAAGCATCCAATGCTTTGGGGCATTGAGCCTCTTCATGTGTTTCTTTAATCCTCTTGCCTTTAATACGGTGGAAAAACTTTGTTAGAAGGATAAACATGACGACAAGCAGGTAAAAATTCATTACAGGATGTTTGATTAAAGTTTCATCATGCCGACTAATTTTATGTTTTTGAACTATATAAGATACGGCTCGAATATGAACCGGTGATCAATTGCAACGGATGTAAGAAAGACGCTTACGACGATCAATCGTGCAACTACACTTCCGTTAGATGATTTTAGGAATAGAGTTATGAACTGATTGCATTATTGAAAAGGAAAGAAATTGATATCATATCGTACAAGAAAACTAAAAGGCAGTCCCATTAGCAAAGAAAATAGAGAAAATATACTAGTGTATACTGAGATGAAATCGTAGACAAAACTGAACACTGCGTTGTCGAAAATCTAGAAAGAAAATACGGATCAAATAACGACACACAACGAAGAAACTAGCATCAGAATGTATCCGCATTACAATAAACCTAACATAGATATGAACTCTCAATACGACATAAATTCTACAGAGAAACAGTTCAGCGATAGAATCGGTAATCTTACCATGGTTGCGGTGTCCGGCGAGAGATCTAAATCTCCGGTTGAATTCTTCGGCTAGCTCCTCTCCTCACCACTCTGCAACTCGCTGCCGCACTCCAGGCGATCTTCTTAAGTCGTAGCTCTGATAAACCCTAAAATTATATGTTTATATACCTCCCTAGTCCCAAACCTGTAGATCTGACGGGCTTGATATTAGGCTGGCCGGACCGCAAATTAGGTCTAGGTTTGAGTCGACCATCGAAACGGGCCCAGGTATTTGGGCTTCACAATGATTTGAGTTGTTGGTTGTTACTATTGGAATTCTATTAGTAGTTTGCCATCGTATTTTTTTTTCCTATTTTAAATGTCATTTCAATTTTATTTTCATTCATTCTGCTAGTTTATGTTAGTCGATTGTAATTGTAATAATTGTAATTTATATTAGCATCTTTGTATAGCCCGTTAGTATCCTATGTCCTACATCTATTCTTTTTGTTTTGTTTTAAATTCTCTTGTTGACGTTATGGAAAATATCATTCAACATGGTACTAGAGTTTATTATTATTGGATTTTCTTTCTCCTTTCTTCTTCCCAAATCTCTCCCTCTCCCTTGACGATATCTTCTCTTTCACCGCCTCGGTTCTCCCTCCCGCTATGATATTCTGCCATCACCAACCCTTATTGCCGGTAACGATCAGCCCCAACTGAATAGAGCATATGGGATCACAAACATCAAGTATGATATCTCTCTTCTTCTCAGTCTGGATCGGCTAAACTATGATATTTTGAGATAACTTTTCTCCACATATTATATTGGTTTTCAGGTCATTGACAACTCGTATGGCAAACCCATGACCAAACCTTATGATCCTAAATGTCAGTTCACTCAAATGTAAAAGTTTGGATATGTGGAACCATCTCTCAATTGTCACTTGTCAGCTTGTCAAGTATGCGCAAGTCTCGAAAACCTCTTTTACGAAAACAAAGATGTAAAAGCGATCCAACTTGATACTGAACTTTGAAATGTTTCCATTGGTGATCTCTTTGTCATAGAGTAAACAGCAAGATCATTACCATGGTTGATCTCCTTGATAATTTCACCACAGATTACACCTAAGAATCCCTTCTAAATTATGAAAAGGAAATGAAGTGAATAGGAGCTTAAATGAGTCTTTAAGGAAGTTCACACCAAAACCTGCCTTTTGAATCGGCATGGGTCATGTGGTATGCGCAACCCTTGCATAAGGAGCCACGTGATCCATGCATAAGGTCCATATTTGCCATTTCTCCACATTCTCACCAGAGTCGCTTCAGCTTTGCATGGGAGGGCACTCAGTCTGCATAATAGGTCTAAATATGGCAATTTCACCATCTTATCATGTTGTTAGAAACATGTTCATGGTCACAACAAGATTGGTTATATTACTATAAATAGCAGTGTCTTTTTTGGGTTACATGCAAAAGATAATTTATGCATAAAATGACAAAAGGGGAAAGATGAGGGACTAGTTTATTAGCTTATTATTTCATAATGGGTTTACTTAGAAACTAAAAGAACTCAAAGGTTAAAATTATCTGAATTCAAGTGTTAGATAAGGATAAGACTTGGACTAGTCAACGGAAAAGGAATATAAAGTCTAGAGATAAACCTTAGTCGTGTATGACAATTCACGGCTCTCTCTTTATTTCCCTCATTCACCTCACGATTTTCTCACCCCTCCCACATCCCCACGATTTTGTCTACCCATGCCCAAAACCATAATCAACTAGGGTTTGTGTTCAAGGATTGAAATATGGTGAAAAGATTGTCAAAAGCTTGCATGAACATTGTCTTGGGTGCGATTCTGAAAGATGGATTCTACGTTGGTCCTAATTAAGAAAACACCAAACACCCTAGATCTCAAAGGTATGATTTTATGGTTCTTGTTCTTTGTGTTGCATCTAGTCATGAAAATATGATCCGTTTGGGTTACGTTTTGTTGCTTCCGCTCATGTTTGTGTTTTGTAAATAACACAATGATCCAACTATGGTATCAAAGCACTGGTTTATGGTTTTTGCACATTTGAAACCAAGAGTTTTGTTAAAAGTTGGTTTGCTTCGAGTTTAAAATTAGACAACTTGTTGCATTTTCATTGTAAAATTCATATAATATATATAAAAAAATACAAGATATTGGCGTCGGAAAGCTGAAATAAAATACTTTGTTTTGTCTTTTAAACTCATAATCTAATTTCAAGGTTAAATGGGTCAAAACTGCAGTATAACCGGGTGTTGTACAATTTTGGCTTGTTGAACAGTGACCTTGTAAAATTCATATAAAATCGTAGAAAAATCAAAACATGACAAGGTCAGTGGCGTTGGAAAGCTAAAAGAAAATACTACAATTTTATCTTTTGAACTCGGAAAGTATTAAGAGCTTAGGTGGGTCAAAACAGCAAAGAAATATGTTGATGTACAGTTTTTGACCTTCCATGCAAATCAAAGTTTTTACAAAAATGGTTGGTTTTCATGATATAAGTTGATATCAATCCAAATGAGTATTGATTTCTATAATACATTTGTTTAGATGGTTTTTGGCATGAAAACCATAAAGATAATTGTATATAACTTGTTTTGCAATTTTATGGTCGTTAAACTAATTTATGATCTAAATGTTGCAAATGAAGTTCTAGATATGTGTTATCTTTGAATTACATTGATCCGGTAACACCTTGCCTCATTAGACCCATGTTTGTATGTGTATTTTGGTAGTTTGGTTTTAAATGGGTTGTATTTTGTGACATGTGTGTCTCTTTGATTATTCTTTTATGAAGTAAGTTTCATTTTAAATTGTATTGTCATAGTTTAGTTAGGAAACTTTTATTAGATTAAAAATGTAACAAATGAAGACCAAGAATACCAAAGGAGGACCATGGAGATTCGAGCCTCAAGAAGTTCCACCATGCATCAAGGAGTCGATGACGAAGCAAGTGGGAGTCAAGCATCGTGTAGTTGTTTTGTCCTTAAAAATAACCATGTTTTTTCGCGTGTTGGCTCACGGGAAAAACGAATAGGATTGAGGCATATGTTATCATTATTGTTTTCATGTATGTTGTGTTTGTTTTATTTTGTTGCATGAGCTTAAAATAAAAATGGAAACACAAACGACAATTTTTAAAGGTTAACAAAAGAATTTTTGTAAACAATATTTGAAATTTATAAGAGTTTATAAAATCGAATTTTAAAAGCCTAAAATGATCGTTTGCCAAAAAGGAAAAGTTAAAAAAATTTTAAGTAAGATAAAAAAAATGCCATTTTATAAAAATAGAAATCTCATGATGCCCATGTAAAACCACCCATTTAGCTAATTGTCTTGCGGTGTGGGAAGTGTCATAGCCAATGTGTCGGATAGGATTTAGCCAAAATGATGTGCAACTCGTAATAACTCTAGAATCTCGGGCTGAGTGACATGTGATCTTTCATGGTTGATTCACAATCTAAGCTTGTGATCCACGTCATACATGTCATGAGCAAGGATGAACATGGAATGGATTAATCATGTCATTGACTTTAAGTCAATGAATCCCGAAAAATCTAGGAATTTCATAGAGATTGAATTTAGCAAAAAGTATTGCTTACCTAAATAACTTTTTTGTGTGATTATGACATACCTTTTCATTACCAGAAGTGAAATATGGATCATAGCCTTGTTAAAATAAATTTATTTGGGTATTTATTTTTTCAAGATTAATCAAACTAACTAAACTCTATTTTTTAGATGTCAACAAAATAAAATTCATTCGTTACAAATTTTACATTGCGGTTCATCCTTGATATGGAAAAGCTTAAGGGTATGAATCAAAACCTGAGAATAGTTCTCAAGTTTGAAGATAAGCTTTGCGCCATTAAGGAAACTACTCAGGCTATCATCAGTTGAAGATTCGAGAGTCAGATGTTCCAAAAACGACCTTCTGTACACTCACATACATTATGAGTTTTTAGTAATACCTTTTAGGCTTACTAACGCCCCCGCAACATTTATGGATTTAATGAATCAAGTATGTCATCCATTCCTCGACCGATTCGTCATAGTGTTTATTGATGATATCCTTATATATTTCCGAAGTCAGGAAAAGCACAAAGCACATTTGCAACAAGTTTTGGAGCTTCCTTGCCAAGAGAATTTGTATGCAAAAATTTCTAAATGCGAATTCTAGTTACGTGAAGTCCAGTTCCATGGACACGTAATCAGTCACGATGGTGTAATAGTCAATCCCTACAAAGTTGAAACTTCCTTGGATTAGTAGGTTACTATCGACGCTTTATGGAGAACTTTTCCTTGATTGCAGCACCTCTGAACAAATTAACAAAAAAGAATGAAAATTTTGTATGGGCTGAGTCACAACAGAAGACGTTCCAACGGCTAAAATAGGCCCTCTGCAAGTCCCCGATATTGGCACTACCACAAGGCGAGGATGATTTTGTAGTTTGCAACGATGCATCGAAAGTGGGCATTGGATGTGTTTTAATGGAGAGAGAAAAAGTAATTGCATATGCTTCCAGTTAGCTTAAGGATGCAGAGAAGAAATATCATGTACACAATCTTGAGGTGGCCGCAATTCTTCTAGCATTGAAAATATGGAGGCATTATTTGTACGGGACGAAATTCCAGATTTATACCGACCATAAAAGTCTAAAATACTTGTTTGATCAAAAGGAGCTTAATATGAGGCAGCAGAGGTAGATGGATTTACTGAAGGATTATGATTGCGAGATATTGTATCACCCTAGAAAGGAAAATGTGGTCATTGATGCTTTAAGTCGAAAAGAAAGTCCTATTCATGATACTTCATCCCGAATGGGTGTGGTGAATTGTTTGTCTGATTTGTTCCAAAAAGACCAAAGTGAAGCAAGTAAAGCATATAATTTGAAGAATAAACGAATGGTTGGTTATATAAACCAACTAGAAGAAAATCTACAAGGTTTTAAGACTTTTATGGGATGAGTATGGGTTCCCAAGTATGGTGAAGCACATGGATTATTATTGGAAGACGTGCACTGTATTCATTATGTCCTTCATCCCGGTAGCACCAAGATGCACCGAAGCTTGAAACTGTAGTATTGGTGGCCCAATATGAAATAGATTTGGGAAGATATGTAGAAAAGTGCCTTACATGTTTGCACGTGAAGGAAAGTTATCAAAAATCCATACAGGAAGATTCAACCGTTATGTGTCCTAGTTAAAAAGTTGGACGAGATTAACAAGGATTTTATAACAAAGCTACCCCGGACCCTACGAGGAAATGACTCTATTTGGGTCATTGTAGTCTGTCTGACTAAATCGGAACAATTTATACCCATCCGTGAGAGTTACAAGATTGAGATGTTAGCCTAAATCTACATCCGAGAAGTAGTTCGTCGACATGGAGTGCCACTATCCACTGTATTCAATCGAGACAGTTTATTTACTTGCGATTTTGGCAAAGCCTCCAAAAGCATATGGGCTATAAGGTGTTACTAAGTAGGACTTACCATCCCGAGACTGACAGGAAAAGCGAGAGAACTATACAAACCTTGGAAGATATATTGCGGGCGTGTATTATTAATTTTGGAGGTAGTTGGGAGGACCACCTACCGTTGGTGGAATTTTCATATAATAATAGTTATCATTCCAGCATCCAGATGGCTCTGTATGGAGCATTGTATGGTACACGTATGGTACATCGTACCATACAATGCTCTATACGAAGCCATCTGGATGCTGGACTCGAAATTATTTCACTGAAGAAAAGATAAAAAAAATACGAGAGCACATAAAAGTTGCTCAAAACCGCCAACAACAATACGCCGATAAAAGATTGAATTATCCGCACTTATTTGCTTGATTTCGGGGATGAAATCCCTATAAGGGGGAGAGCTTGTGACACCATATTTTATTGGTAAGTAAAAATTCATGATTTCCTTTGGTATGATTGTAGCATTGTGGTAGTATAGGGTTTTGTTAAGTGTATATGAATTGCGCAAATGTGCATTGTAGAGGGTTTGGTGTTTAAAGGTTGATAGTAGGAAATTAAAGGAAAACATACCTCTGCCTAATTAATAGCACCATTATGACCTATAAGGTTGCGACGCTATTAGAAAGTATGATGACTTAATTTAAATACACCTGGAAGTAGAATGTCATGAGAATAGTGGCGTTTAGTGAGTAGGTAGTGACGCCAAGGGGGCGATGATCGCGACGCGTACCCTTGGGCAGAATCATTCACTTAAGTGTATAACTCGATCATTTAGTCTAAAATTACCATTTCTCACACTTTAGGAGAATTAAGGGCAAGATTGTTCAATTTGGTCATGTAATTGAAGAAGGAATCACAAAATCACCTACAAGGATCTAAGGAGGTGTTATAAACCACTTGAATTAAGGTATGGTTGCTTTCTTTTGGGAATTTGATGGGTTTTGAAACCCTAGATGACTAATTAGTAGTTTTTAGTTGCATTTGACATATATTATGGATAGTAGATTGAGTCTAGACCAAAATCAAACTAATTGATGTACTAGAAAACTAGTGTAAAGGTCTGAATTAGGATAGGCTAAAGATCTGACCATTCACGGCCATAGCGTCACGTAACATGACATATAGTGCCGCTATGTGGCAAACTATCGTGATGTGCCTTGGTGTTCAGATGATAGCGACACTATCACGTAAGGATAACGCCACGTAAATTTGGACATAAACTTGTTTTATGCCTCTTCCAGGGGGTGTATGGGCTTGTAAAGATGGGGCATTATACCTAATGATAATTAGGATTATTGTGGGCATTGAATGAGTATATAATCATTGAAATGTAGTTGGAAACCCAATGTAGGTTGACCGAGGCGATCGTGAACGTTTAGTTTTGGAATTATTGCTTTTACCTATCGATACTACGAGAGGTTATGAGGTGAGTAAACCATTTCTAACCTCTCTATGAAGTGATTAAAGATAATTGTGAAAACAATTCATGTACCTAAGTGGTTAGAATGTTTGCCTTTGTGGTTAATAATTGCCTAAGTGGGTAGAGTGTTTGCCTTTGTGGCTAGTGAGTTGCCTATGTGGCTTGCGTGAGTGCCTAAGTGGTTGGAATGTTGCTTATGTGGCTTGGTAAATTGCCTAAATGGCTAGAACGTTGCCTTTATGGCTTGGTGATTCCCTGTGTGGCTGGGTAAACGTGATGGACAAAAAAGATGTTAATTTTGCAATGTTATATTTAATTGTATATGCTTAAATTGTAGATTGTGGTTATATGTTTACTCACTAAGCTTTCAAAGCTTACCATTGACTAATATTGCATGTACTAGTAATATAGACAAAGGAAAGGAGAAGGTTAACACTTGGAGGGACTTTTGATATATAGTAGCAATTTGTAGCGGCTCGGCTCGAGATGTCACTTTTGTTTATATGTTTTACATCCCTTTTGATACTTTTGTGGTCAGGGTCTGTATATATTGTACACCTACTACTTGTGATATCTTTTGATACTTGTGATATATATGTTGTTTTAAAAATGAAATTTTTTTGTGTACTTTATGTATATAAACTGGGCGTTACAAAAGCTGATTGTACCGACTATGCAATGTATAGCTCGGTGGACATGACACATAGGTTGAATGAACACAGTGTGTCTATGTGTGCACACGACGTGTAGATTGGCCAGAAAGATTATATCATGCTTGTTTGAGGTGGGAATTTAGTTCTAAAGTTACCAAATGACACCTAATGGTTGAATAACAACGTGAAAGGGGTAGAAATTATAACGAGTTCTTATATACATGTGGAACACTAATGTATGTCATTTTGGAACAAAGTGACATTCCTAATAGTGGGCTGACGTACTCCAGTAATACCATTTACGCGTATCATAAGGCGAGTAACCTCTTTTTCTTCCCTACATATAATATGGTTGGCAATGTTCAGTGTGTTTACGTACTCCAGTATACCATTTACCCATATCATAAGGTGAGTAACCTCTTTTTCTTCCCTACATATGATATGGTTGGCAATGTTCAGTGTGTTAATGTATGTGCCTAAGTGGTTGTAAGCCTTCTTGACTATTAAGGTGTCTTAGTGGGTGGGAGGATTGCCTAATTTGCTAGAGTGCTTGCCTTCGTGGCTATTAAGGTGCCTTAGTGGCTGGAGTGATTGACTTAATAGCTGGGATTAAGCCTTAGTGGCTTGGATTGAGCCTAAGTGGCTGGAAGCCTGTGTGGCTAGGTAAACTGGGAACAGACAAAGGAAAATGTTCATGCTTGTATTAATATATTTATTCCCTTTGTACTTATATGTGTGGATTGTTATTTATAATGCAATGGTTACTCACTAAGCTTTAAAAGCTTACTTAATATGTTTTTAACAAACATTGTAGGCCTAGTAACGCAGATAAAGGAAAGGAGAAAGTGGATACCTAGACTAGATAGAGAGTATATAGATATTTTGGACGTAGTGGCCCGTCTCGGGATCTTATATTTTGTATATGTACTATATATCCCTTGATACACTTGTGGTCGTGATTTGTATATTGTACACCTAGACTTATATTATGGTTTTTGAATGAAAGTGTATAATGTTTTTATAAAAAAAACTGAGTGTACTTTATACGGAAAATCGGGCGTTACAATCTCTAACAAATATGTTAAGTATACGGGTCATATATCGTATGTACAAGTGTTTGCCCCCTTGTACGAGCTTGATAAATTTTTATTAAAGATTTGATTGCTTAATTTGTCATTTGCACTAGCATTATCTACGGTTCTGCTCATCACATTATTGATACCCCACCCTTGAATACAATTCAAAATTTCGTAACAAATATCATGTCCATTATGGCTATCCAATGGTCTAAAGTTGATAATCCTTTTGTGCAATTCTCAGTCATCATCAATGATGTGTGAGGTGACTACCATGTAACTCACCATTTGACATGAACTTGTCAAACTGTCGGTGATCAAATGCACCATAGTTAGAGGATTACTTAAGAATTTAAACTAAGTTGTCATTTCTTCAACAAAATAATCGATAACTCCTTTTGAAATTGTAGTTCTATTTGACAAAACCACCTTTGCATTTAATGTGTTAGTGTACTCATTAAACGTTTCATTCTCGACAAACTTAAAGGATAATTCCCAAACTACAAACAATTTTAACAAAGCTTTTCTAATTCTTTTGTCATCGTGTTGCCAAGTATTCATATTATCCTTCCCATTTGCTTGTTTTTTCGAATTGTAAGGTACTTTGTTTAACATATTCATGTTTATTAAGGACTGGTTCATTGTGAAATGTACTATTCATTGTAAAATATACTATTTATGAAAAAGATATTAATGAAATTGCTCTTCGTACCACAAAATTATTTAAATTTTTATGAAAATTATGATTTTTATTAAGAAAACATTATTTGAAGCTTTTTGTAATAGAATTCTTCAAAGATCATTTCCATAGCAAAATGGAGCTTCAAATTACAAAAAGTAATTAAGTCTTAATTAGCTAGAAATATATTTTACAAATAATCGATGTAATAGCGAGAAAAAGTAAAAAAATAAAAATAAAAAAATACCATAAATATGAAAGACCAAATTGACAAGTGTATTCATTTTGCAATTGAAACTGAGAAATGTGTGGCTGCCTTTTAGAAATAGGTGAAACTTTTTTGACAAATTATTAAGAAAATTGACAATATTAGTTTTTTTCTCATCATTTAATAATCGACCTAAGAGTATTGTATCCCATATCCAGTGAGATGGTTTTTAAATATAACATAGGGTATTATATTTGGCTTTGTTACTTGAGGACAAGATAATAGGACTTGATATATTGAAGACCACAGAGTTTGATTTTTTTTATTTTTATTTTTTTATTTTTTTTTTTTGTACAGGTTGATTTTATTGGCGTGACTAAAGATAACATATATGCGGTTTGAGACTTGACAGTACATCGTATCCTATTTGTGAAGGAGAATTAGTTGACTTTGTCCATAGAGAGACTATATGGTCGTCCAGTGGAAAACCACCATACAATGCACGTTTTTGGCATATCTATATAAATAAAAGTATGTATGATTATAAACTTCATGATTTGTTATTTTGGTAAAAAAAAAAATCACATGAATGCCTCAATGCATGTATATGGTTACATCAGTACATGTATAAGCATGCATTAATACATTAATATTAATGCATGAATACATACATATGCATCAATGCAAATACATGTAATTTTTATACTCTCAAATATGGTGTACATGTTAACATATAAAACTAAAATCTTTTTATACATGTATCATCAATGCATGCATAATGACTTTATTTTATTCAAAAAGTGAACCAAATATAAACACATTTGTACATTGTTATGCTCTATTAAATAATAAACATGTTGATATGCATCAATGCATGCATATTATACATCAATGCTTGCATGCAT
Organism: Cichorium intybus; assembly: GCA_023525715.1. NCBI lineage: Eukaryota > Viridiplantae > Streptophyta > Magnoliopsida > Asterales > Asteraceae > Cichorium > Cichorium intybus. The sequence goes on from JAKNSD010000080.1 coordinate 1,421,027, forward strand.
ATCTAATTTATTTTATTAAAAAATAAAAAAATATAAACATATTTATATATTTTTATGCTCTATAAAATAACAAACATGTGATATAAAAACTAAAATATATTATGAATGCATATATATATATATATATATATATATATATATATATATATATATATATATATATATATATATATATATATATATATATATATATATATATATATATATATATATATATATATATATATATATATATATATATATATATATATATATAACATTTAAAGCAAGAATCGCAAAAGGATTAGGAACCGTGAAACAACTTATTTATAGTTTAATAATGTCATATTTTAAATTTTTAACACTTGTTATTATAAAAAATAGATACCAAACATACAAAACTGATAATTTATTCTTTATGATTGAAGATCGATATGATATACCTTTAAGACAAAAATTATTTTCTTACATTCACAGTTTTTCATCTAAGTGTAAGTGTTGTAAAAGCATTAAAAATAAAATAACTACTAAGCTTGATATAGGTTTATATAATTATAAAACGTTTTTTAAACTATTTTAGTAAGTCTAAACTTTTCTTATTTGAGGTAAATTTTGATACAATATATTGACAGAAATTGGCACACATACGAAAGATTAAAAGGAAAAACTCTTATTATAACCAATAAACTATCTCAAAACTCAGTTACAATCGTCCCTCACAATCTCGATATCATAACTCGATATCTGATCATCTATATATACTAAACTCACATATAGATAACTATGACTAAACACTTTGAATTTCCTTATAACTACCGACATGTATTATAAGATAGACATTATCCTAATATCTCATCATATTAGTCTTTATCTCAAAGTGTTTATCTTCCGGAAATTATCAACATTTACCCCCTAATTTTCGAATGGAATTTGAGAGGTCTTCTACGCCAAGTAGCTTGCGCATCTTAATAAACTTCACCTTTGCAAGCGCCTTTGTTAGGATATTTGCACGTTGTTCCTTCCCATTAATATGCTCCACTGTAATTTCCTTCACCTCCACTCGCTCTCGAATATAGTGGTAACGGGACTTTATGTGCTTGCTCCGTCCATGGAAAACCGGATTTTTAACAAGTGCTATGGCAGAAGTATTATCAACCTTGAGAATAGCTTCCTTTACTTCGGTTCCAGTCATCTTGGTAAGAAGATCACGAATCCAGACTGCTTGACAGCTTACTGAGCTTGCAGCCATATATTCCGCCTCACAAGATGATAAGGCTACCGTCTCTTGTTTCTATGAGCACCAAGTAACGGGTGAATTCCCCATGTAAAAGACATGCCCGGTTGTGCTCCTTCCATCATCTAGATCTATATTATGACTGCTATCACTAAACCCAATCAGATCCGTTGACTTGCCTTTCACGTAGCGGATTCCGTATCCTAAGGTTCCTTTTACGTACCTTAGTATCTGTTTTATGGCTGCCATGTGCGGCTTCTTCGGATTTTGCATATACCGGCTTGCAATATCAACTGAGTATGAGAGGTCTGGTCTGGTTTGAAGTAAATACCTTAGTCTTCCGACCAAGCTGCGGTATTTTGTAACTTCAACATCTTCCTCGCCATCACCCTTTGAAAACTTTACATTTGAGTCCATAGGAACTAAGGTAAAGTTGCAATCCGCCATGCCTGCATCCTTGAGCACCTTTTTCGCATATCATTTGTAAGAACCCATAAAAATGTGTAATAAAATATGTAAAATAATCGGGTAAAAAAGGTGAAAAGTTGTAAAAAGGGTAAAACGGTCTTTTGACACGTTATGCGATTAATATGTAAAATAATATGTATTTGTGAGATAATAACATAAGAAATAAAGTTTATGTAAAATTTGGAGTTTTACCGCGTGAATAGTGAAATACGACCAAAAAGGGCAAATTGGTCATTTGCCATAGAAATGACCAAAAATGTCAAAACAATGTTAAGAAAAGAGTTAATGGAACTTTGGTTGCAAAGTTATGGTCTTAGGACCATTTTTTTTAGGAAAGCTAGAAACCAAGGGACTAAAATGTAAAAGTAATAAATATAAAATAAGAAAAAAATGATAAGTTTCTCATTCACTGAAAGTTAGAGCAACTTCTAGAGTTCTGGAGAAGACTACGAACGATCACGAAGAGCTGCAAATCAAGTTCAAAGAATTGAATTCAAACCTTGGAATTGGTGATTCCAAAGGAAATAAGGTAACAATTCCTTTGTTTTAACCTAGTTTTTGGGGTGTGTTCTTGATTTGGGTTGAATGGAAACTGAAATTACAGTTAGGAATCATATGATTTAAGTGTCTAATGCTTCCAATAAGTTATTAATCAAGAACTAAACCCAAGAACATAAAAGTAGATTGCTATTTTTGAAAGTTTGCAAAGTTGCTCAAGAACCCTAAATCACGAATTGGTGTGATTAAGGTGTTTTTAATAGCTTAAAATGTGTTATTAGTCAAGGGTTTTAGTCCTAGAACAAACCCCAAGTGATCAAGTCATAGAATAAGACCTTAATGCCCCAAAACTGCCTGCTACAGTGCCAAATCGCGACTGATCAGGAGCCTGCCCAGGCGCCAGGCGCAGTGCGCCCAGGATCAGGGCGGGGTGCGCCCAGGCGCAGTGCGCCCAACACCTGGCGCAGTGCGCCTTCAGTCAGTGGCCAGGCAGGGACCAAAAATGTTAAAAATTTTAATTATTCCAAACGCTAGAAACTATAGCTAGACATGTCCGATTGACCTGAAATTTCAGACATAACCTTAACATGGTATAAGAATATATCGGGAATGGTCAAATCCGTAATTCGACCTTGCGGAAAAATCACTGTAGCGGCAGAGGCGAAATCCACTATTCACATTAAAACTAAATTTTGGAATTTGAGCTAGACTTGTCCAATGAACTTCAAATTTGAAACACAAGTCTAATATAGTCTAATATATCATGGAAGAGAGTCGGAACTGAAATACGACCCCTCGGGGGTACTGTAGCAGAATACGCGTATTTCGGAAGAAAACCGTTAAACGAACTTATTAATAGTTAAACATTTATTATAACCTGTAGTAGCATAGTATAGCACTCTTGTGCAGTAAATTAGTTGTTATATATATGAATTGAATATAAACGTATAAGTTGTAAATAATAGGTGGTGGTTCAAATACGGTGAACCGAGCGAAGGAAAAAGAAGTGCAACAGGCTAACTGATTCGAGGTGAGTGTTATGTGGATTTTCGAGTACATAGCTAAATGAATTTTATTTAAAGTATTTTGGGAGTCAAAGTGACTTATGACTTTTGAAAGTATATTATGAAAAGTATGATTTTTAATTTAAAGGAAATGGAACCAGAAATACAGTGGCTAATATTGTGATTGACTCATGATGATAATTTGTGTTAGTATCCGGATAAAGACCACGGCCTGCTGCGGTAGGAGTGGCAATAAGACACTATTGGGATGGTACCTCCCGTCGCGAAATAGTTGTCTTATATTGATAGATGAATTCGTTTCATTCTATTGGGGAAGTAGCTATACGGGTGCGTCTCGTATAAAACATACGGGTGCGCTCGTAGGAATGTACCATTGATAAGAAATAAGGAATACCTGTGGGTGCGCTCACAGGAAAAGAATTTTGAACGTTTAATGAATAATGAAATTATTGACAAATATATTTTTGGGTCTAAACCCATATCACTCACGAGACATTATGTCTCACGTATTTTCTTTTAAAATGCTATGTACTCAGGTAAGCAGGAAGGACGTTGAAAGGGTCGGGTGGGACCGTAGCTTCTATTGTATAATAATGTATCATAAACAGGTTTGAATCATGGTTGTGGAACAAATTCGTGATACCCCGTTTGTAATGTAAATACATGGTTTGTTTTCAAATGTTGTAACAAAGTTTGTAAAATAAAAAAAAAAAAATTTGTGTGAAAATTTGGGGTGTTACATCCTTCTTGAGTGATGAGAATTTGTTCCTTCCTTTGATACACTTCTATACCCAAATAATATCTGAGAATTCCCAAGTCGGTCATATCAAATTTCGAGCTCATTGCTTGCTTGAATTTCGATATGATTTTAGTACTTGTTCCGGTAACAACAAGGTCATCCACGTATACTCCAACAAGGATAAGATCGTCTCCAATACTTCTTCGATATACCGCTTGTTCTTGTATAGATCTTTGGAATTTCATTGTCTTTAAGATCCCATCTAGTTTCATGTTCCATGTTCTAAGTGCTTGCTTCAAGCCATATAAGGCTTTTATAAGTTTATATACCGAGTTTTCATAGCCCGTCTTTTCGAATCCTTCCGGTTGATGAACATACACTTGTTCTTGTAGTTCGCCGTGTAAGAATGCGGATTTAACATCAAGATGATGTAACTCCCATCCTTTGGAAGCTGCGAGTGCAATGAGAATTCAAACAGTTTCGATGCGGGCAACGGGTGCAAACACTTCTTCAAAATCGATCCCCGGTTGTTGAAGGTACCCCTTTGCCACGATCCTTGCCTTGTACTTGCTTATTGAACCATCTACATCTCTTTTGACCTTGAAAACCCATTTTAACCCAATGATGGTGGTGTTGTTTGGTTTCGTGACTAGCTCCCACGTACCATTCTTCTCGATGGAATCAATTTCTTCCTTCATCGCTTTTATCCACATCGGGTTACTCTTAGCCTCATGGTAGTTTGATGGATCGTCATCATTGAAAGATAATAAAAGATGAGAATTTTCAGCCGCGTAAAGGTTTATCTCGTAATCATCATACCTTCATGGAAGTTGAGTTTGCCGGTTCGATCTTCTAAGAGGAGGTAGATCGAGGTTTTCTTCTGGAATGTTGGGAGTGGGCTCTTGTGTTACCGCACCTGTCCTAACGTCTTCCTCACTTGCTTCGGGTGTTGGTTCTTCGGTAATAACATTCTCCCCATCTTCAACTGGTCCGTCTCCCGTGTCAACTATTTTTAACCAATGAACCCAAAACATCCCAAGTTTTAAAGATGAAACAGGTTCCTTATCCCAATTCCAGTTTGAGTTTTCGTCAAATACCATGTCTCGTGAGACAATGATCTTTCGACTATTTGGATCATATAGTCGATAGGCTTTTGATCCTGGTTCCGAGCCGAAATGCACAGTCTTCTTGGAACGATCATCGATCTTCTTTAGATTAGTTCCAACCACTTTTGTGTAGGCCACACACCCGAACACACGAATATGTTCCAAACTAGGCTTACGGTTATGAAATAGCTCGTACGGTGTCTATTTTTCTACTGCTCTAGTCGAAAGACGGTTGATGATATAAGTTGCATGGTGCACCGCTTCTCCCCATAGGTAATTAGGAACTTGTTTTGCCTTTAATATACTTTGTGTCATTTCGAGTAACGTTTGATTCCTTCTTTCAACCAGGCCGTTCTGCTGTGGCGTGTATGGAGCCGTAAGGTCACGACTCATCCCATGATCTTCACAAATAGTATTAAAATCGTGTGAGGTAAACTCACCTCCTTTGTCGGTTCGTAGTACACGAATGGTATTACCGGTTTCTTGTTCTACCATGACTATGAACTTCTTGAAGTAACTTAAGGCATCACCTTTTTCTTTCATTAGGTAGCTCCACATAAACGAGAATAATCATCTATTAAAACAAAGATGTACCGATTTCTAGCTATCGTTGCTGGTGAGATTGGCCCACAAAGATCTCCATGGATTAGCTCGAGAGTCTTGTTGGCCCGATACTTTGATTTCTTAGGAAATGGCTTTCGTGAGTGTTTCCCAACTAAACATGACTCGCACAGTTGGTTGCCACCTGATACAAGCGGTAACCCGGTGACCAACCCATTATTCGCCATATTCACGATTGTGTCAAAGTTAGCATGCCCGAGTCTCGCATGCCATAACCATCCTTGCTCATCAAGATGGCTGTGTAAGCAAACAGGTTTACCCACCATTATTTTGGTTTTGTAGAGCCTATTTACCGATCGCTTTACTTTAAATAAGAGTGACTGTCGACTGTCACATAGAAATAAATGCTCACCTTTCATAGAAACCTCACACCCGCTTTCAGCTGCTTGTACCAAGCTAATTATGTTGGCTTTAAGGTTCGGAATATAATAAATGTCGATTAGTAACTTTTGCTCACCGCTATCCCCGACAAATAAAATCGATCCTTTGCCATGTATCTCAACGCACGAGTCATCACCAAACTTCACTTTCCCTCCGATTCTTCTATTATTTTCAGCAAAGAAGGATAAATTACCTGTCATATGGTTGCTTGCTCCATTGTCCAAGTACCAAACATCGCCTTTATCATTACCGGTTTCAAACCTACCCGGTATAACACCTTCTTCTTGACAAGTTTCTTTTCATCGATAGCTTCGCCGATAGAAGAGGACTTAGACGCGATTCCCGACAATTGGCTTGCGTATTCGTCAATGGTGCTTGTGTCCTTCATCTTTAAGTTGTCAAACTCGGCAATAAGGGTTTGTAAACTAGCCTCCCTTACTCTGTCAGCCCCAAGATGCCGAGTTTTAATAGCTTCCCATATTTCTTTCGCAGTACTCATCGTCCCGACTTGGAGGATGAGATCTTCTGGAATCGACTGGAAGATCATAGCGATGGCAATGTTATTCTTCTTTGGATCATTCGCTCCTGGATCAACGATATCTCATACTTGGTGTACGTTCAAGATCACCCGCATGCGAATTGCCCATACGGTATAATTTGTAGCGTTCAACATCGGAACATTGAACGAGAAAGATGACCCTTCCTTCGTGCCGCCGGTGTTTTGGGGTACGTTTCCCATCAACGGCTCTGATACCAATTATTGACAGAAATTGGCACACATACGAAAGATTAAAAGGAAAAATTCTTATTATAACCAAGAAACTATCTCAAAACTCAGTTACAATCGTCCCTCACAATCTCGATATCATAACTCGATATCTGATCATCTATATATATATATATACTAAACTCACATATAGATAACTATGACTAAACACTTTGAATTTCCTTATAACTACCGACTTGTATTATAAGATAGACATTATCCTAATATCTCATCATATTGGTCTTTATCTCAAAGTGTTTATCTTCCGGAAATTATCAACACAATAATGGATCAACAAGTTCCTAATCCTTTATCCAATAGCGTGTGGTCAAGTTAGGATGAAAATACGAAGCACTTGATTAAGCATGGAGGGCCGAGTTGAAAGTCTCAATAATTAATCTTAAACTAAACTTAACAAAACTCATTGCAACCCCCAAGATTTTTAGGCCTTATAAATAGGAGATGATTCATTCATTTAATAAATTTATCATTATAGCTATCATATAAATATAAATCATTAAAATATATATTTTATGTGAATGAATCAATTTCTAAATGGACGAATCACTTCTTGTTATATAACCATATATACAACAATTTGCATTAACATGTCTAGTGTACGAGGTTAGTCAAAAGATTTTTATCATTTGAAATAATTTTAAGATTTTTCTATAAAATTCAACCCCTATTATTTGTTGATTAGTTAATATAAATTTTGTAAATATTCAATATAGAATGATATATTTCAAAATAAAACATATTATTGAAAAAAACTTTAACCAAGATGATTAAAATCACACTTAATATATATAACATTATAAACATGAGCTATTGAAATTAACTATCAAAACATGAGAATGATCACCAATTACCATTCATTCTTATCATTGTTACATAGACCAGGTCACGTTACACTCCACTTACTAATACCCTACTCCCTTAAATCATAAAATTGGGTATCGCTTACCATCTTTTACTTTTTTGAAATTAAAATTTTAATATATATAGATAATTTAACTTAAAACAATGAACAATAAATTTAATAAAAAATACTTCATCAATTAAAAAACTACAAGTAACAATAAAAATGACAATTGAAGCAACAAACTACAATTACAATAAGTAATTAACTACGATCGTCACTCCTTCGAGTAGATCGTTTTTCCTTCGTCTTCAGAAATCATATTACGTAATATGATGCAAGACACATTATGCTTTGTACCTTTTTAGTATCTTACGAACATGCCAGATTTTTAATTATTTACCAACGTCTTTTGAGGACACAAAATGCTCGTTCAATATCCATCCTAGCTAATATCCATCCTAGCTTCTTTTTGGGCTGCGTTGAACTTCAATTTTTTTTGTCATCCGGTTGCGACCATGATTTGACAAACACAGAATACTCTGTATACTCCGTAAGATATACTATTGCTTGTATGATACTCCGTTCATCACAAACGGTACGTCATAAGCCTTTCCTTGAAAAATATCATTGAATACCGATGACTGATCAAACACATTGATGTTATTGTTGGAACTTGAGACAACAAAAAATGTATGTCAAAACCAAAAATCAGATGATGCCATCGCTTCTAGAATTATCATCGGATCTTTGTGATCACCTTTATGCCGACCGCCATACATTTGTACACATTTCCCACGGCCAATGCATATAATCGATGTTACTTAATATTCCTGGAAATACATGCTTGTTTTCATGTACTGTATACAACTAGTGAGAGTCCCTAATAGCAGGCTTACGTAAATATCATTTACCATAAATCAAGATGATGACTTTAGAAAACTTGTAAAGTGTATCTCGTGAGGTCTGCTCAGACATCCTTAGGTACTCATCTCATGTGTCTCCTCCTAAAATAAATGCTAGCTGACCAACAGCTTTGTGCATTTTTGTATTGAAGAAAAGCCCTAGACACCTATTGCGTCCCACTGTTGATCAAAATAATGGAACCTCGATCTCAAATCGTCAACTATGTGTAAGAATGGTTGTTTGATCATTCAGAACTTTCGTCAAAAGTTTACATCGTACAAAACATCATCGACAAACTAGTCTTAAATTAGGAGATTGTGGTTGGGTTCACGTTGTCTCCGTAAAGGACCCCTTCTTGTCCTCGCACATGAACCTTCAACTTCATTTCCTAAATGCTCGATGCGTATTGCATCATTTTTCCAATAAACGTCACCTCATTTACCGTATCTACGTCCGAGGACATAGAAGAGGACGATGATGATGACATTGTGAAGTTTAAATTGAGAATAAATGTATAGTAATGTAGGTATTTGAGTTGTGGCTTAAAATGTTAGGTTAGAATGATATTTATAGAGTAAAAAGTTGAATTAAAAAATTTCAATGTTAAAAAAAGGCTAGTATGTGTTTTAGGTGTAGTGTGTGAGTTGTGCAAAACACCATAGGGGTGTGGACTGCACTAACAGATCTTAAGAGCGTTAAAAAAACTCATGCTCTACATTAATAGGTCTTAACAGTGTTTTTAAACAACCTACACAAGTTTAATAGTCATATATGTACAAAAAACATAAATAAATAATTGTGTACATGAGATAAGTATATTACTTTTATAAATTGCATCGCTCCTAGGCTACATTTGTATTAAACAAACGAGAATTCTAATCCCACAAATCATCCATAACAACACATGATTAATACACATTAAGAATGTTCATATAAAATTATAAAAATTGTATCTAATATACACAAAATATATCAATATATTAATGTCGATTTATACAAGCAAAAAATTATAATTTTTGATATATTCTAATTTTTCGATAAATGCAACAATTTAAAATGGACGATTGACATTCATTCTTGTATTCTGAATACGTTTTTCCATACTCATTTGAATACCTCGTGTGTGTGTGTATATATATATATATATATATATATATATATATATATATATATATATATATATATATATATATATATATATATATATATATATATATATATATATATATATATATATATAAGGTTGTAGAAGTCGCTAGACGGCAGGTGGACGGTCGACTGGGGCCTAGGACTAGTCGGTCTAGGCGAGAACTAATCGGGCGCCTAGGCGGGGAGTATTAATTGTAATAAAATTTATTTTTTAAAATTTAAATAATACATATATCCCTACAAAATTAATAAATAAGCATAAAAATTTACACATCTAGGTGTTTAAATATGTAAGTCATCAAAAATCAGAATATTTAGACTAATTAATGATATTTTTGACAAGTTTAATCATCAATATTCGTAACTTAGCCACCGATTATAATAACTTATATATATATATATATATATATATATATATATATATATATATATATATATATATATATATATATATATATATATATATATATATATATATATATATATATATATATATATATATAAAAAATAAAAAATTTGAAATTTTAAAAATTTTGAAAATTTATATTTTGAAAATTTCAAAATTTTAAAATTTGGCCGCCTAGATCCGGTTGAACCCTATTTTGACCGATGTTGACCAAATCCGCCTAACTTGACTGCCTAGCACTAATCGTAGGCAGAACCCGTCTGCCTACCGCCTAGGCTGACTTTTACAACACTGATATATATATATATATATATATATATATATATATATATATATATATATATATATATATATATATATATATATATATATATATATATATATATATATATATATATATATATACATACGTATATACTGTGACTACTAAAATTTGATATAAGATAATAAATAAGTATAAGTATATTGATATTTAAAAGTTTAAAACTTTCATTTATTACTTATGTGAGGCAAAGGGTAAAATGGTCAAATAATGTGAAAATATGGAAACTTATGCTTTAAGAACTTCCATTAAGCTATAATGAAGTGTTACTTCATTTGAAAATTTGTTTTAAAGACCCGAGGGCAAAATGACAAAAGTTGAGAAAATAATTTTCAAGATTTAAAAATTAATATCTCAAAGTATAAAAGAAATTGGGAAAAGGCATCGATAAGACTTTTGAAATATTTGATGTAACAAGAATATAAGAAAAAGATTTGGGTCATTTGGAGTTATAACAAAGAAATTATGGCTCAAAAGTTACAAAAATGATCAAATACTCATGTTTGAGGACCTGTAACAAATATTCAGGATAGAATTAGACTTAAGTTAGTAAACGGAACTTGTAAAGATCATTTCCACCTTTCGAAAAATATAAATTTTATCAAAATCGAATATCGTATGTGGAACTTATGACAACACAAAACATTTACAAATTATGGGTCTTATTGTAGAAAAATGGGCAAATTTCATAAAAGACACTAACTTTTCAAAAAAATTCGATTTTGACACTGTGTTATTTTTTTTTCAATTAAGTCACTAAGTTTTCAATTTTTTTCAATTAAGTCACTATGTTTTCCATTTTGTTTCAATTTTGACCATTTGACAGGTCAACCTGGTAGTCAGCTGACGTGGCATGATGACGTGTCAGTTTTTGATGATGCGACGCTGACGTGGCACCCGAGTGTCAAAATTGAAACAAAATTGAAAACATAGTGACTTAATTGCAAAAATTTGAAAACTTAGTGTCTTAATTGAAAAAAATACATTTATAAAAGTATAAATACATATTTTTATGTTTTTAGAAGTATAAATATATTTTTTACAAGTATAAATACGTGTTTTTATATTTTTAGAAACATAGATACATTGTCATAAATATATATAAATGCATTTTTATGCTTGTAAAAATATAGATACGTTTTTCTGGCTATAAACATATATATATATATATATATATATATATATATATATATATATATATATATATATATATATATATATATATATATATATATATATATATATATCAATAAAATACGTATTATAAAACGAGTTTAAAACTCTTTCTCGATATTTTTCCATTATAAATATATAATCACATATGGTATCAATTGAAAGCATGTTTATAGTGGAAAAATATCAAGAAAGAGTTTTAAACTCGTTTTATAATACGTATTTTATTGATATATACATCTTTATAGGTAGAAAAACGTATTTATATTTTTAAAAACATAAAAATACATTTATATATACTTATGACAATGTATCTATATTTCTAAAAATATAAAAATACGTATTTATACTTGTAAAAAAATATATTTATACTTCTAAAAACATAAAAATACATATTTATACTTTTTAAAAAATTTCGATTTTGACACTATGTTATTTTTTTCAATTAAGACACCAAGTTTTCAATTTTTTCCAATTAAGTCACTATGTTTTCAATTTTGTTTCAATTTTGGCACTTGGGTGCCACGTCAGCATCGCATCATCAAATACTGACACGTCATCATGCCACGTCAGCTGGCTACTGAGTTGAGCGGTCAAATTTTCAAAATTGAAACAAAATGGAAAACATAGTGACTTAATTGAAAAAAATTGAAAACTTAGTGATTTAATTGAAAAAAAAATTAACACGGTGTCCTAATCAAATTTTTTTGAAAAATTAGTGTCTTTTATGAAATTTGTCCTAGAAAAATTCTTCTAAAGCATTTACACTAAGGGCATTTTTGGTATTTTTTCCTCAATGTTGACCTGGTCAAAATAGAACTTAGCCTTGCCCATTTATTTTCCTCCTGGTTACGTGTTCGTAAAAAAAAGTATTGGGAATGGAGAGGATAACGAACACACACACTTCGATCGAGTTGTGTGTGTGTGTGAGAAGCGAAATCTCAGAGAGAGAGAGAGAGAGAGAGAGCGAGAAGGAGGGAGAGATAGATTGAGCAGAGGGTCGGAATGGAGACCGATTATGGTCCCTGTGGCTCGCGATTTTTTTGTACGGGACAAGGAACTAGAAGAGAGACAGAAACACAGAAATGGCAGCAGCCATTGCTGCTGCCGACAACGATCGAGGGATGCAGACGGAGGCGAGCCGCCGGTGGTCGGGAATGAGTCTCGTTGGTCCAAATTTGTTGTTAGTGCAATTTCCAATCTCAGATTTTTCTGCAGTGAGGACCGAATATGAACGTATTCTCTTGAACGCTAAGTTATTTATGAAATTTGGAACTCAAAAGCTGTAATGCATGTTGAATTTAAATTTTGATATACCCAATTTGTCAAAGGAATTTTGGGAGTTTGCTAGGATTCTTGAGAAATGATTTGTGATAAGTTGAAATTCTTGAATAACAAAAATAGATAGCAAATTTTTGTTCAAGACTTCAAGTTCAAGCTTGAAGTTACAAATTAGAAATATGATATGAATTCTTTAATAAAGGTTATAAATTGTTTGTTAGTAATGCATGTCAAGTCATAAAACTTTGGCATTATCAAGGAATAGAGCTATTTGGATTGCGTATGTAAACGAAAAGGTTTCACTTTATATAAGTCAAAATTCATGTGTGATTGGAAGAATTAAAGCATCTACTGAAGAAGAGGATGGAAAGGGCTATTTGGAATGTATTTATGCAATTCCTATGTAATTTAATTTGTATAGATCCCATAGTTCTAGTGAAATAATGGTGAAAATAGTTATTTTTACATGTTATGTTAGTATAGAAGAAAGTGATGAAATGGTTGAATGTTGATAAAAGAAAGAATAATTGAATTGGGATTTTTAATCAATGTCATGTGTACAAAACTCAACTTTAGATAAATGGTTAGACAGAAAATATTTACTCCATGTAAAAGAATGGTTATGCAAGCAAAGAATAAATGATGGAATGAATCCAACATTATGCAAATGTGATGACAATTTTGGCAAGATTGGAATGGAATGGTACATTACAACTTTTCGGTACGATTTTAGTATGTCCAAAAACAGAATGAAAGGGGACATGGAAATTAATTGGAAGAACGTTTATAATGTGTTAAGAATATATTTGAATTATATAAATGGAAAATGATATGTTTTACAACGATTTCTATTTTTAGAAATTTTATTGGTTTAGATTTGTCAAAATGATATAAAAGAGTAAATAGAATGATGTTTTGACATCTAATCATCAAAGTGACTTATAAAGAGTAATAAATTGGATGTTGTTAAAATAACCTAGTAGAACCCGGAAATGCCATAAATGGTCAAAATGGGACAAAAAAAGGGTAAATTCAACAAATTTGGGTATTAAGATTTTATAAAACATGTTAACCAATGGAATAATATTGGATAATGGTTAGAAGGAGTTTATGAATGATTAGTCAAACATTACTTGTTTAGTTGTGTGATATGTTCTAACCTCTTAATAAATCATTAGTGGTTGAAGGATGTTTGGAAGCAAGTGAAGACAATAGCTAGTGGATTAATGTAGTTAGACATACCTAGCTACTGAGGTGAGTACATGTGGATTTTTCCTTGGGTACATAGCAAACAAGATTGATTTAATTACCAAGTTTTTATTACCCAATGATTTGATTGTGAAATGCTTTGTTTTACACAAGTTCGGGAGTTTATAAGTTCATAACTTTTGCAAGTAATTTGAGTTGGGCCAATTGTTTCTGAAATTAATATGAGGATTTTGATTGCTGAATGATTTCAAAAGTTACAAGTTTTTCAATGCAAACCTATAAGCATGATTTTCTAAAAGAAATGTAAAGTATGATATGTTGTAATTCAATTGAAGTAATTGGGTTCTATGAATGATAAAGCAAGTATGTTGAAACTTTGAACTAAAGTTGAGTCATTGAATATAAATTGGAATGTTGATAATGAAAAGGTTATGATGTGTCAAATTGAGCGCATGAAAAAATGAAAGTGAAAGTGAAAGTCCGAACTAGACCTTGCGGGGAGGTCACATAGACTCTACTGGGATGGTACCTCCCATCGCGAAGTAGAAGCCTCATGGACAACCTTATAAGAGTGGTGTGTCCATCCTATGAAGGGGAGACCATACGCAAACACAACCTATGAGGTGAATATGTTACACCTTATGGAAGGGAGATCGATACCGGGGGCGCCCGTATCATTTTTAATGTGAATGAACTAAAATGATGAAGTCTAAAGTGTAATGTTTAAGTACGTATGCTAAGTATGAAAATGAACTAAAATAATGAAGTCTAAAGTGTAATGTTCAAGGATGCATGTTAAGTATGAATAATGATATTGTATTATGATTTCGCAAATGAAAATTTTGGTTTCGTTTTTTTCAACACCCCTAAGTAATTCTTTTGTAGTCAAAAATCCAATTTTATAACATTTGCATACCATGTCCAAATCATGTCTAATTTCGCCCATATTCTTCATTAGTCTTATCAATGATATAAATGGAATGAAACTAGATATTCACTATTAAGAACTTAGACTTAATAGACTTTTATGGACTTATAACTTAATCATTGGTAATGTTAGGTGGCCCCCGAGGTACACACAGTGTCTAAAAGTTGGACTAAACTTGTATTACTACTGACGTGAGTAAATCCCAAGGGTACATTCTCGTACAACCCTAATTTTGGTAATGTGGTTCTTAAACTATACTTTAAATCCTTTGTGTGCTAAGTAAACTATATAAACTACATGTTGCATTCACAAAAATCATATTTTTAAAATGATTTCTTTGGGAAATTGCAAATCTTGTTGAAAAATTGTATTGACCTTCGTTATTTTTTATTAAAAAATGTAAAAAAATAGTGTTTTTGTAACATTCTAACAGAATATTACACTATATGTGTAATATTCTATTAGCATATGTAACATCTTGAAGGGAACATTTTTTGATTTTTTCAGATTTTTTAATTTCTTTGTTTTTTAATTTTTTTAATATACAAACTAACGAAAATAATTAGAAATTTTTTAATAAAAATTACATTATTTTTTGCTATTTTAATTTTTTTTATTTTTGATCTCCAAGAGAAGTGACTAGGATTGCGTCTCTGCTCTTACAAAATTTTCATCGTCTCATTTGAGTTTCTCTATATATATATATATATATATATATATATATATATATATATATATATATATATATATATATATATATATATATATATATATATATATATATATATATATATATATATATATATATATATATATATATATATAGTTAGGTTCTTGTGAGAACCTAAATATTCATGAGATCTTGAGAACCCTACATGGACCCTTAGATCAAAAAAACCCATGGTTGAGATCAAAGGTGGCATTTTTGTAAATAGGTGATAAATTAACACTCTTTTAATGTTATTCAAATCCGGGTGGGGGTATTAGTGTAATTTCGGATAGCCATATGTATCATCATCAGCAATCAAATCCCGCCTTTCTTGCTTACTCTGTTTAAGACGATATCGTGAGAATTTACCATCATTAACTTCCCGACTCATTCGTTCTTCCATTTTTATCGCTCTGTAGCTTTGAACTTTATCAACGATACTCGTTATTGAGAAATCCAACAGGCGAACAGAGGTATTGTTAATATGTAAATCGTGTTTTTCTTTCATCTTATTCTATCATCGGTTGTGTTCATCTAAGAAATCTTTCGATTAATCATTAATAATTGATATTTCGACCTTATTCCGATAGAACTTGTAAAAGATTGATTTAAATAACTTGTTTCAGATGGAAATTTTCGATGTTTAAATTTTTTTTGAATGTGATCATTAATGGAGTTTTCAGAACGAACTGTTAAAAATTCGTTTTATACGCTTGTGTTTTGATTTTGGTCACTATAAACCCTAATATATTGTTATTGATGGTATAATATCACCGATCAATTAGGGTTTCTATGGTTTTTGTTTTCGAACAACTGTATTAGTTAAACCCTAATACGGTGTCTTTTCTTTACATTATTAGTTTAGTCAAATTTTTTGTAATCATTGAATCACAATACTTATACATTTACTAATTTTACTTCATTCATGTTTGTTGTGCGTTTCTGCAGATCATATTGACTGGAAGTCGACATAATGTTTAAATATGGTACAAAATTGATTTACATTATTATCTTACAGTATTAATAATCTTACATAAGTTTTTGTATTGTTTCAGTATATGGTAGAAGGAGTGAGAGGCAAAGGAAGAAGTCATTAAGTCGTTTTTCAAATACCATTAATGAGCCTTTAATAGTTCAAGAAGATGACCAACATGTTCAAGATCATGTTGAACCTCAGCAGGATGTGGTTGATATAGAAAATGTCATTGTTAATACAGAGAATGAAGGTAATTTGCTAGTAATCAACACGGTATTTTTTTTGATATTTGTGTGTATGTGCACAAATGTTAAAACGTGCATGAATTCAGTAAGAAGGATGTTTTTGCAATTCAAAAAATGTGTACATACACATGTATTGTTAACCACAACTTAATTTTGTCCACTTAATTTTCAGATTTGTGTGTATGTGCACGTTTGGTAAAACATGCATTAATTTTTTTAATAAACATGTCCAATTCTTTTCACATGTGTCTACATACACATTTATTGTTAACCAGTACTTATGTTATACATAATTTTATAATCTGCAAATATGCACATGTAGTATTATCAGAGTTGTGTATATGTGCACATATGTTAAATAATGCATGAATTACTTAAGAAACATGTTTACCTCTTTTATTAAATGTGTACAAACACATTTATTGTTAACAACTACTTATATCTTACAAAAGTTTCTCAACTGCATATATGAACTTATTTGTATAAGCATAATTTTTTTAATAATTTGATGTTTTGTATTTATGTTTGGTTATTTATATGAAACATATCGATTAGTTGAAGAGACTACTCCATCAACAACAAGCATTGGAAAGAGGAAATTAAGAGAAGCAAATCGCATTCATGGAGTGAAAAACAAGAAAAGTAAAAAAGATCCAAAAGGTGCAATCACTCCAGTCAGAAAACTTAGATCTGCATCAAAATCGTTAGCCAGTAGTTCAAGGAGCAAGAAAGTTTTTGTGAGGAAGTCTCCGAGCAGACTGTTTCTGAAACCGTATGGTTTGCGGATAAAGACATATATGCAGTAACTTATTGTTTTTTCCACATGTGCACACATTTTGTCAATATGCATGAATATGATATAACTGTTATGTGCATATACAAACAATTTGATTATTCATTTTAATATACTCACCGTATGTGTTGTTTGAGGAAACATTTCCTTCTCCAGTCACGTTGTTATCATCATCCACAACAACTTCAACCTCATTAGTATCTCCATCACCGTCTCTTACTATGTCGCTTTCATAATAGTTCATCTCTTCATGGTTTATAAAAATATCATGCTTGAACAAACATATAACGTTTTCTATTATTTTTAATAAGAATATATCTTCTTTGATATAGAAATTAATGACGAACTATATTAATACCTGCTGATGAACATCAATTTATTATCTGCCTCACCAGTAATCCCCGATTCCATCACAAACTTGATTAAATCTGAAAGAATATCAATATACAATTAAACAACGATGTTATTGATATATCACAGATGAAATAATATTCTTATATTTCATTCTTGAGGACGATGATCCATGAAGTACGATACTGGGAATGACGAGCTTGATGAGTATAGAAAACAACCAATAAGTTTTTCGATGATTTTGAAAATTTTGATCGGATTAATGATGGAATCAATCTAATTGATTGTTGTTTCCGTAAATGTAAGTAGATATGCCATATTATTAGGAGCTGTTATGTTTTTTTATATATTTATTGAATTATTAGCAAAAATAAATTCATAATGCAAATGACCATCAAGCCCTTTTTGATTTGGATAAGGATCCAATGGATGCCATTTAGTTCTCAAGATCTCATGAATATTTGAGTTCTTAAAAGAACCTATGTGTGTGTATATATATATATATATATATATATATATATATATATATATATATATATATAGTTAAATTTAACCATCTCCTGATGGCCGAGTTGGTAGCTTTCCCACCTTTCCATAGGAGAGGTCAAGGGTTCGACTCTCACCGGTTTCAATTAGGGATGGCCACCGGTACACCCAAAGGGCGGGTTGCCTGGGACATGAGTTTACCGGGTGTTCATGTTGCCCCGAGGTTGGGTCAGTCGGGTCGTCCAAAGAACGGGTCGGGTGGCTTCCTCGGTTATCTATATATATATATATATATATATATATATATATATATATATATATATATATATATATATATATATATATATATATATATATATATATATATATATATATATATATATAGTTAAATTTAAATGTGGACTACAAGTATTGTATGATCGTATGACCAAATATGGAACATCTGATCGAAATGATCTACTGTGTTAGATTCAGGGCCTAATTGCAAATATATGACAATTTATTAATCAGATTTTACAATTAAATCTTATAAATGGTATTTTAGTTTATTAATAAATATTTAAAAAAGGAAATACCTTATTTTTCTCCTAGTTTAGTGGGATTTTTATTTAATACTTATTTACCTTGTTATATAAAATTTAAACATTAATTAAAGAATACTACTTCATGTATATTCTCATTATTTATAGAATTTGAATTTGGATTTCAGTATCAATATCAAAATACGAATCATTTGATTCCTAGAAAATTAATCAAACATTCTTAAAGAATAATACTGAAATTTTGAAAAAAATAAAATATATTCTTGAAGAAGAAGATCTTAATTACAAGTGCACAACAAATATTTTACAAGAATAAAACATGAATGTGCAAAACATACATTCTTGAAGAATAATTGAACATTCTTGAAATAATAAAAAATATTCTATAAGAATACTAATAATGAGATAGAAATTTCATAAATAATATATCATTCTCTAAGAATATGAGCATTACAGAAAAATAAATTACAATTGTAAATCTGTCATTCTCTAGAGAATGAAAGAAATAAAAAACATAAATAATAGGTAAAATTATGAAATTCTCAAGAAAATTCATATAAAGTGTATGAGTAATGTAAAATTCTTGAAGAATGTTTGAACTAAAATTCTTGAAGAATTCGTCCCTTGAAGAATTTCCCCCTTTATGTATCTTTTTTCTAGTATGTGTGTATGTATCGATAGAAACACTTAATTAGAAAAAATGAAATAGGTCGTGAAGATGGTAGAATAGACTTGATCAGAAATTAAAAAAATGAAAGATGATGGCTGTAATGATCGAGATTGCAAGAGAATGATTTTTTTTGTAGAAAAGAATATGAAGATAGGGACGAAGATGGTTGTCGTGGTGTTGTGGTAGTGGCCTGGAGGTGGTGGTAGAAAACAGGGTGACAACGCCTAGTAATATCACATATTTTAGTCGTTGTTGAGCCCTATTCTTAGTGAAATTATATCATATACATTGTGGTATTCTCACTTTTCGTGCCAGCACTTGTTTGGAAAGAAATAATGAAAACAGGGACTAAAAGCGTGCAATTTGGAAGAATTGTGAAGATCAAGGCAAAATCAGGAAAATACGTACGCGCGCCGCGGAAATCATCAAGGCGCGACGCGGTGATGAGGCGGTGGAAAACATTCAAATGCCGAAGAAACGGGGATAAACCCCTAAGCGCGACGCGGGATTCATTAACGCGCGACGCGGTCTCGAGATTTTTGCAACTATAAATAGAGGCTTTTAGGTCGAAAAAATTAGCGAAGACCTGGTGTAAAATCGACCCCAAGGCTCTTTGACTCCGAGATTTAGCTTCTGAAACCATCATTTGGTAATTTTATGTTTTTAGTTTTAATTTTCACTTAGTTAAATAATTAGTGATAGTTGGCTAATGTCCTTGGGAGTGACAACCAGTGGCATTAAGTCTTTGTTACTGATTTTAGATAGTTGTTTACTATTTTTAAACCTTTGGATCTTATTTGGTTTTTGGTTTATCAAAGTAATCATTCGGTTCAAGTATATTGTACTTTTTCGGTATTGTTAATGTTGAATGCTTATGTGGATGTTTTTGAAAGGTTTTCCGCAACCATGAACTAAATAACCTAAGTTCACATGCAACCTAGAAAAGATCTATGTTTTATTACTTTGAACATGTAACTAATTCCTAAAGGCCAAACAAAAATTAACTAAAAGAATAAATCAGAAAAACTAACCTTTAGTTTTAATCTTGAAGCTAAGCAGCACAAGTGTCCTGCCTCAAATGAGATCACACCCAGGGAGCCAGAGGAAGGTCACGAAAATTCCAGAGAGAATAATAGAATGAGCACTTATAATGAAGCCTAGGGTTCCCTATTTATAGGGAAACAAGAAACCCTAGCCGTCAGCCATTTTCCGGATTATACGTACGCGCGTCGCGGCCTTTACATTGGCGCGCCGCGCGCCGCAATTCAACTATTGAATTCGTACGAATATGTACGCGCGTCGCGGCCTCTACATAGGCGCGCCGCGCGCCGCAATTTAACTATTGAATTTGTACGACTTTAATCCTTGACTTCCTGATTAATCTAATTAATGCCAAAGAAATTAATCCAATCAATTCCTGATTAATTATTAATCAATCAATATAGTTTCTAATTAATATATTATCACTTTAATATATTAACAAACCATATCTTTTATTTCTATTGATTTATTAATCCCATAATAAACCAACCTTTCTCTCTACCGAACTTTCTACCAAACCTCCAGTTATGAGGGCAACCCAAATGGACTTTGCTTCTATTAATTAGGTAAATACAAATTATTAGTCATGGCTTAGACACCTAATCCAACAGTCTCCCACTTGGATAAGTCTATGACTATAATTACCAACTTAACCTCTGATTAATCAGCAACCTGCAGCTTCCTAGAAACTGCTGCCGAACTCTGACCTAGTTAGTTCTGTCCATAGATAAATGATCAAATGATCCTCCGTCCAACAAGATATTTTCAGACATGAGACATGGATTGAGATCAATCTCTGTCTGACACACTGTTTCCCGATTTCCGATTTTGCTTATGACTTTTAGACTTCTAATTGAACGAATCAATTCAGTCCTGGCTGGCCAGCGCTTCAGTCAACTTCAAAATCATCGAGTGGCCAACAGATATCTGTTTCCCGTCTGGGTCAAGGGACGAATAAGCTTTGACTAATATGTTATATCTTTTACCCGACAAATCACTCACAACAGCACGTTTTATAACACCAAGTTACCGATGCGGTTTCGTACTATCAATGAACAACCGCATTGCAAATTATAACCCATATCTCTCCACTTTAAGACCATAATATATTATCGTCTCAATATTGCTCGTGATATAATCCATGAAGCAATCCATTGAGCGCGGGTTTATCCAATACTCAAATCTCCATTTCCAAGTACTCATGAACGTTACAGCAATCTTATTGCTATGTCTAACTCCTTAGACAATCTACAAACCAATTCATGACAGTCTTCCTTCATAGTTACTCCCTAAAAGTATGAACGACTGTGGATATTTGAATAATCCAATTATTCAGGAAGTAAACATGCAAAAGTGAAACATAAAATCTGACTGGCAGCTACTCCTGCTTATTATCAAGTCTCCACGAGGTAATTGAAAGGTTTTCTGCAAACCATGAACTAAATAACCTAAGTTCACATGCAACCTATGAGGATCTATGTTTTCTTCTAATTGAACATATAACAAAAAAACCTAGAGGCCAATAAAAGAAACTATAGATCAAAACAGAAAAACCAACCTTTATTTCTTGGAAGCTGAGCAGCAAAATTATCCTGCCTCAAATGAAAGTCACACCCAAGCCAGAGGAGAGGAGAAATCGAAAATCCAGAGAGAGCTATTAGAATTGGCGAATTCAATGTGGTGCCTGGGAACCCCTATTTATAGTCTTTCAAATGGCCAGTTGATAAACCTTAGAGATAAACCTTTTTGAATTCAAATAAGATAAACCTTTTATCTTATAATTCAAACTCCTATTTATCCTCTATATATCAATTTCGAAATTATATATATCCATATATATATTTCGAAATCCACTGGTCACTCCACACTGCCACTTACTCAACTATTGAATAATTACAGTTTTAGTCCCTGCACCTTTAATTAATTAATTTAATCCCCAAATTAAATCCAATTAATTCTGGATTAATTCCTAATTAATTAATATAGTTTCTAATTAATATATTATGACTTTAATATATTAATAAACCATATATTTAATTCCTGTTGATTTATTAATCCCATAATAAATCAACCTTTCTCTCTACCGAATTTTCTACCAAACCTCTAACCATGAGGGCAACCCAAATGGACTGTGCTTCTATTAATTAGGTAAATACTAATTATTAGTCATGGCTTAGACACCTAATCCAACAGTCTCCCACTTGGATAAGTCTATGACTATAATTACCAATTTAGCCTCTAATTAACCAGCACTTGTAGCTTCCTAGAAACCAATGCCAAACTCTGATCTAATCAGTCCTGTCCATAGATAAGTGATCTGATGATCCTCCGTCCAACAAGATATTTTCAGACTCAAGACATGGATAAAATCAATCTGGTCTGATTCACTGTTCCTCGATTTCCGATTTGCATATGACTCTTAGACTACCAATTTAGTCCCGGTTGGCCAACCATTTTAGTCAACTTCAAAATCATCGAGAGGCCTACAGATATCTGTTCCCCGTTAGGGTTAAGGGACGAATAAACTTTGAATCATATACTTATGTCTTTTACCAGACAAATCACTCACAACAATACGTTTTATAACACCGAGTTACCGATGCGTTTTCATATTATCAATGAATAACCGTCTAGTAAATCATAACTCATATGTCTTTAGCTTAAAGATCAAAAGATATTATCGTCTCAATATTGCTCGTGATGTAATCCATGAAGCAATCCATTGAGCGCGGGTTTATCCAATACTCAAATCCCCATTTCCAAGTACTCACGAATGGTGCAGCAATCCAATTGCAATGTCTAACTCCTTAGACAATCTATTACCAATTCATGACAGCCTTACTTCATACTTACTCCCTAAAAGTATGAGCGACTGTGGATATTTGAATAATCCAATTATTCAGGAAGTAAAACATGCAAAATGAAACACAATGATATATAATGACAAAATTAGTAAACCATTACTCATTAATAAATCTCTATTATTAAATCACAAAAGTCAAATACAATAACATTGTTACAAGTTTCAAAAACTATCTAATTACAAAAACTTATATCATCTCTTAATCCAATGCTCCTAGCATGCTGATTATGCTTAATCCTACTCAGAGCCTTTGTCAAGGGATCTGCCGGATTATCTTCCGATGATACCCTCTTTACAAGGAGGTGACCTTCTTCTACCTTATGTCTGATATAGTGGTACTTTCTGTCGATATGTCTGGACTTTCCATGATCTCGCGGTTCCTTTGTCAAGGCGACCGCACCTTCGTTATCGCAGAATAGTTCCAAGGGCTCCTGAATACTCGAGACTACTCCAAGGTCACCGATAAAGTTCTTCAGCCAAGCCGCTTCCTTTGACGCTTCACTTGCTGCTATATACTCTAATTCGCATGTAGAATCAGCCACTGTTTCTTGCTTGGAACTTTTCCAAGTAACTGCTCCACCGTTCAAAAGGAATACCCAGCCCGACTGAGACCGACCACTGTCTCTATCTGTCTGAAAGCTGGCATCTGTATATCCTTCAACTCTCAAGGTATCACTGCCACCGAGGACTAACACCATGTTCTTTGTCCTTCGCAGATACTTGAGTATATTTTTAACAGCTATCCAATGCGCCCTTCCAAGGTTACCCTGGTACCGACTGACCATGCTCAAAGCAAAGGCCACGTCAGGGCGAGTACACGTCATAGCGTACATGATCGATCCTACAGCCGAAGCATAAGGTACCCGACTCATTTCAGCTATTTCTTCGTCTGTACTCGGACTTTGAGTCTTACTCAATTTCGCATTACTTTGGATACGCAGCTCTCCCTTCTTGGAATTTTCCATACTAAACCTTTTCAGTACCTTTTCCAAGTATGTACCCTGACTAAGTCCAATTAGTCTCTTTTTCCTATCTCTCAATATTCTTATCCCGAGAATATAGGCAGCCTCTCCTAGGTCCTTCATGGCGAAACATTTCCCAAGCCAGGCCTTGACATCTTGCAAGGTTGGAATATCGTTTCCCATGAGCAGTATGTCATCGACATACAGCACCAGAAAGGTGACTATACTCCCACTAGCCTTGACATATACGCAGGACTCATCCTCGCTCCTAGAGAAGCCAAACTCTTTGACTTTCTCATGGAAACAAAGATTCCAGCTGCGAGAAGCTTGCTTCAATCCGTAGATTGATCTCTCAAGCTTACACACCTTATTAGGATACTTTGCATCGACAAAACCCTCTGGCTGATTCATGTAAACATCCTCAGTCAACTTCCCATTAAGGAAAGCGGTTTTGACGTCCATCTGCCAAATTTCATAGTCATGAAATGCAGCTATGGCCAGCATAATCCTAATAGACTTTATCTTGGCTACTGGTGAGAAGGTCTCGTCATAGTCAACCCCTGGGGTTTGAGTAAAGCCCTTCGCAACCAGTCTTGCCTTGAAAGTGTGTACCTTTCCGTCCATGTCGGTCTTCTTCTTGAAGATCCATTTGCACCCGACTGTCTTTCGACCCGGTACGTTGTCAACCAAGTTCCAAACTTGATTGTCATACATGGACTTGATCTCGCTATCCATGGCCTCTTTCCACTTGGCAGACTCAGGGCCCGCCACTGCTTCCTGGTAGTTAGCTGGTTCACCCAAATTTATCAGTGTCCTATCACTGACAAACGTGTCCCCATCCGAAGTTATATGGAACCCATAAAACTCGGGTGGCATGCTAACCCTACCGGAACGCCTAAGAGGTAAGGATACATCTGTCGGACCAACAGGAACTTCTTCCTCATGTTGGTTGCTAGTTTCTCCTAAGGTTACGTCATCTGATGACTCTTGAATTTCTTCCAGATCGATGGTACTCCCACTGTCCTCTTTGAATATGAGCTCTCTCTCTCGAAAGACCGCTCGTCTAGCTACAAAGACCACGTCCTCACTCGGTCTGTAGAATAGATATCCAAAGGACTGTTTGGGATAACCAAGGAAGAAACACCTTTCGCTTCTTTCTGCGAGTTTGTCTTGAGTCTCTCGTCTAACGAAAGCCTCACAACCCCAGACTTTGATATGTGTTAACGAGGGAACTTTCCCCGTCCACATTTCATGAGGTGTTTTAGCAACCTTTTTAGTAGGGACAAGATTGAGGATATGGGCGGCAGTCTCTAAGGCATACCCCCAGAAGTGAATGGGAAGTGAAGCTCGACTCATCATGGAACGAACCATGTCCAACAGGGTTCGGTTGCGCCTTTCTGCAACACCGTTCAACTGTGGTGTCCTGGGAGGTGTCAACTGCGAAACTATTCCGCATTCCTTTAGATAGTCTAGGAACTCGATACTTAGATACTCTCCGCCTCTGTCGGACCTGAGCATATTTATCTTCCTGCCTAATTGATTTTCTACCTCGTTTTTAAACTCTTTGAACTTTTCAAAGGTGTCCGACTTGTGCTTGATCAAGTAGATATAACCGTATCTACTAAAATCGTCGGTAAAGGTCACGTAGAACCGCGTGCCATCCTTTGTGGTTGATCTGAATAGACCACACACATCCGTGTGAATGATGTCCAGCAGACCCTCACCTCTTTCAAAAGACCCTTTGAAAGGTGATTTAGTCATCTTGCCCAACAGACAAGATTCGCATACATCATCCGACCTGAGGTCGAATGATTCCAACACTCCATCCTTTTGGAGTTGGGCGATGCGTTTCTTGCTGATGTGCCCGAGCCGACTATGCCACAGACATGCCTTTTCTACACCACTAGTAGAATCAATATAATTTACACTATGTCCTAAATTGTCAACACATTCAACAGTTTCATACACACCATCACAAGGATAAGCAGTAAAAATCAAAATACCATTTTTGAAAACAGAAATAGAACCAATTTTATTATCAAAAGAAAATTGAAATCCTTGTCTGAACAATGCGTGAAATGAAATAATGTTTCTTGCCATTTCTGGCGAATAGCAACAATTTAATAATTCTAAACAAACATCACTACTAAGCACTAAACTATAAACGCCGATCTTGGTAACAGGGGACGATCTCCTATTGCCCATGATCAAGTTCAGTCTACCGTGCTCCACCTCCCTGCTTTCCTTTAGGCCCTGCAGATCAGAACAAATGTGAAAACCACATCCTGTATCAAGGACCCAAGAATTAGAAGATGGTGAGCTTTTAGAGATAGTGTATATACCTGCCGTCGATGGCTTTACTTTCCCATCCTTGACATCCTGCAAGTATTTGGGGCAGCTTCTCTTCCAATGGCCCTTCTCTTTGCAGTAGAAACAGTTGGCTTCATCGGGGTTGGCCACACAAGGAATGTGGGAAGTCTTGGTTCTCGAGCCATTACTGGATGATCCGACCTGAACCTTTTCCCTCCAATTTTGCTTAGGAGGGCCCTTCCTTTTCTTTCCTTTGCCACTTCTAATAGATAAGACGGGCTGATTGACTGAGGGTACACTTTTACCCTTCATCCCGTCCTCAGCAACTCGAAGCATGCGATGCAATTCAGTCAGGTTAGCCTGATTGTTGTTCAAATGATAAGCCATCCTGAACTGGTCATAAGAACTCGGTAGGGAGTTAAGCACTATGTCAACGGCCAACTCCTCCGGTACAGGCATCACACGCTTTCTAAGCCGCTCCACGTAACCTTGCATTCTTTGCACATGAGCACAGATGGACTCTCCATCTTTAGGTTTGCTGTTCGTGAAGTCCTTGACCACCTTGCACCTCTCGATGCGCTCTTGCTTGCGGAACTTTTCTGCCAGCTCCTTGTGCATCTCAAAGGGCCAGTAGTCTTCGTATATCCTTTGCAATTCGGGGTTCATTGTGGCGATCATGATGCAGGCCACTTTGGTCGCATCATCAGAATGTTTTTGGTACGAGGCAATTTCCTCGGGAGTAGCAGTTTCAGGGTCAACATCGACAAGCTCAGTCTCGAGAACATACTCTTTGTTCTCGTACCTCAGAGCCATCTTGATGTTTCTAATCCAGTCATTGTAGTTTGTCCCGTTCAATTGAACCTTGGAACACAGTGAGAGGATAGAGGGAACACTGGAGTTTGATTGGGGAGCGGATTGATCAGCAGAAGACATCTATAAAAGAAGGTAAGTTTAATTAGATACTTGTCGGTCCTTATAATAACCCAATATAAAATAAGGCTAGGATCCAACTATAACAATTTGCAACATAGAAGAGGGATGCCGTAGTCTATAAGCAAAGTTTATAAAGGTAGGCGAATGACGATTCAGCCAATTCCACCGCGGAAAAATAATCTTATTATAAATGGAATTCCTAGTTTCTTTTGAGATATATTGAACTGTTCAATAGCATGTTTAATCTCGGATATGCCCCACCGTTTGTGACTGGGATGCCGAGGATCACAAACCGGGTGTGAATAACCATGCAAATTAGCTTGGTGCTCTCGGGATCCATTATCATCTCAAATTGATGTGCCGGTAAACCACACACGCTCCATCAACAATGATAACACCCGGGACACCCATTGCCACTCTTTATGAACCCCCATTGGTGTGCCGGTAAACCACACACGCTCCACCAACGTTTCATAAAGTGCAATGTGTAATTTCATGGGGTAGCATCAAATTCACATTTTTCCTAAAGTAACTAGATTGGGATTTTATGTATAAGTTCTAGTACTTTGATCATTATACTTTTAATGATTAAGCGGTTCTGTCAAACCTGTTCGGCTAACGACCCTCCACTGATGAGGCGAGCGGTGGGTGAGAGTGTTCACCCATTAGACTACCATTTTATAGGCAGTCTCCTTATACCCACTTTATAGACCAGCTTCGTGAATGAGGCCTACTATTGATTTGACTAACCAAATTTATCTCATATATATAATATTAACTTTTAATAACATATATAAGATGTATTTTAAAACCCTTTAAAATATTCAAGGTTTATCTTTTAATTTTACCAAATTTAACAATTAAATTTTAAATTAAATTAAACCTTAAATTTCGATTTAATCAATTTTAATTACCAATTAATTAAATTAATTAAATCTAAATATTTTAAACATTTTAAAATAATTTTCTGGATTTTTCTATTAATTTTCGCAATTTTTAAATTAATTAAATCCCTTTATGAATTATCTTTTAATTAACAATTAATTAAATTAATTCAAATGAAGATAGGTTTATCCAAATTAATCAAATTAATTAAAACCTATCCTTAAACCCCTAAATTTCGATTTCAAGGAAAAGGTTTAAGGTTATCCATTTAATTAACAAATAAAGTTACCAAAAAATAGAAAACCTCCTAAAACCCTAAAGGCAGATTTCGAAATTTAGCAAGGGGGGGATTAGGGTTTCCAAAACCCTAATCCTATAAATCGATTTTGATATATATTAGGGTTTATAGGCTTTAAACCCTAAAACAGTTATAGCAATTCAACAAGAAAATAATACAGGCTCTGATACCACTGAAAGGTTTTCTGCAAACCATGAACTAAATAACCTAAGTTCACATGCAACCTATGAGGATCTATGTTTTCTTCTAATTGAACATATAACAAAAAAAACCTAGAGGCCAATAAAAGAAACTAAAGATCAAAACAGAAAAACCAACCTTTATTTCTTGGAAGCTGAGCAGCAAAATTATCCTGCCTCAAATGAAAGTCACACCCAAGCCAGAGGAGAGGAGAAATCGAAAATCCAGAGAGAGCTATTAGAATTGGCGAATTCAATGTGGTGCCTGGGAACCCCTATTTATAGTCTTTCAAATGGCCAGTTGATAAACCTTAGAGATAAACCTTTTTGAATTCAAATAAGATAAACCTTTTATCTTATAATTCAAACTCCTATTTATCCTCTATATATCAATTTCGAAATTATATATATATATATATCCATATATATATTTCGAAATCCACTGGTCACTCCACACTGCCACTTACTCAACTATTGAATAATTACAGTTTTAGTCCCTGCACCTTTAATTAATTAATTTAATCCCCAAATTAAATCCAATTAATTTTGGATTAATTCCTAATTAATTAATATAGTTTCTAATTAATATATTATGACTTTAATATATTAATAAACCATATATTTAATTCCTGTTGATTTATTAATCCCATAATAAATCAACATTTCTCTCTACCGAATTTTCTACCAAACCTCTAACCAAGAGGGCAACCCAAATGGACTGTGCTTCTATTAATTAGGTAAATACTAATTATTAGTCATGGCTTAGACACCTAATCCAACAGTAATCACCAAGTCGGATTTATCATAACTATTATTGGTTTCTTATTCTCTTTTAAACTTTCAATTCAAGCCTTTTATATCTATGTCTATGACCTTTTCACTCTTTCTGTGTATCCAAGTGTCTAACACTTATACACTTTATTGCAGATGATCCTATCGGATACTCTTCCGACGATATCTCAATTTGTCATTTTGTCATTTTCTCTCACAACTCCATTCCGGTGATGTGCACCGTGACTGCCCATGGTTCTCGGGTCTTTAGTCTACATGACTACACCCTAAGACAATTTTGAGGTGTCATGATGTGCCGGTGAACCACACGCGCTCCATCAGAAACCAACGAAATTCTTTAACCATGAAGTCCTACAGCACCACGTTCTGGTGTAAACAATTACCGATTTGAAAACCCTTTCAAATCAATCACCCTAATCATTTCCCAATGATTTCTCACGTCTGTTCTAAAATCCATTCAGTATTCTTAGCCAGGCAATATCCTGAATCCAACTTACAATGCTCTAAGCATTAAGTTATCAGGATATGTTCATAACACTTTTGATTTGTCCAAGAGGCTCGAGGAACCTGATGTAATCTCATTCCAAGCCCTTTCGGAATCCTAAGATTACCAATAATCCTTGTGTCATGATTTCCGGAAACCATTTCCTTTTAGGGACTCTTTCTTATGCATCTTGAATCCCATCAAGATCATATTCTCAACGGCTAAGTCAATACTGTCAGTCTCATCTATCTGATAGATGTCTATGAACTACGTGAGCATGCTGCACCTTCTTTGTTTCTTTCATGCCAATTCATTACACTTTGCAATGACAAGAAACTCCATTCCTGGGGTTATGCATCTTGAGTCTCATCAAGATCATATTGGCAGAATTCTGATCTATCTAATAGATGTTCACAACCACCTGAGTATGTTGTATCTCTTAAAGTCTTTCATAGCGAACCGTTTTTTTTAACACCAAGTCATTACACTTTGTAATGACAAGAGACGTTTCCTAGAACTAGTATGTAACCCACATACAATGATAGCAGATAACAACGATACTCCCACTGGCTTTGACACCGTTATATGACTCTTTCGGACTATTCACAAAATCCAGAACTTATGGCACATTTTGCGAAACCGAAATCCAAACCTTTCTGACATATTAAAGGAAATCTTTCAGGCTATTCACAAAATCCAAACCTTTTGGCCTATTTTGAGAATCCGAATATCCTTTCTTGCGAGATGCCCATGGGACGAATCCTGGGGCCATGTACCTTTTGTAATGGCATGCTCTATGTGAGTCCCTATTAGTGTGCCGGTAAACCACACACACTCCACTAACGACTCACACTATGCCACACAGAATCCTCTCGGATTACATCTTCTATTGAGAGTGCTTCTCTCAGAATCAGTTGCTCGACTCCAAGTGATGACTCATTCAACCAGATGTTCTGTAAGTACATTTCTATGTTCCCTTCTTTTGATGATTCAATTACTCCCACTGGTTCCTAGACCAGTTGTAAAGATCAATCAAAGTGTCACATAGACTATGTCTCGCGGTAAGGTTCTCTTATTTGGCAGCAACAGGGCTCACCAATGCTTCTAGCAGTCGGATTACTTATCCGTACCATCTTTAGTGTTTTACCACTACCCGGTATATCACCCAAATCATAACTCTTTATGACAGTGACAATAACTACTAGTCAAGCGAAGAGAGGGTATGTCAGGTTTAACAGGAATCTAATTCTTGGTCAAGTCCCAGTGGTGACTAAAGGTTCTTTCACTTGGCTAATCCCTGAACTCATTCAGAATTATTCTTACTCCCACTGTTTCCTTAGAACTTGAGTTCTTTCTAAAAGTACTCTTCTTTCAAAGGATAACCAGAGTGGCCAATGAAACGACATTGCTGATTAGTTTCAGGCTTGTCATGAGATTCAGACGAATGCTACATGACCCTGGACTTTCTATGTACTAGTGGGATGATCCCAGCTTTACATTTCAGACAGTGTCAACATAACCTACTTAGTCTAAGATGTGGTCGGAATATGGCTTCTGCGGTCTGACTGGTTGAATATTCAATTCATTGAAATATTAGTCGGAAATGTATCCAGTGTATCTTATACACCGAGGATCAAAACTATTTCGATCAATGCTCCATCATCTTCCCTAAGACGCATTATAACCATTAGTGTTCTTGGAAGAGGATAAACTGTGAAACATTTTCTCAGTCTATGTTGCTACTCAGGTTCTGTTGATCTTATGCTTCCTTTGAAATCTTTGAACACTTCAAGGTTCCAATCAATCGCTTATTCCAATAAACGAAGCCATATTTGTCAAACCATTTGGCAAATATCATGAAGCATAACTAATCGTGTTCTGTTCGAAGATTCGAGCAATACACAGTAACTTATGTGTCTGTTGCTCAAAATCTTAATACCTTTACAGTTCCATGTAAATTTATGACTTTTTTAATATTGTTAAAGACATGCAATCATCACGTGAATCCAAGTCAATTGATTCCAAAATCCTATCCATTGGATCTTTGGGTGATGCATTTCTTGCAACAACTGATTTTATTAAGAACTCAATTCATCATGTGACTCTAAGTCAAATGATTCCAAAGTCCTGTCCAACTGGACCTTTGGTTGAAGTGATTCTCATAAAATTCACTTTAACAATCATAAAGAACAAAATTTACAAATCCAATCCCATTGGATGTATCAACATTCAAGTTATTACCATTTATGTCATCAACACATTCACACAACATTTCGAGGACAATTCAAAACAATCATGTTTCAAAAAAAAATATAATATTTCATTAAACCAGAATTATCCTCAGAACAATGTACTATGCGAATCCATGTCGTATGTATCTATAAACTAATAACAATAACAAATATCTAGCTTAACTCAAAAACCGCACGAGCTCCAGATCCAATCCGAATATGCTCCTGTGCGACACCATCCCGCATCCTCCAGAGTTCGTCCATACAGAGCAAATGTGTGAAACACATCCTGTATCAAGGAAATGAGGATCAGGTGTTATGAATTCCAAGATATTTATGAGTTTACCAAACGGTTTGGCTTTGGAGCATTTTTCCAATCTTTCCGTGACTGTGTCCCACCTTGTGGATTCCCAGTTTGAAACATCGAACAATCGGTCCAGACGATCTGGATCATTTCTTGATGCACCTTAATACTGGACTCAATCCTGAAGCAGCTGAATCAATAGAACTATGCTTCTCCATGAACGACTCATTTAGAGTCGACATTGAATGCATTTCCATGATTGTCTTATCCGGTTACCCTTCCTGTTCATCTGGATAAACGGATCAGCGAGTCGAGCTAATGCTTAACTCCTGATCACAAGGGGAGACCAGTTTTTATACTATTCGCCTATGTATCCCTCAAACTTGGGAACACGCAAACTGGTGCTACTTCCTTCTAGCTTGCAACTTCAAGCTCTTTGAAGATCCTAGTTCGTTCCCTTTATCAACCAGTTCTCGGAACCTTTCCTCAACTAGCTGTGCTAGCTTATCTGACCCCAGGAATTCTAAATCCCTGCGGAACTCGGGGTCAATGATCAATAGCATAATGCAACGAACTTCCTTGGACTCAATAGTCAAGGAGTCATGCTCATCACAAGCTGCTGTGTGATGTCATGTATAGGAGCGGACACTCAGTCGGATATGGTTTGCCAGGAAAACTAAGAACTATTCTCTAATTGCAAAACCATATCACATAGTTCAGGCCAGTCAGCCTTACCATACTAAACAGGTGCTTTCTGAAGCTCTCAGAAATGGGTGAAGGAGGAGAAGGAGGAGAATGACACTTTCTTCAGACATATATAAAATTTGAATTTATTCGTTTAATTCATCCTTTTAAATAATTACCCAATATACATTATTTAACAAGGCTAGGATCCAAAATACCCCAACTATGCTGTGAAGAGGGATGCCGTAGTCACAACACAGTGGTCATTAAGGTAGATAACTTTTATCAATTTCAGTCTTATGAAATTCCTAGATCTGTGAGATTCATTGAACTGTTCAATGGCATGTTTAATCTCGGATATGCCCCACCGTTTGTGACTGGGATGCCGAGGATCACAAACCGGGAGTGAATAACCATGCAAATTAGCTTGGTACTCTCGGGGTCCATTATCATCTCAAATTGATGTGCCGGTTAACCACACACGCTCCATCAACAATGATAACACCCGAGAAACCCATTGCCACTCTTTATGAACCCCCATTGGTGTGCCGGTAACCCACACACGCTCCACCAACGTTTCATAAAGTGCAATGTGCAATTTCATGGGTTAGCATCAAATTCACATTTTTTTTAAAGTAACTAGATTGGGAATTCTTGTACGGGTTCTAGTACTTTGATCATTATACTTTTAATGATTAAGCGGTCCTATCAAAACTGTTCGGCTAACGACCCTCCACTGATCAGGCGAGCGGTGGGTGAGAGTGAACACCCATTAGACCGCCATTTTATAGGCAGTCTCCTTATACCCACTTTATAGACCAGCTTCGTGAATGAGGCCTACTAATGATTTGACTAACCAATTTATCTTATACATATAGTATTAACCTTTAATAATATATATAAGATGTATTTTAAATCTTTTAAAATATTCCTAGTTTATCTTTTAATTTCCTAAAATTTAACTATTAAATTTCAAATTAAATTAAACCTTTAATTTGATTTAATTTATCTTTTAATTAAACTATTAATTAAATTAATTAAATCTAGATATTTTAAACCTTTTAAAATATTTTAGGATTTATCCTTTAATTTTCAAGATTTAACCATTAAATCAAAATTAAATTAAATCCCTTGAATTATATTTTAATTAAACAATTAATTAAATTAATTCAAATGTAGATAGGTTTTTCCAAATTAATCAAATCAATTTAAACCTATCTTTAAACCCCTAATTATCGAATTCAAACAAACTGGGTTTAAGGTTATCCATTTAATTAACCAATTAAAGTTACCAAAAATAGAAAACCTCCTAAAACCCTAACCAGGAAAATCGAAAAAGAAGGGGGGGAGGGGCTAGGGTTTCAAAAACCCTAAACCCCAAAATTGAAATCAAGCCCAAAAGATTTATAAACAATAAACCCTAATTAGGAAAGCTATTACAGCCATTCAATAAGAAAACAACCAAATGCTCTGATACTACTGAAAGGTTTTCCGCAACCATGAACTAAATAACCTAAGTTCACATGCAACCTAGAAAAGATCTATGTTTTCTTACTTTGAACATGTAACTAATTCCTAAAGGCCAAACAAAAATTAACTAAAAGAATAAATCAGAAAAACTAACCTTTAGTTTTAATCTTGAAGCTAAGCAGCACAAGTGTCCTGCCTCAAATGAGATCACACCCAGGGAGCCAGAGGAAGGTCACAAAAATTCCAGAGAGAATAATAGAATGAGCACTTATAATGAAGCCTAGGGTTCCCTATTTATAGGGAAACAAGAAACCCTAGCCGTCAGCCATTTTCCGGATTATACGTACGCGCGTCGCGACCTTTACATTGGCACGCCGCGCGCCGCAATTCAACTATTGAATTCGTACGAATATGTACGCGCATCGCGGCCTTTACATAGGCGCGCCGCGCGCCGCAATTCAACTATTGAATTTGTACGACTTTAATCCTTGACTTCCTGATTAATCTAATTAATGCCACAGAAATTAATCCAATCAATTCCTGATTAATTATTAATCAATCAATATAGTTTCTAATTAATATATTATCACTTTAATATATTAACAAACCATATCTTTTATTTCTATTGATTTATTAATCCCATAATAAACCAACCTTTCTCTCTACCGAACTTTCTACCAAACCTCCAATTATGAGGGCAACCTAAATGGACTTTGCTTCTATTAATTAGGTAAATACAAATTATTAGTCATGGCTTAGACACCTAATCCAACAGTTTTGGGATTGTAATTGCTTCTGATCTCTCTGGAATTTACTTCTGGAATCAGTAAGTAAACTCGGTTTAGTTTACTTTAGTTCATATTTGATTTGGTTTATGTCATTTGCTTTGTTTTCGGTGTTTATGCTTGTGAATGAAAGTTGGATGTTTAGATTGTGTTTGATGTTGGTTTGACCTTGATTGTACTGAATTCCATTTCTGATTTCAGTGACCAATTAGGGTTAGTTATCGATTTGGTTGATAGTTTAGTTCATGCTTGTTTGGATTATTGGACTTTATGCTCTTTAGGGTTTAGTTGTCAAAAGCTAGGAATTAGGTCCTTTGACTGTAGCGTGACACTGCAGTTGGTAATCTGTCACCTGTCTCGACCACGTAACTCCTGTGGATCGACCCTGACTTCCACTGTGCTAAGTGAAAGTGAGGTTTATTTTCTTATTTTTGACCGCATGACGACCGCTGCGATGTCACAGGGGCAGAGATGTTATAGTAGATTCGTGGTAATGGAGGCTTGAAGGTGGCTTGAAGGTGGTGAGTTGGCGATGGAGATGGCTGGTAGATATGGTGGAGATGGCTGTTTAAAGGTGGTGGAGGCGGTAAGGATGCTGGAGACCCAGGTAGAACGTGGTGGAGGGCTGGAGGCGATAATATTGATCATAGAAATATCATATTTATTTAGATTCCATAATTATCAGATTTAATTTAATTAATTTAAATTTGAATTATATTCCATAATTATAGAGATTTTATTTAGTTAATACTTAATTCCTTAACAAGATTACCTTATTTATCTATTTTTAATTAAAGTATCAGATAATTATTAAATATAAATTGACTAGTATGCCCTTGACAAATTATTGGTTCATATATGGTCATACATTCACAGAATAGATGTAGTTCATATATGAACCTACATATATATATATATATATATATATATATATATATATATATATATATATATATATATATATATATATATATATATATATATACATACATACATACATACATACATACATACATACATACATATGTATATATATATATATATATATACATACATATATATATATATATATATATATATATATATATATATATATATATATATATACATACATACATACATACATACATACATACATACATACATACATACATACATACATACATACATACATACATATATACATACATACATATGTACATACATACATAAATACATACACACACATACATACATATATACATATATGTATGAGCTTAGGGAATATGTGGTGGTCATGTACATAAGCTTATATATAGAACCTTTTAAAGTATATGGTTTTTGATTCAAATATATACAAATTAATCATGATCTTTCGATTACTGTTCTTTATAGACTCAAGTACCTTCTTAAACTGATTAAATATGTGTTCCTTTTATCCATGGTGTCTATGAACAAAATTAAAAGTCATGAACAAATATATTAAAATGCATTAATAAAGGTTTTCAACTTTTTAAATAAAAACTAATATAATAGAAGTAAAAGAAGCATATATAAATGGCTCAATAAAGGTTTAATCAAGTTTTCACAAATGCATTGGATTAAGTTTTTCCATCAAAAGATTAAACGTTGAGTTATATTATTGAAAAATATATTGTTTTTTAACATACCCAAGAAACTTTGATAGAGTTTTGAATTAAATTTTTTTGTATAGTTGATATTTTTCATTCCACAATTTGACTCAAAAATGTAATTGATTTTTTTGCTTACAATTACATCGTTTTTAAAAGGTTCTATGCATAATCTTAGGTACATATATATATATATATATATATATATATATATATATATATATATATATATATATATATATATATATATATAATCTTAGGTACATATATATATATATATATATATATATATATATATATATATATATATATATATATATATATATATATATATATATATATATATATATATATATATATATATATATATATATATATATATATATATATATATATATATATATATATATATATATATATATATAGAGAGAGAGAGAGAGAGAGAGAAAAAGAGAGAGAGATAGGTTCATTGGAGAACTCTCAAAAGGTAGAGAACTGGAGGACAGATCTCATCCTTTTATTATTTTGAATCTAAGGCGGTGATTAATTGATGATTTTGAAATTATTAACATATTTAAATTTCATTAATTTAAATTAAAATACCGATAAGGATAGTAGAGTAATTATACATTTTTCTAATTTTATCAACTCCTTAAAATTTTCCCTTCTTCTATTTCTCTCCATTCCTATCTCTTGCCGTCCCTCAACCCTAAATCGCTCCCCCCCTCTCTCTCTCTTGCAATCAAGTGTGAGCAAGAACATGACTAGAAAACGGACTCCGGCAATCGAATTCTTGTGTGTGCATGTTTGTATCCTACCACCTTGCTGCCATCCAACTCGGCAACCTCTTGATACTTCTAACCCTCTCTGTTGCTTTGTTTCACCTGTTTCTAATTGTATTTTCTTTAGATTTTAACCTATAAATTTCAAAGCTTTTCTATGTGGGAGTATGTTTTAATATTCATGAACTAGTGTCGTAAAAATTTTCTTGTAATTACAACCGTCAAAATTTAAAATAAAGATCGATTACAACAATTTTCCACAGATTCAAGCTTTACAAATAAGATAAAACCATTTTACTTCGATATGTATAAAACTTGCGTCATATACTTTGCAAGATTCATCAAAGAATTGTTAAAAGTGTAGTTTTCTTGAAATCTTAATTTTGACCACACTATGAAAAACCATCCTTTAGAATTTCATAATTACTTGGGCTCCTTATCAATGATTGTACAATGAAATTTACAATCACTAAGTAACATAAATAAAAAATGATATTTTAATTTTTCTAGCCAATGGTGAAAATATTTTATCATTTTTAAGTGGTGATCAACATAGTTACAAGAAATTGACAAAATTGATGATAATTCATAATTCATATTATCCATGTGTTCTTCGAAATGACGAGATCTGAGATGTATACAAACTTGCAACTTTCACTTATTACGAGAGAACCTAGATATTTGGAAAAACCTTGTTGGCACTACTAGAAAACAGGGGGTTAGCCACGAAAAATAGCCACGCAAATTTTGTGTGGCTAAATAGCCACGCAATTACCACGAATCAGTTACACCCCAATTTTAGACACGCACTTGTCACGGAACCACAACGCATCATAAATTCGTTTTAGTTGCGTGGCAAACTTAGCCACGCGATAGCCACACAGCCATTGAATGCGTGGTAAAAGAGTGGCTAAAATAGATATATATGTAAAGTGTGTTTTTGTAGTTTAAAATTGATTGTATGTTGTTATTATAGATCAAACTAATAATATGTTATTATTTTTTAGATCATGAGCTTACGTGCAGAAGTGGAAAATTTGCAACAAAGTCAAGCTCAAATGGTCGATAATTTCCAACAACAACAACAACAAATGGAACAAAGACTAAAACAGTCGCAAGATGAGTTTCAAAAAAAATTGGAAGAAATGATGCGACAAATGAGTCAACGTGGTCCGGGTCCTTCTTAATTGTATGTTTTTTAAACAAGTTGACGTTTTAGAATGTTTTTGAAACAATTAGACGTGGTTCGTGGTATTTCTTATTTGACTTTTTTAGAATGTTAAACAAACTTTATCGTAATATTTGATTAGTTGTGTTTTAATTAGTTTCGTTGTTTATATATATTGTTTATATATATATATATATATATGTGTGTGTGTGTGTGTGTGTGTTTTGTCAAATGTGGTTAATGACAAAAAAAATTGGAATTAAAAATAATATTCTGGTATTTTAAAAAAAAAACGTAATGCGTTGTAATTGCGTGGCTAATTTTGTGTGGCAATTCCGTGGCTAATTTTGTGTGGAAATTGCGTGGCTAAACTTTGTGTGGAAATTGC
The DNA here is from genome assembly GCA_023525715.1 of Cichorium intybus. Classification (NCBI taxonomy): domain Eukaryota; kingdom Viridiplantae; phylum Streptophyta; class Magnoliopsida; order Asterales; family Asteraceae; genus Cichorium; species Cichorium intybus. The sequence continues at coordinate 1,461,021 of JAKNSD010000080.1, forward strand.
GCGGCTAATTTTTTGTGGAAATTGCGTGGCTAATTTTTTGTGGAAATTGCGTGGCTAATTATGTGTGGAAATTGCGTGGCTAAAAGTTTGTTGTAATTGCGTGGCTAACTGTGTGTGGCAATTGCGTGGCTAAATTAGTGTGTTAATTGCGTGGCTAATTTTTTGTGGAAATTGCGTGGCTAACGGTGTGTGGAAATTGCGTGGCTAAATTTGTGTGGATATTGCGATTTAAAATTTTCCGGATTATTGCGTGGCTAATTGTTCGTGGCTATGGCGTGGTTATTCGCGTGGCTATTGTGTGTTAAAATGGCGTGGCTAATGCGTGGTAAACTGTGCGTGGTAGTTGCGTGGCAAATTTGCGTGGCTAAAGCGTCACTACAATTTAGACACAAAGGGTTCTTCCACAGGTCAGTTTTCGTGGCTATTGCGTCACTATTCGGCTTTTGCCACACAACAGCCACGCAAATGTGCGTGGCTAACCCCCCAGTTTTCTAGTAGTGTGGGCACTATATTACATATAAAAAATATATATAGCTAGATATTTTTATTTGATTTACGTTCTAAAAACATAGCGATTGTTAAAATATAATATGATCACAGTTTGCGTAAGCATGATCTTCTTGCTGTCTTAATTCGGAGAATTTTGAACAGAATCCATGGATTGCATGCTTTTATTAAATAATAAATTAAAAATATGAATACATGATTTTATTATTTGTAGGTTTTAATTGATGGAGCATTCAAAATGTGCAAATATCGATTCTTGAGTGTTAAAATTTTTGAAAGTGGAACCAAGTACTTCGATTGATCTGATTACCCTGCACCTCCATCCAAAAGGTGATACTAATCATTGGTGATTAAAACTGTAAGTGTATGTATTTGTGTGTTAAAAGTTCTTTATGTGTTAATCATTGATGATTATAACTAGAATTATTGATGATAATAAATATAGTTGCATAAATAATTAGAACATCGGTAATAATCATTGGTGATTAAAACTCTAAGTGTATGTATTTGTGTGTTAAAAGTTATTTATCTGTTAATCATTGATGATTATAACTATAATCATTGATGATTATACAACTGATCATTGATGATTAACTTATTTGTTTGTGTTTGTTATTATCTAATCTTATATGATTAAAGCTAACCTAATGTTTTCTAATGTTTTATAGAAGTGATGCCCAATTACAAATTATTTGTGGTTGCGATCTGATTGAAAGTGAAGAAACAAGGCTACGATTTATTCAAGAAAAGTGCTGACATCACGATGAATTTTGTGACTTTTATCATGTGAATGATTTAATCATATCCAACCGTTTTCAACGATACATACAAATTTATTAGAAACTATGAACGATACATACAAAAATATATAAAAACAACAAAAATCCTAGATATCTTCATTTTTCAGTTTGTCACTTTTCACTTCATCAATTTGTTGGATAAATTTCTTCAAAATCTACAAAAACATTAATAAAAATTAATATAAATGCATATCTGAAAACATTAAAATAAATACATACATGCATATATGTGCACATATGCACCTATATATATACACACATATGTGCACATATGCACCTACATATATACACACATATGTGCACATATGCACCTACATATAGACATGGGTATATATGCACATATGCACCTACATATATACACACATATGTGCACATAGGCACCTACAAATACATGAAAAATACACACACATACGTGCACATATGCACCTACATATATACACATGTAGTAATTCAGAAAAAATACACATACATATATACACATGTATGTTGCAACTTTTCATTCCAGAAATTATGCATGTTCGAATAAAATGACTTCATTAGTAAAATAAGATAGTAAAAAGTTGTGATTTTTTAAGTAGGATGCTATTATAACCAAATAAATGGAAGTAAAATGTTATTATAGCAATAACTATAGCACATATAACACAAATAAAAATACCACATAGATACCAAAAAGTTTATCAATATTCAGAACCATTTGTGCATAATTTCTTATGACTGTCACTCTGCCTTGTGATATTCGTCTCGTTGACATGTACATATGCGCATGTGCATATGTACATATGCACATGTGCATATCAGCACATACATTTATGCACATATGCAAGTACGCATAGATATTTTTATTTGCATAACCACGTATGTTCACATATATACATTTGAACCATCATTCGAAAAAACATAGATATAAACAATTGGAAAATATACACATACTGTTGCTAGAAAATCAACAAAAAACTAGGAAAAACAGAGGATATTCCGGTTAGTAATCTCCATACCTTCTCTTTGTTCTGAATTTCTGTTTCAATCTGAAAAAAAAAACATGTCTATAGACGAAAATCACAAACCTAATTTCTTTTATAAGAACCACTTACAGAAATAAGAAACGATATAGTGGAATACCGATTACAATTAGGAGATTACCTAATTATCGACGTGTTGAATGAAATTTATCAGTGATTAGGGATTTAATCAGATCCATATACGTCCCAGTCAAGCCGTTGCAAAAACATGGTCGACGAATCACACAACAGGGAAAAGGAAATCATGCTCAAGAAGTTGGAGATGAATGGGTCTTCATGTAGTTTGACGGTTTGAGAATGACTTAAAGTAGAGTAACTCAGAACTGATCTATGACTAATTGAACTAAAATTAAGAACCTACCTGATGTCCCACAACTTTGTAATGTATCGGTTTTACCCGATAATTGAACGCGATAATAAACATGACCCTGCGAGATACAATTGCACCACTCGAGGGCTCTGCTGGGCATAATTCTAACCAGAATTCCTGATACAGTTACACCACGAGAACTGTAAACTAGTATTCCAAGTTCACCTCCTAATCCCTGCCAAAACTAGGAAAGCAATGGAACAAATAATACAAATACAGAGAATACAATATTTTAAGAAATTCAAGTCCCCTTTTTCATTACTCCACTTCCCAGTACATAAAGCGAAATAAAATTAAAAACCCATCGTGTGCTGAACCCTAATCTCTGTGAATCAGAGGTATCCTTGTTCTGCAGATAACATTGGTTTGGTGAAGGCGATGGTGGTTAATCAGACGGATCCAAACTCGTACTCCAAAAACCCACCGTGTGCTGAACCCTAATCTCTGTGATGTGGAGATTTGATGTTGCATAAGATAAAGCAAAGATGGTGTGATTCGGGGAAGGTGATGAAGATGTGCTGCGGCCTTCAGCCCTTCACCTTGTGAAGCTATTGAGATGGGATCGACGAGAAGGGGAAGGAGATGTGCAGCGGTCTTGATTGAGAAAAATGGGAAGGCATCGTTCGCCTCCGGTCAGTGGTCTTGGTGTTTGGGAAGAACCCTAGCGGAGGAAAAATTGTAGAGGCAGAAATGGAGAGTGAAGAGAAAAATAACTGATGGCGTGATACGTGAGAGAGAAAGAAAGAGAGAGAAAGATAACATTCCATTTTAATTTCCTGATTTTTTGGTATTTAATTTTAATGATATTTTTTCATGTCTATAATGCCCTTAACAGGTTTTGTTCATGCCAAATATACCATTAAAATTGCAGATAATTACGAAACTGTCATCTTTCATCTTGACCTTTTATTTTTTTGATCTGATGGTCCAGATTTGGTTCTCAAGATCTTAGGGTTTTTTGAGTTCTCAAAAGAACCTAACTCTATATATATATATATATATATATATATATATATATATATATATATATATATATATATATATATATATATATATATATATATATATATATATATATATATATATATATATATATATATATATATATATATATATATATATATATATATATATATATATATATATATATATATATATATATATATATATATATATATATATATATATATATAATAGTTTATTCATTCATGATTACAAACGTCTTTTTGAATAAAAAAATCCTATTAAATGATAATTTATTCTACTATTAATCAAATCTCTAGATTTTAGGTAACTATTAATCAAATCCCTAGATTTTAGGAAATTATCAATTAATTTATTCTATATTAATTTAACTAAAATACACAATTACTAATGTGCCCTTATGAAATGATTGGTCTAGAATGGGTCTCCAGTTCTCCATCTTTTATTGGTACTTTATATAACCTCTCCATATATATATATATATATATATATATATATATATATATATATATATATATATATATATATATATATATATATATATATATATATATATATATATATATATATATATATATATATATATCCTATCCTAATAAATAAGTAACTCAAAGCCACATGTCATCTCCTCATTGAATTGGCCACATGTCATTTTCTCATAATTTTGAATTTCTTAAAAAATTTGTTTGAATTGAATGTATTTAATGTATTTAATTCTAATAATTCATAACCGAAGCAAGAAATTAGGAACCTATTGATTTAAAGGGTAAATTGCATAAAAGTCATTAACTTTTCCAATTTTCTCGATTTTGACATTGCATTTTTAATTGTTACAATTAAGTCGTTATGTTTTCCAAAAAATTGCAAAAATGACCAAATGACAGGATGGCAATAGTTACCCGGTCATATAGTCAGATTTGCAATTTTTCAAAAAACCTAATGACTTAATAGCAAAAATAAAAAACATAGTGTCAAAATCTAAAAATCTAGAAAAGTTAACGACTTTTATGCAATTTATCATATGCAATTTATACAACTTAATCATTTTACATGCCTCATACGTGTCCAAAAAAGTAAATTTGTTGTTACCTTGGTTTTGTTTATTTTTAAGATAGTATGTTATTTACTTTAAGTTAGTACAATGTTTTTAAGTTAGTTCAATGTTTGATGTTTAGATGTTCTTATTTAACATTTTCTTTTAATCAACCCGTGTAATACACGGGTCTTACAACTAGTATATATATATATATATATATATATATATATATATATATATATATATATATATATATATATATATATATATATATATATATATATATATATACATATACATATACATATACATATACATATACATATACATATACATATACATATACATATACATTTACATATACACATATATATATATATATATATATATATATATATATATATATATATATATATATATATATATATATATATATATATATATATATATATATATATATATATATATATATATATATATATATATATATATATATATATATATATATATGTATATGTATATGTATACACTACTTTAAAAATGAAAAATAGTTTCTAAAAATGGAAACTCTTAAAATTAAGAGATCCAAATAAATATGCACAAGGTACACATTTTAATGCTGAATAGTTTAATCTTCTCTTCTTATCCACACTTTAAGACGTAAAACAACTATCCGATTAAACCCTTTCCGTAATACCATGAACTGGGAAGACACGAGATTTGAAATTAAATTTTGAAAATGCGAAATTCACGTTTCTCCCCACGGTTATAAAGTTAGCCTTTCATGTGACCCTACATTTGCCACCATTGTATCTCTGTTTCTAACCCTAGAAATCGACCATCTTTGCTTCCCGTCACCGCCACCATCGATTTTGTAGCCCACTCTCCATCCTGCTATGCCGTTGTCACAACCGTCTCAAACACTCACTCTATCACAAGAACATTTACCTCTACCATCTTAAACACCTAAAACCGATCCCTGCTCTGCCAAAACCACCATAACCCGACCACTACGCTACTCCATGCCTTTCCTACGACTGCTTGACCACCATCGCGCCACCAAGATTCGCATATCATCACTCTCTTTCGTAAATCATACCTAACCACCATAGAGCATCGTCGAACCACCATCACGACCCACAGATACATGACTATTCCACCGGACCTTCGTTGAAGACTGATGCACAAGTACTATTGTTTTTGACGAGGGCCAGGATACGAGTAAAATTAAATGAAGGTCAGTTTAAAGATGTCCAATAAATGTTAGGTTTTTTTACCTCTTAATGTTCTTATATTAAGAAATATAAACATAAATTTTAGGTCCTATTACGTCTAAATGTTGATATATTAGGAAATATAACATATTATTGTTGTTTTCTTTTCTGTAGCCTAACAGAGATTCATTTTGGTCTACATGATATTTGCAGTTTTGGTCCAATACATATTTGCCTATCACAGTGTGAGTTGAAATGGCAGAAATATGATGCATAGGTCCTGCTATGGTAAACCTGAACTATCATTCTACTGTGCATATTTGCCTATCACAGTGTGGGTCTGAAATGGCAGTAATTGTGCATATTTGTCAAATCACTGATGCAATGGTAGGGCCATACTTTGATGTTGAGTTTCTTTATGCAATCTAAAGATTCATAATATGTTTTTTTATATCTTGGGGTTAGGAAGCAGAGTATGGTCGATATGAGAGTAATCATGAGGTTGCACTCTATTATCATGATCTATTTTTCTATAATCAAACTAGGTGTATATGTGTACTCTTTTTTGATCAATCAATGCAATTTTCCTATATGATACTTGAAGAAACCTTTGTTTGTATATCTGAGAAATGCTAACAGTAGCTTTTAACACATTTAATGTTGGTTTTTTGGATTTTTTTTCAAGCTTTTGATTCGGGTTTGTGTTATAATAGGGGAAGGGGAAGAATGGAGCTAAGGGATTTAGAACAAAAAAACTGTAATTTGCTCTTTATTTATTTATGTAGTAAAACTTTTATTTTTTTTAATATATTATTATTTTAATTGTGATGTAGATTATTGTTTTGGCATTTGGTGTGGTATTTTTTTGGTCTAACGAGGCAAGCAAATGAGTGAGAGTTAGATTTGACAGTTCCTTCATTGGTATCAGCGGTGGAATTGAATCTAAGGAGTGAATATCTATTTAGGTTTGGAAATAACAAAAGGCCATTTAAATTCAATAATGATCAATCGAAGGTGGGATTGTTCTCATATCCCGGACTCTACCAGAAGCTATGGTGACACAACTTGAGATATTCCATCATAGACATGGCTTGCTAATTTTACATCTTTCACTCCTCATGTTTCTTTCTTCACGATACATTTCACATACGTTCTTCACCCCCCTTTCCCATGCAAATTGACTATTTTACCCTTTATCAGTCTGAAAAATATAATCTTTTTGTTTGTAGAGACAAAGTATGGGACACAACTTCCTGTGGTTCTTGGATTCCTGTACTTTGCATGGGAATTGTCCTCCACGGAATCTGTGATTCCAAACCCGAGTTTAATGTCTTTTATCAGATACCCGGAATGAGAGGGTATGATTAGGTGAGAAGCTTTTTTTCTTTTTGCCAAATAGATGGTCATTTAAATTCGTCTAATCTTTGTTGGTGAGGATGACGTGAAGAGAAATTGTTTGCTTCCAAATACTGCACATTAAAGGATGATGTGAAGAGGTTCTCCATTGGTGAGGATGACGTGAAGGGTAATTTATTTCCTTTTGGATTAAATTAAAAATATGAATTTATTTCCTATTCAATATGTACTACTTTGACTAACAATTCTTGCCATCTATTAGCTGATGTCAGATAATGAAGAATGAATTCAAATTCAAGTATAACAGAACTCATGTAACTAATACCAAAGAAGATTTATAAAAAATCAGTATTTATTAGCAATCTGTTAATTTACTTATTAATAATTGAAAGTCTTCAAATTCGTAAATTTCAATCGGTGGGATTTTTTTTTATCATTTATGTTTTTCGGAATCAAATTTATTCATCGTTTGCTTTGCTTGAATTGAAAGGTAATTGATTTTTACATTTTATTTTTCACGTATCATTATCTACTTTGGAGTATGATTTGTAGCCGTTTTATACGGGAAGCAGAAAAATATCACAGAT
>JAKNSD010000080.1:1473896-1493781 GCA_023525715.1 Cichorium intybus
GAGTATGGGGAAGAAGCATTACTCAATTCCGCTATGGGACATGAAGACCATGTTCCAGTGTGGCTTAGTCATGTCTTTCCTTGGAGGATTAGCGATTTTAAGCTTTTACATAAACAATATTTACCAAGAAGCAATAAATAGCAACGTTAAGGTTACTCTTGCCACTATGACTTCGACTAAAGAGAATGAAAATACTGATGCAAATACAAATAGGAAACTTTTTTATGATAAGAGAAGACTGAAGATTACACCACTGTCCTTAACGGATACCTGTGATTTGTTCTCCGGCAGATGGGTTCATGATAACAAGAGTCGTTACCCTTTGTATAAAGAAGACGAGTGCCCTTATCTCCATGCTGATTTAGCTTGCTTGACATATGGCAGAAAGGATTCTAAGTATCAGCAATGGAGGTGGCAACCCAATGGCTGCGACTTTCCAAGGTTTTTCTCTCTCTCTCTCTATCTCTCTCTCTCTCTCTCTCTCTCTTTGTGTGTGTGTGTGTAACTTTGCATGGATAAGCAATTGAGTGTCCTATATTACTAACGTTCTTCTATTATCTTTCTTTCCAGCTTATAAAGTTTTTTCATTTGTCAAATGAGTAGGTTTGATGGCAAAGAAATAGTAGAGAGACTAAAGGGTAAAAGGCTATTGTTTGTGGGTGACTCTGTAAACAGGAACCAATGGGATTCAATGATGTGCATGCTCCATTCATCAATCCCAGGGAAAAAGAAGGTTGGCTTGGGGGGTTTGAATGGTACCTTGTACACCTTCAGGGCCACTGTAAGTCCAAATTAATTCGGTTCCCTGTCTCTCTCTACCTGCTGTACCTTATCGCAAAAGGTATTCTTTAAATGCACGTAACTGTTCTTTATACAATACAGGACTACAATATCTCTATTGATTATTATTGGGCTCCGATGCTAGTCGAATCTAATGGCGACGATCCATCAAACCATCGCCTTGATCATCGAACTATTCGAATCAAAGCCATAGAGAAACATGCTAGGCATTGGGTTGATGCGGATATACTCGTATTTAACACATATCTTTGGTGGAGATTACCCATAATAAAGTTCTTGTAAGTTCATATGATCTCTTATAAAGAAAACGACCATACGAAAATCGTACACCCACTAAATGCATCGTTTATCATTTTAGGAAACTAATGTTAGGTCCTTCCAAATTTTGTTTCCGTACCAGGAAGGGCGCTGGATCATTGTTGGGTGGTCCTAATCAAATTTACGATGAAGTAGGTAATGTTCGTGCCTACGAGAAGGTTCTGGAAACATGGTCGAAATGGGTACATAAACATATCAATCCTGCAAAGACCAAAATGTTTTTCATGGCCCCTACTGCAACTCATTCAAGGTACCAAAACAAACCGTTTATTTTGCCCTTTTTGGTTATTTTCTCATAAAAAATGTTACTAATATATCATCATATTGCAGGGCTGCAGACTGGGGAGGCAAGAAGGAGGGAACCTGTTATAAAGAAACGGAGCCGGTGATGGATGATGTATTCTGGGAAAGTGGAACGAATCCGCACATGTTGGGAATATTGGAGTCTTCTTTGAGCAAATTGAAAGCCAAGGGGATGAATGTGCAACTGATAAACATAACACAACTAACGCAATACAGAAAAGATGCACACCCTACTGTCCATCGGAGACTATGGCGTCCCTTAACGGATGCTCAAAAGAAGAACCCAGAACGTGCTTCAGATTGTACACATTGGTGCCTCCCTGGAGTTCCTGATATTTGGAATGAGCTTCTATTGGCTTACATTTTCCCGGTTACAAACCACACCAACCAATAAACAACGCTGGGAAGCCAGGGAAAACTGTTCGTGATTATCTTTTTAGATTCTCGTCTTTTTTAAGTTATGATTAGTCCACATGTACGATTCTCTAAACATGTGTTGTTTTTGTTCGTTGATGTAACTCGGGCATTAAACCTACAAATTGTTTATTTGAAAAGTAATGCTAAGCTCAATATTACAATTTTTATCCACTACAAGAAAAGAAAAGTCCTTTTTAGTGACGACTGGAAATCTCGTCACTAACAACATCCTTTAGTGACCATATATTAAGTAGTCACTCAATTTTGGTGGTGCTATAACTTTAGTGACTAGATCTATGATAGTTGTCACTCACCGATCACTAAATCGTAGAACAAATTTAGAATATATTTTTTAACATCATAATAAGTATTAGTGATGAAAAAAATGGCCCGTGTATTTAACATTTAATGACAAAAAAAAAAGTCACTGCATTAAATAATTAGTGGCAAAAAAAAGTGGTCACTCCATCTTATAGGTATTATGTAAAAAAAATTAACACAAACAATAGCATAAATTTCAATTCCAATTAGTTATAGTGTATAATCTCATTTATTCTAATTTACTAATTACCCATTTTACCCTCTATTAGAAAACATGAAATAGAATACGGGAAATATAATTATGTCTACGATAACTATAGCTTCAGATTTGGACCTATTATGTAAGACCATTGGGAGTACCCATCACTTTGCACAAAAGTGATGGGTGACACCTCAGCGCCACGTCAGATTTTCATCACACCACATTCTATCACTCTCCATCACATTCCCCCTTTATACCCATCACATTTTTATCACACCACATCATCTTTTTAATTAAAAAAAATTCAAAAATAAATTAGAACATAATTTTAAAATTAAAACGCATTTCATTAAAAATAAAAATTACAAAAAATAAAAACAAACTTAGAAAATAAAAATTACACTAAAAATAAAAATAAACGTAAACTAGTTGTCGTCATCGGAGTCGGTGTCGTTGTCGTTGTTGTCCCCATTGTCGTCTCCATTGAGAAGAAAGAATAATGAACCAAAGTCAAAAATCGGTCTATCTAAGCATCTTACTAGCTCTAATAAACCTGCCGTTTAAAAATACGTATCTTGTAAGAAAATGGATTTAATTCAACGTCCAATCGGATAGAATGAAGGGAACTCCAAGCATGTGGTTGGATTGAGCCTTTTAATTCCTTACATGCACGATGAAAACCATAAATAGAGTTAACCTCTTGTTATCTCTCTGCCCCTCTTTGTAGTCTATCTACCTATACTTATCTTCGTGTTTTCTTGTGTGTGTTTTTGTGTGTTAGAGAGAGGCTCGAGAGTATGGGGAAGAAGCATTACTCAATTCCGCTATGGGACATGAAGACCATGTTCCAGTGTGGCTTAGTCATGTCTTTCCTTGGAGGATTAGCGATTTTAAGCTTTTACATAAACAATATTTACCAAGAAGCAATAAATAGCAACGTTAAGGTTACTCTCTTGCCACTATGACTTCGACTAAAGAGAATGAAAATACTGATGCAAATACAAATAGGAAACTTTTTTATGATAAGAGAAGACTGAAGATTACACCACTGTCCTTAACGGATACCTGTGATTTGTTCTCCGGCAGATGGGTTCATGATAACAAGAGTCGTTACCCTTTGTATAAAGAAGACGAGTGCCCTTATCTCCATGCTGATTTAGCTTGCTTGACATATGGCAGAAAGGATTCTAAGTATCAGCAATGGAGGTGGCAACCCAATGGCTGCGACTTTCCAAGGTTTTTCTCTCTCTCTCTCTATCTCTCTCTCTCTCTCTCTCTTTGTGTGTGTGTGTGTAACTTTGCATGGATAAGCAATTGAGTGTCCTATATTACTAACGTTCTTCTATTATCTTTCTTTCCAGCTTATAAAGTTTTTTCATTTGTCAAATGAGTAGGTTTGATGGCAAAGCAATAGTAGAGAGACTAAAGGGTAAAAGGCTATTGTTTGTGGGTGACTCTGTAAACAGGAACCAATGGGATTCAATGATGTGCATGCTCCATTCATCAATCCCAGGGAAAAAGAAGGTTGGCTTGGGGGGTTTGAATGGTACCTTGTACACCTTCAGGGCCACTGTAAGTCCAAATTAATTCGGTTCCCTGTCTCTCTCTACCTGCTGTACCTTATCGCAAAAGGTATTCTTTAAATGCACGTAACTGTTCTTTATACAATACAGGACTACAATATCTCTATTGATTATTATTGGGCTCCGATGCTAGTCGAATCTAATGGCGACGATCCATCAAACCATCGCCTTGATCATCGAACTATTCGAATCAAAGCCATAGAGAAACATGCTAGGCATTGGGTTGATGCGGATATACTCGTATTTAACACATATCTTTGGTGGAGATTACCCATAATAAAGTTCTTGTAAGTTCATATGATCTCTTATAAAGAAAACGACCATACGAAAATCGTACACCCACTAAATGCATCGTTTATCATTTTAGGAAACTAATGTTAGGTCCTTCCAAATTTTGTTTCCGTACCAGGAAGGGCGCTGGATCATTGTTGGGTGGTCCTAATCAAATTTACGATGAAGTAGGTAATGTTCGTGCCTACGAGAAGGTTCTGGAAACATGGTCGAAATGGGTACATAAACATATCAATCCTGCAAAGACCAAAATGTTTTTCATGGCCCCTACTGCAACTCATTCAAGGTACCAAAACAAACCGTTTATTTTGCCCTTTTTGGTTATTTTCTCATAAAAAATGTTACTAATATATCATCATATTGCAGGGCTGCAGACTGGGGAGGCAAGAAGGAGGGAACCTGTTATAAAGAAACGGAGCCGGTGATGGATGATGTATTCTGGGAAAGTGGAACGAATCCGCACATGTTGGGAATATTGGAGTCTTCTTTGAGCAAATTGAAAGCCAAGGGGATGAATGTGCAACTGATAAACATAACACAACTAACGCAATACAGAAAAGATGCACACCCTACTGTCCATCGGAGACTATGGCGTCCCTTAACGGATGCTCAAAAGAAGAACCCAGAACGTGCTTCAGATTGTACACATTGGTGCCTCCCTGGAGTTCCTGATATTTGGAATGAGCTTCTATTGGCTTACATTTTCCCGGTTACAAACCACACCAACCAATAAACAACGCTGGGAAGCCAGGGAAAACTGTTCGTGATTATCTTTTTAGATTCTCGTCTTTTTTAAGTTATGATTAGTCCACATGTACGATTCTCTAAACATGTGTTGTTTTTGTTCGTTGATGTAACTCGGGCATTAAACCTACAAATTGTTTATTTGAAAAGTAATGATAAGCTCAATATTACAATTTTTATCCACTACAAGAAAAGAAAAGTCCTTTTTAGTGACGACTGGAAATCTCGTCACTAACAACATCCTTTAGTGACCATATATTAAGTAGTCACTCAATTTTGGTGGTGCTATAACTTTAGTGACTAGATCTATGATAGTTGTCACTCACCGATCACTAAATTGTAGAACAAATTTAGAATATATTTTTTAACATCATAATAAGTATTAGTGATGAAAAAAATGGCCCGTGTATTTAACATTTAATGACAAAAAAAAAAGTCACTGCATTAAATAATTAGTGGCAAAAAAAAGAGGTCACTCCATCTTATAGGTATTATGTAAAAAAAATTAACACAAACAATAGCATAAATTTCAATTCCAATTAGTTATAGTGTATAATCTCATTTATTCTAATTTACTAATTACCCATTTTACCCTCTATTAGAAAACATGAAATAGAATACGGGAAATATAATTATGTCTACGATAACTATAGCTTCAGATTTGGACCTATTATGTAAGACCATTGGGAGTACCCATCACTTTGCACAAAAGTGATGGGTGACACCTCAACGCCACGTCAGATTTTCATCACACCACATTCTATCACTCTCCATCACATTCCCCCTTTATACCCATCACATTTTTATCACACCACATCATCTTTTTAATTAAAAAAATTCAAAAATAAATTAGAACATAATTTTAAAATTAAAACGCATTTCATTAAAAATAAAAATTACAAAAAATAAAAACAAACTTAGAAAATAAAAATTACACTAAAAATAAAAATAAACGTAAACTAGTTGTCGTCATCGGAGTCGGTGTCGTTGTCGTTGTTGTTCCCGGGGCGATATTTAGCGCGGACACTTTCCCGCATCGCCAAGAAAATTTCCAAATCCTCGCCCTCGAAGTCGGATGGTTTTGTTTTCAAGAAGTCGATATCGGCGTTTCGTTGCAACTCCCGTTGCGTTTGGATAATTTGCCGTTGCGTTTTGACAATTTCTTTTTCGACCCGACCCATAATCCCGACCTTTTCGCTTTGTAATTGGACGTATCGGTCGAATTTGTCGCCAAACAATTCCATAACGCTTGACTCCGATCCGGAACCCGAAGCCGCTTTCTTGCCGGCTTTTTTTGCCCGGTCTCGCCCCATCGGTCGACGGATCGGTTGGGGCTCGTCCTCATCGAGATCGACGGGCTCGTCGTTCACGTCGATATATGTACGCCCGTCCGATTGTTGAGACGTTTCTTGGTGGACCGACCTCGAGCGTTTCGTTCCCGAAGATTGTGAATCGTCGACAAGAAGCCACTTTGGTTGTTTTTTCAACTCGTTCCAAGCTTGTATATATGGGAACGCTTTTTTCGTTGGCGTTGTTGTTTCGTATTGTTTTAACGCCGCGTTGAAAACGTCGAAGTCGTTGGACCCGCTTTTTCGCATATTCGAGAGATTGTTGAAGATGCCGTTGAAAGCGTTGAGCTTTAGTCGCATCTCTCGAAATTTCCCCGAAATTTTATCCATGTTCCGTTTTTTTTCGCCCATAAGCTCGTAAAAATTCGCTTGAACTTTGTTCCAAAAAGTAGCAAGCGTTTGCGAGTCCCCGACGATCGGGTCAACGGAAGCGGAAATGTACGCCTTCACCAAGTTTAACTCCTCCTCTTTCGTCCAATTCGTTCTTTTTTCGCCCCCCGTTTGTTTTGCCTTCTTCCTTGCGGCACGGCGGGTTTGGTTGTCCCCTTCCTCTTGTGTCTCTTGAACCATTTCGGGAGACACCGGTTGCGGTTGCGGTGGTGGTTGTGACATCGGTGGTTGCGACGATTGGGCTTGGAAACCTTGCGGTTGAAACGGAAAGGGGGGTTGAAATTGTTGATATGGGTTGAATGACGGATATGGTTGTTGAAAAAGTGGTGGTTGTGCGATCGGAGACCCGCCTTGGAGTAAATTCATAAAACCACCGCGGGGCGATTCAAGATTCGGGTATTGACGCGGGGTCGAGTTTAATCCGAACGGATCATACTCGCGGTTTTGGTTTGAAGGTGGGGTGTTTGGGTTTTGTTCCATTGCAAAAGATTTTTATAAATTTTATGTTTGAGAGGATAAAAGATGAAGAATGTGTGTAAAATGTTAAAAAGATGTGAATATATATATATATATATATATATATATATATATATATATATATATGTGTATATGGTAATTTTTAAAAAAAGTAATTTTTTTTTTTTAAATTTCTGGCCGTTGCAACGGCTATTTTTCTCATTTCATCTCGTGATCACGCGTGATAAGGAACACGGACGTTCACGACCACGCCCCATCACGGTAGCACGGGGCGGTGTGCACGCCGTGATGGGTGCATACGTGGCCATCACGGTCGTTGTTCACGGAGTATTCCAAATAGCCTAAGTACGGGGCTACGGGCTTACGGTCACGATATTAGATCCGACCCTTCTTAATTTGTTACCAATACCATGCCCTAAAAAATACAACTGGCAGTTCCTCTAACATCGGTTCCTTGACTTCCCGTTACCACAACACTGTCATCGCCACCGCCACCGCCATCGCCATCTCTATCTCCATGCTATTGCCATCGTTATCGCCACCGACTGTTGCCGACATCGCCATCACCGCCGCCATCGCCACCAGCTGTTGCCGCCAACGCCATTGTCGTCGCTATCACCATTGGCTGTTGCATCGCAGTCGCCACCAACTGTTGCTGACATCTCCATCATTGCCATCGCCATTCACCATCGTTGACTGTTTTTTCTCATACGAGGTGTCAAGGTCTATCAATAGTTTCATCCATGTTGGTCAAGTGCCCGTTGTTCACGTATACGAAAAATCTAGAGTAAACTACAGTTTTGGTCCATGTGGTTTGTCAAACCTTTCAAATTGGTCCCAACTATTGAAAAATCACGTTAGGGGTCCCTAAGGTTTGTGAAACGCTACAAATCGGTCCCTAGGTCAGGTAAAAAGACTAAAATACCCTTTTTATTTATTTTTTTTTCTTTGAATTACTTAATTATTTTATTAATAAAAAAAATAAAATACCCCACCCTACCCCACCCCTTACCCTCTCTCTCTCTCTCTCTCTCTCTCTCTCTCTCTCTCTCTCTCTCTCTCTCTCTCTCTCTCTCTCTCTCTCTCTCTCTCTCTCTCTCTCTCTCTCTCTCTCTCCAACCACCACCGTTGAATTAGGGTGAAGAGTGCGATTTTGGTGTAGATCGCTTTCCCCAAATCAGGAAGATCATAAGTTACTAATTGAACACCAAATTCTTCGAGCAGTGACAATGTGATGCCTGAGATTCTCGTAAACGGAGAATTAAAAATGGTCTTCGTTTAGTTAATTATAAGTGGGATTGTTTAGTAACGATTTGTACCTGCAAGACGAGAAGAGAGAAAGGCGTGAGGTGCGATTAGCGAGTATCTAGGTTTGTCGACGGGAACTCCTTGTTCATGATGTAAGATGTTTCTACCGTCGGGAAGTAATATCCGGCTGGCGGTAGGAGGATGCGATTGAACCAGTGGAATTGGAGGGTTATCATGTTTAATGTTCAAACTCAGAACTACATGACGTAAGAAGAATGTGAAGACGTTGTATTGGTCTGACTATGGATGAATCATTAAGGGGAAAACTCTGATAACGGATGTGTCATGATGTTAATGGAGTTTGAGTACTTTAAGGTCGAATTACCTAAGAGAGCTACGAGGAAAACAGATAATATCACCGACCAAACATGAAAGGGATAACGATCCTCCGGCAGAAAATCATTCAGAACACTTAAGGCTTCTGCTGCATTGGTGAGAGAAGTGTATCTTGGTTCAAAAGACTTTTTCTTGAAGTGTGAAAGCTTCTGGGTTTTCGGGGATGACCCATGCATAGCTTTTCTTTTTATCATCTGTCACTAGAGATATATTTGAATTTGGAGGTTCTAAGTTGTGGGTTACTTCCAAAACCGACTCTTGTAAAGATGCTGAATTTTTCCGATGAAGGCAAGAGACGATGGGGAAGAAGAACACGATAGGATTTTTAGGAGAGAGAGACGTATAGGGTAGGGTGGGGTAGGGATGGGGTGTATTTTCTTTTTTTTATTAAATAAAATAAATAATAAATTCAAAGAAAAAGAAAAAAAGAAATTTAAAAGGGCATTTTAGTCTTTTTACCTTACTCAATGACCGATTTGTAGCGTTTCACACACCTTAGGGACCCCAACATGATTTTCCAATAGTTGGGACCAATCTAAAAGGTTTGACAAACCACAGGGACCAAAAATGTAATTTACTCAAAAATCTATTACCATGAACCTTCTCTCCCATTAAATTTTCATCCAAGTTGGTCAAGTGGCCGTTGAAATTTTAACATTTCTTTGAAAGTGAGCTCGCAGGAACCCTAATTGCACCGAACATGCTTCTTTTTTATCAGAAATACCTCAATCCAAGTTTAATTAGCAATTTCCAAATTACAAATGTTTACAAATATTAATTCGTAATGATGTTTGGTGACTTTACTTAGTCATTAACAACCGAAGTATATTTAAATATTTCATCATCTGCTTAGAAACATTAACTAATTAAACTAACTAATATAATAATTCGACCTTGTATTTTTTTATGTATTTATTATTATCCTTTTTTGGAACGGAGAATATTCAACATAAACATCACCTGGTCTTTTGATCTACTAATTATTTCGATGCAACTAATGATAGTCATTTGAGAAGAAGTAAAAGATGCAAATAGTAGCTTCAATACGTTTTTCGATAATCGAGTCTCTAAGTTTTGATATTATTAAGCTAGAAATCTCTAATAAAATTTTATTATTTAAGCTTGTTTATTAAAAAGTTTTAAAATTAATTTTATTTATAGAAAATGACAACTTACCGGCTAATGTATGACTTTTACATAAACAAACCCAAAATAATTGGACTTATTGGAGATTTTCAATTTAAGAAACCTGGTAAACCGGAAGAAATGACTAAATTGAATACGTTAGCTGGTATGTTGTCATTTTCTGTAAATAAAATCAATTTTGAGACTTTTTTTATAAATTTACTCAAAATAATGAGACTTTATTGAAGATTTCCCTTATTAAATTTAGATAAACTAAGAAGTAATTACAACCTACACTTATTAAAAAAAATATTTTGCTAATTTTAAATTATTTTTAAGATATAGCATATATATATATATATATATATATATATATATATATATATATATATATATATATATATATATATATATATATATATATATATATATATATATATATATAATATTTTGAAATTCAGAATGAGCATTTTTAAGTCCGAAAGGCATAACATTCCATTCGTAATGTCCAAAAGGGACATTAAAAGCTGTTTTGTATTTATCTTCTTCATGGAGCTGTATTTGCCAAAATCCAGATTTCATGTCAAATTTTGAATAAACATTGGAATCCTAAAGTTTTTTTTTTAATAAATCCCTTTTATTAGGAATCAGATATCTAATCCATTCTAATACTTTAGTTAAAGGTTTATAATTTGTAACTAAACGTGGACATCCTCTTTCTATTTCAGCAGCATTCATGACATAAAAGGCTGAACAAGACCAAGGAGATTTTGAAGGTATTATTAGTTTTTTGTTTAATAAATCTTGAATTTCATTTTTGCAATGGGCTTCTAATTCGTTAGACATATTAATCTTTGTTTTAGTTTATAAGTGTAAATATAAATGTATATATAAACGCATGTGTATATAATAATATTTTAATTCATTACAATTATATATTGCCGAAGCGCAAACTTGAACAATTAATAAAACAAAACATAAAATAAGCATTCTAAAAAGGTAAATAAAGAAAACATGAAAAACATGAAGACAATTAAAATTTACATTGGTGATTTATACTTGGAATACAATCAGTACAAACGTTTGGAGAAAGGATAATCTGAAAATCTAAAGACTTTGAACATCTGGATGTGGATAAAGAAATGGATGGGGTTTTTCTACACATAAGCTATACATTGGAATATTATAGAAGATTTTTCAAATTTTTTCGAATGTTTGACAATGAGCTATCGCTCCTTAAATAGAGTGTCTTGAGCAAATTACTTATAATCGGCTAAGTTGCCGAATCTTTTTTCTTCAATCTTGATTTTGCATTGTGGTTGACAAATGAATCTTGACATTGAGTGATTTGAAGATTGATTTGGCAAATTGATATGGCAGACAAGTTTTTTCAAATTTTTTGCTTGTGATAATGTGATAAGGGGTATCTTTTTCTTCTTTTGGCATGTCACGAGACCTTTCTTCTTTTGGCATGGCATGAGAATCATGTAGGGATAGCTACATTTTAATAATATAGCAAAATAGCTATTTTTGATAATAACAAATTCTATTTTTGATAATAACAAATTGATAATTAATTAGGAACACACACCACCCTTATTGGAGACACACACATTTTAATAATCCAATAAAATTTTGAGGAACACCCGAAACGAAATATCATACATTGAAGATAAACACCAAAACGCAAAATATATTAAAACAAATGAATCTTAATATGGATCATCAAATGGATTTTGAGCATCTTGCATGAGTTTAGAAGATGATCTTCTGATGTAGTAGGAGATCTTCTAATATATTGTAATAATCTTTGGAGTTCATCTTGAGATGAACCAGCAGCACCAAGAATTCTGGCCACTAGGTTTGACTCAGATATGTTGATTCTTTCCGTGATTGTTTCCGTTTCATGTTGTTGTGGATGATACAGAGTTTGGAAATATTGAGTCACTGCTTTTTCAATGGCTTGACAGATTTTGAACTTATCCCACCATTTTAATTGAATTTGATGATTAAGCCATGGTGGATTAACATCTTGGGCTTCTTGAAAATGATAAGTCCATGACATAATCCAGGGGATTTTGAAAAGAATAGTAAATTGTAACATATATTCAAAATCTGGAATATTTTGAACAAATAACTCCTTTAATTTGAGAAAACCACTTGCAACTTCTTCAGGGAGGCAATTTGGTAATAAACCCATGATATATATATATATATATATATATATATATATATATATATATATATATATATATATATATATATATATATATATATATATATATATAGGGTTAGGTTCTTTTAAGAACTCAAATATTCATGAGATCTTGAGAACTCATTCTAATTGGTCAGATCACAAAAGGGCACGATTGTCATTTTACAATTCACATTTAATTCTGATTTTTTTTATTTTAGGCAACAACATTAACAACTCCTAAAATCAAGGCTATTAGATTTGAATTTTCAAATTTTAAAAAAAAATCAAAATTTTGTTTTCCTAAAAATTTTATCAGATTTTCGTTTTTATTTTTAAATAATTTTTTCCGAAATTAGAAAAAAATAAAAATTCTGAATTTTTTTTTAAAAAAAAAACAAATTTTCGAAATTAGAAAAACATATTAGTGTATTTGTATGTGTATATATGCATACTCGCAGATGTATATATACATATTTTCACAATTCATATATACATATTCGTATTTTTAATATCTAAATGTAAAAAATGAACAACGTATTTTATTATAAACAATAATATACAAACTGTTTTGAACAATACATACATAAAATTTAAAAAATACAACAATATACAACCGTTTGAATGATACATACAAATTTATTAGCAATAATGAACATTACATACAAAACATATAACAAATACAACAAAAATTCATGATATCTTCATTTCTCAAATTTTAAAATTTCATTTCTTCAATTTGCTAGATAAATTCTCCAAAATCTGCAATAACATTAATAAAAATTAATATAAATGAATATTAAAAAAATTAAAATAAATACATATCTGCACTTACGCACATATGTGCACATACGCACATATGTGCACACATACACATGCATATACATATACATATACATATGTGCACATACGTACATATGTGCACACATACACATGCATATACACATATGCATGTATATATACATATATGTATGCATGTGCACTTATACACATGCATATACATGTATGCACATATATGTATGCATATATGCGAATACACACACATGTACACAAACAAATAGAAAAAGAAATCCATAAGTACAATGCAATAACTCAAATAATTTGGTGCACATATATTCAATTTTGAATGGAAAAATGCATTATACGTATTTATAAACAGATGTATATATGCACACTTATATACATGTGCACATATGCACTTATATACATGTGCACATATACACATATATAAACGTACACACATATGCACCATCATGTAGTATGTAGCACTTTTGCAGTTACTTGCAAACTATCTCCTTTAAAGGTTCACCAATCCTAGAAATTAGACCATAGCATGTTCGTTAAGAATATATAAAGTTAATAAAACCTCATGACTTGTTCCATTGTTTGTCAAAAACCCTTGTAATATTTGAAATGAAATTCCATTGATGTCCCTTTGTAACAATCTAAAATTGAACAAATGTGAGTACCTGAAATAGCCTTGAGAACAGTCATCATTAGACCATAGCATGTTCGGGCTTAGGAATGCACCATTAAAACAGTCATCTTGACCGATATGTTTTCTTCATGAGAGCAATTAATACAGGATAGTACCTGAAATAGCCTTGAGAACGGCTTCTATCGATCCCCTTCACCAAAACCCTAAATCTTCCATTCACTTTGAACTCCTCTAACTGAACCCCGCCATTATCCTCCGCCATTGATCTCAACGCCAACTCCACCACTTGTATAGAATCCCCTCCGGCAACCTCCCTCAATGCCACCTTCTCCGCCGCCGTAACAGACTGGAAACCATCGCTCTCCAACTTGCTCAAAATCGTGGGTGTAAATCATCGGAAAGTTTTGAGATTTTGATCGTATGAGCAGGGAGCGGTGGTTGAATCCGTCGTCTAGTATTAGGGTTAGGGGCAGGAAGAGGATTAGGAAGAGGGGTGAACAGGCGGAGGGAGGCGGATGTGGGAAGACGACGTGAGAGAGGGGTACGGAGATCGCGTATAAGATGAGCGAGAGAGAGGGTGAGGGAAAAAAGAGAGTCAACGAGAGATATAGGAGAGAGAGGACTGATGGCTGATTTTTAGGGATGCTTTTAATTTCAACTTTTACATTTCCCAGATTGCCCCTATCAGTGACGTATTTACCATTGAGTTTGCTATTATTTACGATAGTGCCACGATTCATCTTACCCATTTGATTTTTTGATCATAGGGTCCAGATTTAGTTCTTAAGATCTTAGGCTTTTTTAGGTTCTCACAAGAACCTAACTATATATATATATATATATATATATATATATATATATATATATATATATATATATATATATATATATATATATATATATATATATATATATAGATATAGATATATGTGTGTGTGTGTGGGGGGGAAAAGTGAATATACTATTGTTATGTATATAAACTTTCGCATTAAACCATTGATACGACATCATATTATATGTATACCGCTTATTTTCTTATTCACGTATTCTTTCTTCATTGATTTTTTGTTCGACTCAAGGATTCATTGGTCTTTTTGGGCATTTTATTTCCCTTGTCGCTAGCATGGCGTGTTTGACACATTAGTTCTCTATAAAATCCCTCTACAATGGTTGTAGTTCTAATATCGAGTCTAGATCCATGAAATCATCTTTTACTCATGATTGTTAAGTCCATAGAAACCATCAAGAGTATAAGGAAATAAGTCGTATACATATAAACGGTGCCGTATCAGGGGTTTAATATGCAAGCTTATATGCATAACAGCAGTATATAAGCACGTAAGTTCTAGTAATTATTTGCTAAGGGTGTTTTAGTAAATTACTAACTTAATGCTTTGGTAAATCTTTTGAGTATTTACATCTAAATTAAATGACTGGTAGATTGGTGAGTCATGAGATCTGGTATGAGTCATTCTTATGTGTCATCAGTTTTACCTGATATGATTTGAGTATTGGTCTTTGAAAGTGATTTAACAGGAAAATATGGAGAAAAATGGAACTGACCATGTTAGCAACGCTAACATATACAGTTAACGACACTAACTGTCGTGTTCCAGCCTTGTTAGTCTGTTAAGCTTATTTCGAGTCATTTAGATAGAAAAAGAGGGCCAGCAAGGTTTGAGGCGATTTCATGTCAAATTGAGCATCGGGAATCGTGTAGGAGCCTAAGGAGTCGAGTCTAACATCACAATCGAGTTCTTGAACTCTAAAGCAAAGAGGTAAATGATTTTTATGAGTTTTTGGGTTTTTTCGACCCTAGGTATTCAAATTCATAGATTCGAGTTGTTTTTATGAGTTATGATGTTAGTATTTACCTCTAGCATAGTTTTCAATGAAAGATTTGTTGATTTCTATGGCTGAATCGATTAAGTCGAGAGTTTGGGGTTTGACGACTGTATTAGCGAAGCGAACCTTAGAGTTAGCAAAGCTAAGCATTAGCGACGCTAACGCTATGGTTAGTGACGCTAACAAGCTTGGACAGAAGCATTTCATCTTTTGTTTGGCTTGAACTTTTTAGCCAAACTTTGTAGGAATGTTTGAGGATGTTTGAGACATGATGTGTGATATTATTTTACAGCTGATACATATAGGAAGGAAGGAGATACACGAGGCACGGGTGGACCACGAACAGATCAGACTTCAGATGAGTAACTCTATTTCATTACTTATGTTTGAACTGTAATGTAATTGTGTTAATTTTGATTCTAATTGGCTGAGATAACCAATTAGCATGAACTACACAAGGTTGAGAATCCTTTGTTGTAAAAGAGTAAATAGTGTGATTGAGCATGCTAATTGACTGAGATAGTCAAAGAGCATGAGATGTATGAGTTTATATGCTTGTAGTTGTCGAATACTATAGTATATTGAGAAACAGTTGCATAATCACCAATCTTGAGTATTTTTCTCACTGAGTTTTTGTAGCTCATAAACTTCAAATTGTCAAGTATGTGTTGCAGGTGACAGGGGAAAAAGGTTGCGGAGGGATAGAGTACTTGGATTAGGACTTGACTTTCTTTTGGGACTTATGTGATCTTGAAACTATCTTTTGAACTTAGTTTGTTAATGTAACCCGTTTTGTTGGGATTAACTAGTATGCTGTACTTGTTTTTGATAACTACTTGTATTATTTGTTGTTTAACTTTTGGTACACCATAAACCCATGTGGTTATTTTGAGTAATTATTGGTGTAATTTGAAAGTGAGAAACCGGGTGTTATATATATATGTATATATATATATATATATATATATATATATATATATATATATATATATATATATATATATATATATATATATATATATATATATATATATATATATATATATATAATTACTAAACACATAAAAATATATAATTATCCTTCTTTTGCTATTAGATATCAATAATGACGTGTTTTAAAGAAAAAAATTTGTGTTATAGTATTCACAGTTTACTAACTAAAAATTTTATTATATTGTGAATATGGTAAAACGTATTAAAAAATAAGGAAATTTATTAAGTTTGATGTATTTTCACATAATAAACAAGTGTTAAGAAAACAAAAAACATGATTTTTAATGTGTGAATATCGATTCTCACGGCTCTTAACCTTTTAATGGTTCTCATTTGAACTCATTCCACTCTCTCTCTCTCTCTCTCTATATATATATATATATATATATATATATATATATATATATATATATATATATATATATATATTAGAAGAATCAAATAAGAAGTAAATTTATAGTTAGAAGGTAACAAGTTTTTTATTTACTTGGTTTTTTGCTGAACCACCAAAATGAATCACTAGATGAATCAAAAATAACATGATTCATAGAAAAAAATTCCTGAAAAAACATATTGATGAATCATTTTTTAGTAAATCAAGTTTTTATTCACGTTACGGACAATTTTAGTGAATAACAACAAAATCTTCGTAAAAATGAATCATCGAGTTGTTTTTTCGAGAATATTTTTTTGTGAATCATGTTATTTTTGCATCATCTATTGATTCATTTTGTTTGTTCGCCAAAAAAATATAAATAAAAAACTTCTTACCTTCCTACCAAAAATTTTCTTCTTACCGGATCACAATTATATATATATATATATATATATATATATATATATATATATATATATATATATATATATATATATATATATATATATATATATATATATATATATATATATATATATATATAGGCTCAAATATATCCATATAAGTATTGTATAACCTTGAAACTCAATCTGGACCACTCATTTAAAACACATTCTTTTAAGAATGGTAAGAACTCATTATGTCAAAAACTTATTCAGTTAAGAATGTGTTTTTTTCATTGTTACGAGAATGAAATCCGATGGCCAGGATTTGGTTACAAAGTAACACAATAATTGTCATTCTTATTATAACCTAGTCCTATATATATATATATATATATATATATATATATATATATATATATATATATATATATATATATATATATATATATATATATATATATATATATATATATATATATATATATATATATATATATATATATATATATATATATATATATATATATATATATATATGAGTAAATTACACTTTTGGTACCTATGGTTGCCACTTTTTTATGCCCTGGGTCCAACTTCAGAAAATTACTCTAGGGGTCCCTATGCTTACGTTTTCGCTACATTGACGGTCCCTCATGGTGTTACCGTGTGCTTTGCTCCATTAAATGCCTTTAAAATGTTTAAAATGCCCCTTTTTGTTTCTTTATTATATTTGTTATTTTCTAAAATTTAGGAACTAAAATGGCTTTCAAAAAACCTTAACCTAAATCACCGTTTGATAATCACATTGAGCAGCTACACCAATACCAATCGATTCGGTGAAGACAGAAGACCGAAGCTCGTTTTCTCTTTCTCGACCCGTGTGAATTTGAACACTTTGAAATCGATTTCTCGTTCTAGACCCGTCTGTTTCAGTTTTTTTCACCTTTTCCTGGTATAAGACCTACAATTTATGCGAGGAACCCTGGGTGAGGTAAATTCAGTCTTTTCAGGCGATATAGTTGGCATTCTAGATGTTTCAGACCTTGAAGGATTCAAAAACTGTTCAATTCCTTCCACCTGATTATGTATGGCTAGAAACAACTGGTTTGTAGATCAATACAACATAATTTTATATGTATTTAGTTGCAGAAAAAAATCATGGTGAAATCATTACTAAATAATACATGTTCTTCACAGTTGGGAAATAGAAACAAGGCATAACAAAACATATTGAAATCGAATGCATCTCTCAGTGCAACCACAATACGCAGATGCGGAAAGTGGAAACTAATTGAATTGAAATGAAGAACTTACTATCACAATAGATTTGTTATCATCGACTATTAAAATACAGAAAAACATGCCATAATTAACAATATGCCGATATCTCTAATGGTTCAAATAGCGTTATGAATTTTCGGTTGATATTTATACAATAAAAACAACGCTGCATCGATTAGCTTGAATCTGAGGTTGACTAGCACCGCCATTGTGGTTCCGGCAGTGGCCGTCGCCGTCCATCTTCTCCACAACAATAGCTCACCGCTGTTGGTTCCTTTCCCAGCTTTCTCTCCTTAGTTGAATCTCTCTTTCTCGTCTCTCTTCTGTAAATCGTGAACCAATGAGACCCAACGCGAGGTTTGATTTCTCTTCTTTCGTTTCTGATTTTGGGTGCATGTTTGAGTTTTTACCAGGAGGAGAATTCGCATCTCAGAAAAAGTTACGCCTCCGGTTCAGGCTAAGTGATCAACGTTGATTTAGGTTAGGGGTTTGTGTAAATTGTAGTTTTAGTCCTTGAACTTTAGAAAATAACAAATATAATAAATGAACAAAAAAGGAGGGGGCATTTTAGACATTTTAAAGGCATTTAACGGAGAAAAACAGAGTGTAACCCCAGGAGGGACCGTCAGTGTAGCTATATATATATATATATATATATATATATATATATATATATATATATATATATATATATATATATATATATATATATATATATATATATATATATATATATATATATATGTACATATATATACATTTATATATATATATATATATATATATATATATATATATATATATACATACATATATATATATATATATATATATATGTATATATATACATAGATACATACATACATATATATATATATATATATATATATATATATATATATATATATATATATATATATATATATATATATATATATATGTATATATATATATATATATATATATATATATATATATATATATATATATATATATATATATATATATATATAGGGCTATGTTATAATAAGAATGACAATTATTGTGTTACCTTGTAACCAAATCCTGGCCATTAGATTTCATTGTCGTAACAATGAAAAAAACACATTCTTAACAGAATAAATTTTTGACATAATGAGTTCTAACCATTCTTAAAAGAATGAACTAAATTTTGTACATTCTTAAAAGAATGTGTTTAATTTAAATGAGTGGTCCAGATTGAGTTTCAAGGTTACACAATACTTGTATGTATATATTTGATCCTATCCCTATATATATATATATATATATATATATATATATATATATATATATATATATATATATATATATATATATATATATATATATATATATATATATATATATATATATATATATATACGGAGAGGTTCAAATAAGAACCAA
>JAKNSD010000081.1:0-64781 GCA_023525715.1 Cichorium intybus
GACCTCAATAGCCCCATCATCTTCACAGTTGAGACCCATCATCTTCAACCTCTTAACAAAGCCCCCCAAGCCCCCAACTATGTTCTTGGACATGCAACTCGATTTCAAGAAGGAATTATATAATACATTCTCAAAGAATGTACTTGTCAAATATAAAGCATTAGACATATCAAGCATATTTTCTTCAGCTTGTTTTTCATTCTCACATAATGTACTTGATGTACATTCTCAAATCTATTATCACAGAATGTACTTATCGAAGATAAAGTGTCGGACATGCGAAGTTTTTTTCATCAGTTTCTTTTTCATTCTCATAGAATGTACTTATCGAAGATAAAGTGTCGGACATGCGAAGTTTTTTTCATCAGTTTCTTTTTCATTCTCATAGAATGTACTTAATGTACATTCTCAATATGATATAAATTTTCTATTTCGTTCTTATATAATGTACTTTTCATTATGTCCCTTATAGTTTTAATATAAAAACACACACATTGATAAAAGAATTGTATTATGATTTATATTACTTTTTATATGATTATTTAAGAATGCTTAAATTCTTAAAGAATTCTTTAGTTGTACAGACGATACAGAGAGGAGGATGACCATACTTGTAATCGATTGGGGAAAAACACAATGGTTGTTATTCTGTAAGAATGTTATTTATTCCAATCTTAGAGTAGGGGTGAGCATGGTGCGGTTATTGCGGTTTTTCGGCTAAAACCGCACCACAAACCGCAAAGTGCGGTTACTAAATATCAGAAACCGCACCGCGCGGTTTTTCTTGCGGTGCGGTTTTGCGGTTATTTTGCGGTTTTTATGTGGTGCGGTTTTTTTTGCGGTTTTTAACCGCAAATGTGGTGCGGTTTTTTTGCGGTTTTTTTTGCGGTTTTTAGCCGCACAGATATTACTTGAAGTAAAATACAACCTCAAAATTCATAAAATGTTTTACATCATAATAAAATACAACCATCATTTTACTACTAATTGTTTTACATCAACAAGAAAATGTTTACTACTAATTGTTTTACATCAAAATTCATAAAACATCAATCTACCTCCAAGTCCAACCATCTTCCAAATCCTTGCCCCTGAAAGTCCATAAATATTAGCAACAAGTCAGCAACCAACAAAACCAAGTAATATGTTTAAGAAAATGTTTTAAAAATGTTTCAGAAAGCTAGGCTGCAGAAAAAAAATACCAAGTAAATAATATCTTACTTGATCAAATAGTTTTACATGTAACTCAAGAAAAAAAAACATACCAAGTAATAATTCAATCCATTTCTTGTTGAGCATCATTGGATGATATTTTACCCTTTGAAAATGGATCTACATACAAAAAATAAGTATCAGTATGTTATTAGCATGTGAATGAAATATTAAGTCCAATAATATGAAGAAAAGCTTACCAAGTTTTATACCCGCCATCTTCTCATTCAACTCTTGTATGTCTTGACCCCTCATAGTACAACCAAGCTTAAGATCCACCCGTTTCATTCGTATCCAATCTTGTGTACAAATCAAAGCTTCCGCGGTGTCATAGTTAAGTGAACTCCTATACTTATCAATAACTCTACCACCAATACTAAATGCCGACTCTGATGCAACGGTCGAGATCGGCATTGACAAAACATGTCTAGCTAGTTTAGACAATATGGGAAACTTGACTGAATTTGCTTTCCACCAACGCAAAAGATCAAAGTTGTCCCTTTTTTCCCTTCCATCCGTTAGATACATTTCAACCTCAGTCTTAATATTTTGGCCCGCTTCATCATATTTGTCAAACTCAAGCTCTAAATCAGTATCTATTTCACCCAAGCCACTTGACTTTTCACCAAACATACCACAATGTGAATTTTGTGCATTGTTTTTTTCCACTTTACCCTTGTAATGGTTAAACAATTCTTCAAGACTCTTAGTCACCTTTCCCAATATCTCT
Organism: Cichorium intybus; assembly: GCA_023525715.1. Lineage (NCBI taxonomy): Eukaryota > Viridiplantae > Streptophyta > Magnoliopsida > Asterales > Asteraceae > Cichorium > Cichorium intybus. Next base: position 1,943 of record JAKNSD010000081.1, read on the forward strand.
TTACCTTTATCAGAACCCTTACCATAGATCGTTTCCATACAAAAGTTGACAAATCGAAGCTTGTTGCGTGGATCCAAAACAACCGCAATATACAATAGATAATTCATATTATCTACGTTGTCCCAATATTTATCATACTTAGCTTTCATCATTGTTGCCATCTCTTTCTTTTTTTCATCTTGACTCGAGCACATTCGGGTGATGGCAGCTTGCATTTTCACAAGCTCAGAAAAAAAGATATTGGATGTTACATACTCCGAACCAGATATCTTGGTTGTAACATCAGAAAATATCTGTAAGTACTCGACCAAATTCCTATTTTAAATATCAGGAACAATATGTAAAGCATTTAAATGATAATACAATACTACAAAGTACACAATAAAGAAGTTAATCATACCTAGCTGTCTCCCAATCAGCATCACTCGGAGCACCAACTACCTTAGCCTGTCTTTTTCTCTTTCTTGTGCTCCCCTCCCAATCTTCATCCGTCTCGGTCCGAAAATAAGCTGCATAAGAAGAGTCTATCTCATACAACCTGATGATAAAATAAAACATGCACACAATATTAGTTTTATTATTTAAAGAAAAAAATATCATAAAAATATAATGAATAAACATACCTATCAAATGCTTTCGCATTAATTACGGCTGTTTCCAACATTTGATATGTTGAATTCCATCTCGTGTCAACATCAAGACATGGCTTTTGTTTGCTTTTTATTTCTTCACGAGCAGCACAGTCTTCAAATACTTTGAAACGAGCCGGTGATGATCGCACGTACGTCACTGCATTTCGAATTCTTGTAACAGAGGCGAATTTTGCTTCCAACCCATCTCTAACCACGAGATTGATGATATGTGCACAACAACGTAGGTGCAAATATCTACAATCTAAGATAGCATTCGGCCCCTTCAGCATCCTCTTCAAATATCTTATAGCCCCATCATTTGAAGACGCGTTATCCACTGTGATAGTAAACACGGTCTCAATCCCCCATTTCTGTATGCATTCATAAACTAGGCTGCCAATGGTTGTACCCCTATGATTATCTATAGGGCAAAAGTTTAGAATCTTTTTTCGTAACACCCAATCATCATCAATCCAATGTGCCGTAAGGCACATATAATTGGCATTCTGAACTGATGACCAAGTGTCAGTAGTTAGAGACACCGTTTGGCCTTTCAACAATTTTTTCACATTTTCCACCTCTTGTTCATATATAGATACACAATCACGAGCGACAGTCCATCTAGACATGATCTGAAACTAAGGTCTCAATTCCCACACAAACTCCCTAAAACCCTCATCATCGACTATACTGAAAGGTCGATTATCTTTGATGCACATTTTAGCAAGAGCTGATCTAGCCCTCTCTTGACTAAAGGAATGCTTAGCCAAAGACCTGCTCCCCTCCGTACCTTTTGGCTTAAAGCTCAATGTCGTTTGTTTCTTTGAATCGTTTTTTTTCATACAGAGGAGAATTCTTGCAATGATGGGTCAAATGACTAAGTAATGAAGAAGTACCATTTCTTCTCGTGCCACATGCTAATACTTTGTTACAATGTGTGCACGCTGAAGATGTTGCACCTTTGACATATGGAAAATGTTGCCAAACAATGGATGTTTGCCTATTTGACAAAATTTTCTCTTCTTCGGTGTTAACTTTTTCGGTGTTAACTTCATCCGCACCTTCATTCGTTACTGGGACTTCAACTACATCATCATTTTGATCATCCACATCAATTACGGGTTCATCAGTAGCCACCATTCTGATAGCAAAGAAACAAACAATTAAGCAATTAACTAATCAACTCATATTATTTAACCAAATAATTGAACACATTATGAAAACAAAGTGATTAACTACAAACAGATTCTGAAACAAACTAATATACTTAAACAGATTCTAAAACAAACTATGAAACTAACAATCAATATTGTGAACCTTTGTACACCATGAACTTTGTAACCTGTAGCATATGAGCAAGGAAGAAACAACAATTAAAAATTATCACTACTGAAGATAAACAAACATAACAACAAGAGGTTGCAAAATAATTAGTTTATTTATTTCTTGTTGCCGAGGATGTTTAGGTGTAAAAGTAAAACAATAATAAATATTGCTTGACTTTATTTAATCAATTACAAGACATAATAAAGAGTCACAGATCTAGTAGAAGCCACACATCAATTGAAGTGTTGCTCTTTTTTTTTTCAACACTTCGGGTGGAGTAACTGATTTGAGATTTTGAGGTGTTGCTCTTTTTTTTTTTCAGCAGAATCAAGTTACCCAAACTAATTAAACTGATTTGAGGTGTTGCTCTTTTTTTTTCAACACTCGGGTGGAGTAACAACACAATCACTTAAAATAAACAAACTAATCAAAGTCTGAAATGGGATTCTTGAACCAACACAATCAATTGAAATAAACACAAACAAACTGCGTATATAATTTACAGAACTCGACAAAGTAGCAAGCTTTTTAGCATACCTACTGTGGTCGGAGATGGTGATGAATGATGCAGGTGATTGGAGATGGTAGCAGGTGAAGATGGAAAGCCGGAGATGGTAGCAGCCTAGCAGGTGATTGGAGATAGTAGTAGGCGAAGATGCATCAGGTAATTGGAGATGATAGCAGGCGAAGATGGACAGCCGGAGATGTAGCAGGCGATGATGGTAGCCGGAGATGTAGCCGGAGAGTCAACTAGCCGGAGAGTCGATTTGAGAGAGCAGGGGCAGCACTGCGGGTCTGCGGCGATGAGATTGAGAGGAAGAGGATTAGTCGATTAGGGCAAAAATGAATTTGAATCCCCAGTGCCCCGCTTCTATTTCCTTATATATATATATATATATATATATATATATATATATATATATATATATATATATATATATATATATATATATATATATATATATATATATATAATATATTTACTTATTATTTTAAATATGCGGTGCGGTGCGGTTAATTTGCGGTTTTTCTAAAACCTAAAACCGAACCGCACCGCAAAATTGCGGTTTTTTCAAAATTAAAAACCGCACCATCGGTTTTTGACGCGGTTTCGGTTTTTCGGTTTCGGTTTTTGCGGTTTTTTTGCGGTTTCGGTTTTTCGGTGCGGTTTTTGCTCACCCCTATCTTAGAGAATAATATATGAATTTTGTTACTTTTTCAAGAACATCATTACATATTTTAACTGGTATCCAAGTATTTTAACATATATCTGAAAGAATACAAACACACATGTCTAGCAGCTTCCTATTGATTTCTTTTCTCACGAGAATAAGAATTAAATTTGATTGAAAAATAGAAGAATGATAAAAACTTTGAGAATGGATACTGAAATCGTTGGAAAATGTTTAAAGCAAAACCAAATCACAATAAAATCTCGCATTCCCTTAATATACATATTTTCTATATTTGATGGTAAACAATTTGTCTAATTTACCCTTAGGCTAGGCGGAACCGGCGACAGTTGAAAGCGGGTAGGGGAGGGGGCCAGCAGCTCCGCCGAAACTATCTGTGTCACGGTCCCAAGGCTTACGGGTTGGCTCTAGATAGGTGGAGTCCGGGTTGGTGAAGCCGATGGCTTAAATAAAAATATTAATTCCAAATTTAATTTATCCACACCTCTATAAATACCCCCTCTAACTCTTCAAAAGTCACACCTTTTTTCTTCACATTTTCTCTTAATTTCTCTACAAACCTTTTCCTAAACTTTTTTTATAAAATTTCTTTTTTCAAATGGATTCAAGCCGCAAAATTGGAGGTACGTTGAAATCAAAAAACCGTCAGGATGAAGGTGGTTTGAATGTACCTCCAACCCCGTCGCCTTATTATCCATAATACCAACAATATCCCCAATACCAACAAATGACGCTCCAACAAAACTATAACCAATTTTCACTTTTCCAATATTACCACCAATTTCCACAATACCAACAAGTCCCGCCCAAGTGAACCCTTTCAGTGTTACGTCCTAGACACATCCCATTTTCGTAACCAAAGGGACGACGAGTCAAGCGATGAAACCCTTCCACTCTCTGAAACCCGAGGTACCGAATCAGACAAAGAAGTCCAAAATATAGGAAATTGAACAACCCCCTCCCCTACCTCCGAGAAATGAACTTTTCTTACAAGGTTGAGATGTCGTCTATGGAGTGAGAAAGAGGAAGTCGCCTTAGCAAAGGTGTACATTATTGTTGCTGAAGATGAAGAATGTGGCAACCATTAACACCACGAGTCCTTTTGGGAGCACGTGTAGGCACATTTCAACGCGCAACTTGGTGGGACTGATCAGACAAGGCATCAAGTTAACTCCAAACAAAAGGATTTGTAGACGAAGGTCGACAAGTTCAACTGCATTTACAACAATAAATGCAACATGAGTGCCAGTGGGATAGGGGATGTTGATGTTCTAAAGGCAACGTAAAGTGACTTTCGAAAAATCGCCCGGGCGGGTTTGCACATATGGGGGTATGGGAAATTCTGAAAGACCATCACAAATAAATCAGTCAAGGAAATGGGTATGAATGCCCCCATCATTCCTCCAAATGGAGCAAGACATCGGAGTCTAACAACTACACCACAACCTCTTCCGATGCACACTATTCAACTCACGATGTCAATGCTGTTGACATCAATAATAAGGCACCACAACCATTGCCATAACCATGAAAAAGAAAAAGGAAGAAAGTGGTTGACACATCCTTAGGGAAGGAGGAAATGAGGACCATCATCGAAAAAATATCTATTATCGTCCACGATAATCAACAATAAGTGCAAGTGAAACGAGGCTACCATGCTTGCAAGAAAGGAATGTTATAGGAGGAGGCGAATAGGAAAGAAATAGTCATTGAGCAGTAGATAGAAGAGATCAATGTTACACGTTATGAAAAGGAATTGTTTTTTTTTCTTCGCCCCCATGATCATTTGCCCGGAGGACCACTAAATGTAGTTCTTGCTCGTAAGCGGGACCTAGCCCAACTTTATGGTTGCGAGTTGTAGATTTTTTTAGGATTTTATTTATTGTTTTAGGGTTTTATTGTATATGCTCTTGTGATTGATAATTAAAAACCAAAGATGCCACCAGCCACAGCTTGGGTTAGTCGTGTAGAAGACCACCAGCAAAGTGTAATCAGACCACCAACCACGATTAGAGGATGGTATTAATGGTGAGTAATTAACCTACTTCATTGAATTTTATTATAAAGACTTTTGACTCATTCTGGTTATAAATTTGTTTTGTAGACCAAAGGCAAGACGATACAACACAAAATCCAAGAGTTGCGAATCCCACACTTTAAACAAAAGGTCCTCTCAAGTGAAGCTGCACCTGCTGGAATTTTGTCTCAGTCAAGTGAACAAAGTCATTTCATTATCATTAGTGTAGGGGTTTGTTTATTGGTCTTGTTGTATAGTAGTTGTGATGTGTTATATTCAGAATCTTCATTTGGTACAATAATAGCAACATGTTTATCATTCTAACAGACACAGTAATGTAGTTATCATTTTATTATAAAAATAGCATTGTAGTTATCATTTTAACAGAAATGACATTGTACTTATATTTTTTACATATAATAGCAATGTAGTTATGTTTTTAACTAATAATATCAACATACTTATGTTTTTAACCAGAATAGCAACATATTTGACTGTTTTATAGAAATGGCAAATCTACTTACATTTTTTGTTGAGATTTCAACATGCTTACATATTTATGAAAGGTTTTCTGCAATCTATGAACTAAAACCCTAAGTTCACATGCAACCTAGAAAAGATCTATGTTTTCTATCTTTGAACATATAATAAAATCCTAAAGGCCAACAGAAAATTTCTAAAGAAAATAATTAAGAAAAACTAACCTTTAGTTTTAATCCTTGAAGCCAAGCAGCACAAGTGTCCTGCCTCAAATGAGATCACACCCAGGGAGCAAGAAGTAGGGGATGAAAATTCCAGAGAGACAGAATGAAGTTGGCGCAGGTTTTAGGGTTCCCAGGGAGCTCTATTTATAGCCTCCAGGTGGTGACACTCAAAACCCTAGACAAACCCAAATCTGGATAAGCCTTTTATCATTTGGACCAAGCCTTTTAACTCCTTATCATGGTTTCGAAATTAAGGGTATTCCTACTCCTTAATTTCGCCACCTGTCATATGACCTGGCCAGTTACTCACTCAAGTATTGAGTAATTACAAAACCAGTCCCTACACCTTTAATTAATTAAATTAATCACTAAATTAATTCCAATTAACTCTAGATTTATTCTAATTAATTAATATAATTTCTAATTAATATATTATCACTTTAATATATTAATGAACTATTTATTTTATTTCTATTGATTTACTAATCATATAATAAATCAATCTTTCTCTCTAATGAACTTTCTACCAAACTTCCAGCTATGAGGGCAACCCAAATGGACTTTGCTTCTATTAATAAGATAAATACAAATTATAAGTCATGGCTTAGACATCTATTCTAACAATTTAACCGAAATAGCAACGTACTTTGACATTTTTATAGAATTAGCAATCTACTTACATTCTTTTACTGAAATATCAACATGCTTACGTATTTAACCGAAATAGCAACGTACTTTGACAATTTTATAGAAATAGCAATCTACTTACATTTTTTACTGAGATATCATCATGCTTACATATTTAACCAAAGTAGCAACATACTTTGATAGTTTTATAAAAATAGAAATCTACTTACACTTTTTTACTAAAATATTAACATGGTTACATATTTAACCGAAATAGCAACGTACTTTGACAGTTTTATAGAATTATCAATCTACTTACATTTTTTTACTAAGATATCAACATGCTTACATATTTAACCAAAATAGCAACATACTTTGATAATTTTATAGAATTAGCAATCTACTTATATTTTTTACTGAAATATCAACATGCTTACATATTTTATTGAAATAGCAATGTACTTTATTTTTTCCATGTTGTGAAAAAAATGAAAAGTTGCTGATTATCATTCAAAACATGAAAAATAACATAAATTTGTTTTTATCCAATCATTCCAAATACAGGTTCAAGAACTAGAAAAAATAACTCTATTCACTCTTATGTGTCCAACAAAAAACAATTATCCATCATTCCAAAAGCATGTTTCAAAAAACAAAACAAAACGCATGCATATCTTTTTTCCATAAAGTTTCTTCTCACAAAATCCCAGAAAATAGCAATCACCCATAACTGTTTTTCTTGCAATGATTCATTCACCTGAAACAAATTAATATAATTTTCAAAATAGGAAAATTATGACAATTTAAATTAATATTATAACTATTGTTCCTTTAGAACAGCTAGTTGCATAATGACCCAATCCTTGATAGTAAGAGCATGTTCGTTTTTTGGCACTTCTAAAGAAAACTTGATTCTACTTGCATTTTTAGGAAGCCCTTTCGTACTAGTTGGACCAAGAGGATCTCGAACAGATATTTAAGGCTTTATATCTATTTCTGAAATTCCTATAGAAGAATTATGAGATGCTTTTGCAAATACTTTAGGTTTTTCCAGAATCGCTATATCATCTAAAAGCTTTACCAATATAGTATTGATTGTTTCTATCTTTAAAGCGGAATCTCTTGCTTTCTCAATTAATTTAGTAAAATTTGAATGAACACACCATAAAGTAAAGGCACTAAATCCATTTTCATTATCTATTTCTTCGAGTACGGTACTACATTTCCAGTCTTGTACCTGGCATTAAGTGTCCACTGAGGTAAAATATAATGACTTAGAAGTGTTTTAACGTGTATCTTCTTCAGCACATATAGTATATGCTTGAATAAAATCCCATGTGTCTGATACTTACCACACGAACATGTAACTATTACTTGATTCAAACAACGAAAGCTAACAATTCGCTATTAAGTTTTATCAATGTTTAGTTGCCCAACTCGATATTTAATTTCTTCTGTATGTTTGCTTAAAGTCTCGCGACTTAAATTGTTGGTGGCTTCAATCCATTATTTTTTAAAAATCTCAAAAACTTTCCTAGTATGACACTCACCTGTTTTTGCTTCGATCAAATGCATAGAAGAAAGAACTACCCTTGAGTTCATAGTCTTGAAATTTTCATCTTATTCGGCGGCCCTTCAAGACTCAACTGCTTTGTCATATTGTATTACAAATTCATTCAATATGGTCCTAGAATTGACAAATCCATCAAAAACATCTTTGAATTAATACTCTCACTTCGTCCACTGGTTGTCATACCTGCCAAGAAAACATCTTTGAAGAAGGGTTTATCCCAATGTATGTGTTGATTATACATTTCACTTATCCAACAATTATTTTCCAGTTTGTACTTGCAACGCATAAGTTCCACTTGGTTTCAAATTCTTCAATGGTGTCACTGTTTACCCAATCTTTATATGATTCATGAAAATCACTATAACGGATAAAAATGGTGGAAGGTGTTCCGACTCATGCTTTTTTAATATGCCATGCACAAAAGTGATGTCGAGTGTTTGGAAATCCATAGCTTTGTTTTGATCAGTAATAATTGCCTTCAGATATTTGTTAAACATACATTTTAGAAAAATCTCAAATAACCATTCAAATGTTTTTTCTTTTGCGTTTTCTAGCAATGCGCACCAAAAAGTATCGATTGACCATGATGATTCACCCCTACAAAGGGAGCAAATGACATCTTGAACTTGTTTGTCATATAAGTGACATCAAACACAAAAACATCTCCAAACTTAGTATATGCATCCCTTGACCTTCCATCAGCCCAAAAGATATTTTGAGGGCACCCATCATCACACAAATCAACGACAAAAGATTGTTCATTATCCACTAACACTTTACCTTGGAAATGTTTTATAAGTCCATAAAACTCCTTTCCTCTGTAGTGTTTTTGTCGCTCGGATAAGACATCAGCACATTGCTTTGAAGTAACATCAGCTTCATCTGAAGTTTTCAGTGCATTAATAGCCTTTTTAACCTGACAGGGCTTTAACCCTGCTTGACCAAGTTCCACCATAAGGGGATTTAGATTCCATTGAGCGGCGGAACTTTCGATGAGATCGATGCTTCATCACCTTTGTTGGAGTCATGCTCAAATGGTGATTGTGTGTGTCATTAAACAAGTCCACAAACCATTTCTCATCCTTCTGTTTTGAAATTTGAATCATTGCTTTGCATCCAGTTCTAACATCTCTACGACGTTTTTTCTCATTTCCACTTGAAGAATTATAATCCAACCGTTGAAAACCTTCTTAGTTGCATACATATATCTTCCGATAAGGATCCTGTATTATCTTATTTTTAAATATGCTCTCAATACGTATACCAAATCCATGTAAAAATGCATAATTATTATAAAATGTATATGCCTCTTCAGGTGTATCGAAAACCTTCCCCATAATACTGTTGGATTAGGTGTCTGAGCCATGACTAATAATTAGTATTTATCTAATTAATAGTAGCATAGTCCATTTGGGTTGCCCTCATAGTTGGAGGATTGGTAGAAAGTCCGGTAGAGAGAAAGATTGATTTATTATGTGATTAATAAATCAATAGAAATTAAATAAATAGTTTATTAATATATTTAAGTGATAATATATTAATTAGAAACTATAATAATTAATTAAAAAATTTTCTGGAATTAATTGGAATTAATTTGGCAGTTAAATTAATTAATTAAAGGTGCAGGGACTAAAACTGTAATTATTCAATAGTTGAGTAAGTGACAGTTTTAAGTGAGTGTGGTGTTGGCCGAATATATATATATATATATATATATATATATATATATATATATATATATATATATATATATATTGACAGATAAATATGGTTTGAATGATTAAAATAATGGTTTTATCTTAATTCGAATTCAAAAAGGTTTATCTGTAACGTTTATCTGATAACCACATGGAGCCTATAAATAGAGAGGCTCACAAACCCTAATACCTGCGATTTTTTGACTCTCTCTCCCAAGGATTTTCGGCCAAGACTACCACCTAGGGTGTGACTGCATTTGAGGCAAGAGATTTATGTTGCTTTGCTTCCAAGTTTCAATAAAGGTTGGTTTTTCTTAATCTTTCCTTTTAGTTTATATTTTCTGGGCCTTATGGGATTTGTTATATGTTTAACTAGAAGAAAACTTAGATCTATATAGGTTGCATGTGAACTTGAGAATTTTAGTTCATAGTTGCAGAAAACCTTTCAGTGGTATCAGAGCTTTTTGGTTTGTTTTCTTGTTAAATTGCTATAACTGTATCCTGTAAATTAGGGTTTATTGTTTCTAAACCCTAATGTGGCTGTTTTGAATATTAGGGTTAGGGTTTCGAAAACCCTGGCCCCTCCCCTCCTGCTTGGCGTGAATTCAGGAAGGGTTTAGTAGGCTTTCTATTTTTGGTAACTTTAATTGTTTAAATAGATAAAACCTTAAACCACTTATCCTAAAATTCGAAAATTAGGGGATAAGGATAGGTTTAAATTAATTTGATTATTTTGTGACACCTATCTACAAAATTAATTAATTTAATTAATTGTTTAATTAAAGGATAATGAAAAGGATTTAATTAATTTCGATTTAATTGTTTTAAATTCCGAAAATTAATAGATAAAATCTAGAAATATTTTAAAAGGTTTAAAATATCAAATTTAATTAATTTAATTAATTGGTTAATTAAAAGATAATTAAATTGGCTTTTAATGGTTTAATTTAATTTTAAATTTAATAGCTTAAATCGACAATAAATTAAAAGATAAACCAGAAACAATTTTTTAAATGTTTAAAAAAATTACATCTTATATATATTATAACTAGGAAGTTATTTTTTATATGTATGAGATTAAATGGTTAGTCAAATCATTAGTAGGCCTCATTCACGAAGCTGGTCTATAAAGTGGGTATAAGGAGACTGCCTATAAAACGGCGGTCTAATGGGTGAACACTCTCGCCCACCGCTCGCCTGATCAGTGGAGGGTCGTTAGCCGAACAGGTTTGATAGGAATGCCTAATAATCACTAAAAGTATAATGATTCAAAGTACTAGAACACTTAATAAAATCCCAATCTAGTTACTTTAGGAAAAATGTGAATTGGTGCTAACCCATGAAATTGCACATTGCACTTTATGAAACATTGGTGGAGCGTGTGTGGTTTACCGGCACACCAATTGGGGTTCACAAAGAGTTGCAATGGGTTTCTCGGGTGTTGTCATTGTTGATGGAGCGTGTGTGATTTACCGGCACATCAATTAGAGATGACAACCGACCCCGAGAGTACCAAGCTAATTTGCATGGTTATTCACACCCGGTTTGTGATCCTCGGTATCCCAGTCACAAACAGTGGGGCACATCCGAGATTAAAACATGCTATTGAACAGTTCAATAAATCTCAAAGAATCTAGGAATTCCATTTTAATATGATTATCTTTCCGCGGTGGATTTGGCTGAATCGTCATTCGCCTACCTTATAAAATTTACAATATTGATTACGACATCCCTCTTTGAGATTGTAAATTGTTATTGTAGGATCCTAGCCTTATAATTATTATTGGGTTATTATAAGGATTATTATTAATATCTAATTAAAACTATCTTCTTTTATAGATGTATTCTGCTGATCAAACCGCCCCCCAATCAAACTCAAATGTTACCTCTATCTTGTCATTATGCTCCAAAGTTACGTTGGACGGTACCAACTATAATGATTGGATCCGTAACATCAAGATGGCTCTTAGGTTTGAACATAAAGAGTATGTTCTGGAAACCGAGCTAGTCGAAATTGACCCTGATAATGCTACTCCCGAAGAAATCGGTCAATACTCAAAACATTCTGATGATGCAACCAAAGTGGCTTGCATCATGATAGCCACAATGAACCCGGAATTGCAAAGAATATATGAAGACTACTGGCCCTATGAAATGCACAAAGAGCTGGCGGAAAAGTTCCGCAAGCAGGAGCGCATAGAAAGGCGCGAAGTAGTCAAAGCTTTGACCAATGCGAAGCCAAAGGATGGAGAGTCTATCTGTAACCACGTGCAGAGAATGCAAGGATACGTGGAAAGGCTTAGGAAACTTGCGATGCCAGTTCACGAGGATTTAGCTGTAGACATAGTGCTAAATTCTCTGCCTAGTTTGAGTGGTTCTTTCACTTGCTCGTCTGTCTGTGGATGGTACGCTGTACTCATGTCGAGTCTGTTCCCAAGGCTTTTTGCAATGATTGCCAAAATCGTGAAGTGAATCGACTATCTCTATCTGAGATAATAGAAATTGGCGCACCATGCAATCGTACTATTTCTTTGATGTACCGTCCTGGTAAGTTTCTCCATCTTGTCGGTCTCCTTGATTGGCAGGAAGTGAGCGGATTTGGTTAACCTATCGACGATTACCCATATGGTGTCTAACCCACCAGTTGTCTTTGGTAATTTGGTTATGAAGTCAATAGTTATTCGCTCCCACTTCCACTCGGGTATCTCTGGTTGTTGCTGCAAACCCGAGGGTTTTTGGTATTCTACTTTAACCTTGGCGCAAGTCAGGCACTTGTCAACGTAAGCAGCAATTTCTGCCTTCATGTTTGGCCACCAATACAGTTTCTTGAGGTCCAAGTACATCTTGTCGGACCCAGGATGAACGGAGTATCTAGTCTTGTGAGCCTCATTCATGATAATATCTCTGTACCCGCCAAATCTCGGGGTCCAAATTCGGTTCATGAGGTAACGAGCTCTGTCATCCATAACTTCAAGGTTTTTATCCATCCCTCACAAGGCTTCATTTGCGATGTTCTCAGGTTTTAAGGCTTCTAGCTGCACCTCCTTGATCTGAGTGGACAAATGGGATTGGATCGTTATCGACAGAGTTACTCGGCGGCCCGAGTACTCTTTCCGACTAAGGGCATCTGCCACCACGTTGGCCTTTCCTAGGTGATAACGAATTTCGCATTCATAATCACTTAGCAGCTCTACCCATCGTCGTTGTCTCATGTTGAGCTCTTTTTGGTTGAGGATATGCTGGAGACTCTTATGGTCGGTGAAGACCGTACACTTAGTGCCGTATAAGTAGTGTCTATAGATCTTCAATGCGAATACTACTGCTCCCAACTCGAGATCATGCGTGGTGTAGTTGATCTCGTGGGTTTTAAGTTGTCTTGAAGCGTAGGCAATGACTTTTCCTCTTTGCATCAGTACGCAACCCAGACCCTGATTCGATGCATCACAGTAGACCACAAAGTCTTCTGTTCCTTCTGGAAGGGACAGAATAGGGGCGCTGCACAAAGCTTTCTTTAAAGTCTGGAAGGCGGCGTCTTGTTTATCTTCCCACTTGAATGTTACACCCTTCTGTGTCAGGGCAGTAAGTGGCTTCGTAATTTTGGAGAAATTCTGTATGAATCTTCGATAATAGCCAGCAAGGCCCAAAAACTGGCGGATTTCTGTCAGCATTCTCGGTGCTTCCCAGTTTTCGATGGCTTTGATTTTGGAGGGATCCACATGTATCCCTTCCTTGCTGACCACGTGGCCTAGAAAGTCCATCTTTCGAATCCAAAATTCACATTTTGAAAATTTCGCATACAGCTTCTCTGCCCTAAACGTCTCCAAAACTTGTCGTAGGTGTTGACTATGCTCCTCCTTACTTCGTGAATAGATAAGTATGTCATCGATGAATAGTATCACGAATTTGTCTAAGTAAGGTCAGCATACGCGGTTCATCAGATCCATAAACACTGCGGGCACATTAGTTAATCCGAAGGTGTAACGACCATTTTTCAAAAAAAAAAAAAAAACGTTGTGAATAGTAACTCCGGCGTGAATAGTAACGAGAAATGAAGTAAGCGCTTACCTCGTGATGACGTCGACGATGATGTCGTGATGACGTCGTGATGATGTCGACGATGATGTCGTGATGACATCGTGATGACGTCGTGAATAGTGTTTTCAAGCCCTATAAATAGAGGCCCAACTTCTTCATTTCAACCCACAACAAACACCAAACAACCTTACGATATCGAGGAGTGTTCTGGTGAGGAAAATAGGTCAGGAGGAGTTAGGAGCGAGCGGTAGCTGGTAACGAGGTGCTCGGGAAGTGTTGGAAGAGCGGAACGGGAAACGTGCCAAGGCTTTGCGAAAACGCCAATCTTAAGTGAGTAATCGCTATCATATTTCTCTAATAGTTTATAAATGTTAAACTATAAAATGTGGAGGTTATACTATTCGTAATTCCAAAAATAATACCGAGTGATTTACTTAAGAGGATGGTGTCTAGGCCGATTACTTGGGATCTGGTTGTTGGATTTTCCGAAAGGCTAAAATGCTGAAAGGATCCTGCCACTCCAACTAATCTTCTACCTGGCTATCCTTTACTTGATAAATCACGAGGTATCATGTTGGAATTATGGAAGGGTTTAGTGATGCAACTATGGTATAGTTAAGGAGTAAAGAGTGATAAATGTCTTATTGTGTTAACAGTTAAAGAAGGAATACGAAGCAAAGATAAACGCTGTAGTCGACTATAATCAGGTGAGTTTCTCACTATATTGTGTGGACGTTATATGTGCTTTACCGTATTTTTGTGTGCTTATAAGATGTTTACAAGATGTTGGTAAATAGTACCAAGTTGTGTGTATATTATTGATATATATTTTTCTGTTATAATTGTATGGGTTGGGTTATGGTGTGTGTGGGCTCGACGTACTGAGTAATATAGAGATACGTGCAAAATACACTGAGCAGATACGCATGACTCGACGTACAGGGTATGCGCGGCTCTAAGTGCTGAGCCGGGGAATTAGATTTACTGAGCAGATACGTATAGGAGGATATAGTCCAATATACTGGGTAGAGCATATTATGTGACGTGTGGTTGTATTTTTCCTGTTAGGGGTAAAGTATGTGTAGCTGATATGTTGTATAGTTGTTGGAACTCACTAAGCCGTGTGCTTATCCTTTCCCTTTTAAATTACCATTTCAGGTTGTACAGGTGGAAATGACGGACAGGCATGACGGGTACACACTGATGCTGCTTAATTGGGGATTCATGCGGTGAATTGATGTTTAAAATGATTTCTAAATATCTTCAAAATATTAATTATTGAATAAATTGATATTTATTTAAATGAAGATGTTTTATTAAAAACCGGGTGTTACAAGTTGGTATCAGAGCCAAGGCTTGAGTGAATCAGACTCACTTGATGGGTTTTGATCTCAAGCTTGAGACTTAAAAGTTTTCTTTGAAAATATTTTTACAAGAAATTATAAGTTGTTTTTCGAGTAAGGGGTTAAATGAATGTTGTTGCAAAGACGCAGTGTGTACCGTCAGCCGACGTCAGTGGGGAAAAGGTTAAGTGCTTAGTCTTTGTTGCTATTTCTGTAATATATGTGTGCTTAAATGTCATTAAAGTGTAGGCAGTAGGAACTAAATAGTCCTAGAAATTTTGAGTTGGCCAAGTTGCATGTTCCTTGATAAGTGATATCCATAAGGTAAATCCTTTTATGTGAAGATTTTCTACGACTATGTTCGTAAAACAACCTGGGGACTTCTCGACAAGTTCTGAAACGGACATAGATAGGTGTGGAAGATAGTAGTAGAGCTCCTACTATTGAAAGCACAGGATCCGCGTTTGAATCGGGAGTGGGACATGAGGAATCCAATAAGCTGAGGGTATAACTAATTGGTGTGCCTTTGTATTGTCCATTCTATTGATTGGCAATCATAGAGTTTATTGGGAACAATTAGGACGCTGGAGATTGAGAATCTAGTGACATTTCATAATTAAGTAATGAACAGTTGATGTGACTATAGTGGATGAGGTGTGCAAAAGTGACACATTAAGTCTCTTCGTTACTAAAAGCACGGATAGTGGATAATAAAAAGAAGATGTTGATCGCTAGAATAGTTGATTTTGATTGACAATAAATAGACGTTATGTTATTTAGAGACTAACATAAGTCACAGATTCCAGTTATGGAGATATATGTGAGGCTTCCAGGTCATCTGCAGTTGCTGGTTAACAAATTTTATCTACAAGGAGTGTCAGACGACTGGAGTATGATGATGACGAAGGCTGAGGATGTATGTGATCGTATTAGTAGAAATTGGAATCCCGTAGATGGAGGGAATAATTTGGAAGAAGACATACGTGAACTAAAGCAGTATATAGTTGTGAAAGGTATACGCACAGATATACGTGTACATAGTAGAAATATAAGGTTTTATACATGGTGTCGTATGTTTGCAGATTAGAGTCTTATCCATTCCAGTACAAGAGGTGTACGTGTATACAGAATTGTAACATCCCAAAATTTTTGAGTAAATTTAAAAAATTTTAAACGAAAACTTCAATATAAGAAAAGTCACTTAATTAATTTTCATAAAATTCCATAACTTATAAGTTTAATGAAAACATCCCAGGATTAACAAAAGTTAATGAAATCCCAACATAGCGGAACTTCCATTCAAAAACAGTCCTCCAATGAAGCAGCACAGTGTATACACGTCACGCCTTGCCATCCATGGTACCTGGTGTACCTAAAACAGTAGTTTATATAGGGAAAGGGTAAGCATGGAGCTTAGTGAGTTCCTCAAAATACCATACGATCCATCACATAACATACAACACACAATAACCATTCATATGTCTGTGAGACTCACGGGCTATCCCTGTTCCGCCTGAAGACTCACGGGCAGTTCCCGTTCTGTCTTATCGCTCGCAGGCTTTTCCCGTTCCGTCTAATGACTCGCAGGCTATTCCCGTTCCGCCTATTGGCTCGCGGGCTATCCCGTTCCGTCCACAAACAATCATTATCATAGCAATAATTCATACAATTATCATAACAAGTAAGATCACCTTAGTCTAACATATCTTCCTTCCTACGCATGCAATATCACCTATAGTATAGTGAGAAGACTCACCTGATTATAGTTGACTATATCGTTTATCTTTCTCGGCTTTGTATTTCCTTCAACTTTAACTGTTAACATAATAAGAAATCTATCATTTCTTAATCCTTAACTATATTATAGTCGCATCATTAAACCCTTCAATAATTCCAATATAATACTCCATGATTTATCAAGTAAAGAACGGCCAGGTAGAAGATTAGATGGGGTGGCAGGATCCTTTCAGCATTTTATCCTTTCGGAAAATCCAACAACCCGATCCCAAGTAATCGGCCTAGTCACCGTCCTCGTAAGTAAATCAATCGGTATTATTTTCGGAAATTACGAATTGTTATAATAACGACATTTTAAGGTTTTTGTTTACTATTGTTAGAAATTAGTATAATATAACATATGCTATACTTATTAAATATTCTACTTCTTAACAAAAACTATTTTACAATACCTAATTAAGCTATAGAAAGGTTTGTAGTTACCTTATGACCAGTCGTCGAGATCTATAACTCCTTCGATAGGCTTTTAAGCTTCCTTCCGCTCAGTTGCTTACACTCTAGTGCTTAGAAACCTCTATATATTGGATTGAGATTTAGTTGTGTGGTTTATGAGATGTTTTGAGGGGTATTTATACTTGAATTCTTGAATAAAAAATGGCATGACACTTTTGACAAAAGATTTTCATAATATAACTTTGTTGAAATTAATACCTTCTAGAACCAGTCTGTTCAAGACTGGTTTAGCCGACTTTAAACCCATGAAATTCACGTTTTTATTTGATATTCCAGAAATTTATCTTAATATCTTTCCAGGGATGTATTTTACGTATTTATACGATTTTTCTATGATTTATTATGAATTTTTGAAAACAGACTATCTAATCTGTCAATTCCGAACTAATCAGTAAAGATTGCATTTTTTTACCATAGATAATATCATTTTCA
Organism: Cichorium intybus; assembly: GCA_023525715.1. Taxonomy (NCBI): domain Eukaryota; kingdom Viridiplantae; phylum Streptophyta; class Magnoliopsida; order Asterales; family Asteraceae; genus Cichorium; species Cichorium intybus. The sequence goes on from JAKNSD010000081.1 coordinate 19,772, forward strand.
AGCTTACTATTATTTTTGGTAATTGTACTAGACTCAATTTGTAAACTTTGTGCACTGGTTTGAGGTCCAAACGATTTTTCTAGAATTAATTATGATTTTTCTAAAAACGACACAAAATGTTGATTTTCATATGAAATTGTAACTAAAGTTTTTCTTAGCTTTATAACTACCAATGATCATATAATTCCTAACACTCTTATTTTAAGTATATGTTATAATCAGGATACGGGTCTTACAAGTCTCCCCCACTTATTTGAATTTCGTCCCGAAATCCGCATTCTCGAACACCTCTATGTATTTCCCATCGAGTCCTTGTGTCCTTCAAAAATCCTCCTCGTCTTATTGCCGAAACTTTACAAGATTTAATTATCTTTCCCTTTCAACATTCACATACCTCTGTAATAATGCTTAAGGTCCTATTATTCTCATTTACTCCATACTTCTTTTCTTCTAATTACTCTAGATGTACAAAAAAACTCTAACTGTTTCTCACAGTCCCACACATCGACTTGACCGGCTACTATCTACAGTACATATTTAGTACTTTCTAATCTACCTATATACATAGTTAACCTAGTTAACTTGCAATACCTAATTTTAACACTATTTCGTATTTATATGAATTCGTCATATTTCAACACACATTTGCCTCAATTCAACATTTCTTTTAAATACTTTTTGGCTAAATAAGTCTATTTTTGTAGAATCTCCAAATTTTTGTGTTTCACCGAAATATAAAATTTACATCATCTTTTGTAAGTTTTTTTTTTTGGAGTACTGAACACTCTTTAAACTATTTCCATTATATGGAAACATAAAATTTTGTTTTATTTCAAAAGTCTCTTTATTATCTCGTTCTCACCAGAGTCAAGCAGGGAATTTTGAAAAAATGTCACTTGGGGTAGTGAAAAGTCGCATCTACTGTAGTTAGTTTGAATTTCGGTAATTAAAACGTGAGGTGTCCTTTCAGTTCCGTGTGTCCTTTCGGTTCCAGCTGCAAGATACTATATATACAGGTATGTAGTATCATTCATTTTCAGTCTCATCCTTTCTTATCACTAGTTTGTTCGTGAACGAACTCATATTTAAAGTCGAGTCATGGAAAACAGATCTTCAATGGGCGATCTGTCGAACCCTGGACCTGGTTTTCCGCAAGGAGAGGGTACTTCAAACCAAGCATTCTTAATAGAGTTTGGTGACTGCAACATTCTAGACATATATCATCCATACTTCGATTACCTTTCTAATGTTTTGTTTGATTTTGAATTATGGTACAGTCTTCCAGATATACTACCAATAGAGCATCTCCACGATGAGCCGGAAATTTTTCCCGAGTTGAACATTAACTCAGATGATCCGGTGCATGCATCTGACTTTGCATTTGATCAGACTCCATGCCTTCTACCAGGTTAAATTCTTTTGAATGATCCATTTATAAGTATTCTATTTTGTTTTATCATTTGACATGTGTTATTTGTAGACCCATTTGTGGATGGTCTAACTGAGTACAATCCATTCATGGACGTGCACCCAACAAGCAGTGAGTTTGTCCCCATGAATCAAGAATTCACGGCTGGTATTCAGGATGAGAATCAATTATAGAGGACTCATAACATAAATATTGAATTGAATCCCGAGTTTGGGGTTGGTTTTTAATATCAAGATCATCTTCGGTTGATTCAAAGGAATCTAGAAGGATTTCAGAATCCTGAGATTTTAGTTGAAAACCAACAATTATTACCGATAGAGGCCACTAATTTTGATGAATCAATGTCCATCTTTGGGTCAAAAATCAGGATCATGTTCAAATGATCCAGAATGATAACAATACAATTGGATTTGAACCTTCTAGTTCAGAAAACATAGCAGGTGGCAGTGGAAGAGGTTTCAGACATTTATTAAGTAGGGAAATAATAGCTGAACACTTTAACGAACCAATTGAGAAAGCTACGAAGGAACTCAACATTGGAACGACACAATTAAAAAAACGCTGTAGAGAATTAGGTATCAATAATTGGCCCCAACGACAACTTACGAGTTTGCAAACCCTTATTGATCGTGCTGAGGTAAAGAACTACATTTTTTTTAATTCCTTTATATCATAAGGTTGAAATTACTAAAGTTATTTGTGCCACAGGAATTTGGTAATGAATTTATTGAGGCAACAGAATTATCGGGAGATTTAATACCCAACCTAAAAAAAGAAAAAGAAGCGATAATTGAAGGGTCACAATCGGGTCTAACAGACGGCACAAAGAAGCTAATACAAGCTGCTCATAAGTTTGTATTTAGGAAAAGAAAAATTCAAGAAAAGGGGGAAACTTCATCAAGAACTCATACACAGCAGCAATCTCCGCCATCTAATTCTGGTATGAGTAGTATTAACCCTGGTTTACTTGAGTCTTTGAGTGAGGAGAATTTTTGAGGCTTTGTAGGTGACCTAGCCTTGTTTCCTCCTTCTTATAGCTACCCCCAACTGGTTCCAAATTAGAGCCCTTCCTCATCACTGCCCTACTTACACACGCCCCAAATGAGTCAATATTTAGCCCCTAATCATGCGGTTACAGGCTCCAACCCTATCGAGACCCCATACCTTGGAGCTCCTCCTCCAATAACTGAAAGCATACCACTTCCAAATCCTCGAGAAGGTACAAGTCAACCTAATGATGACAAAGATTGGAGTGTAGAATATCTTTTCTCGCTTCTTTCTGATTCTCCGGTTTAGGTTAGTAGTTCTGTAAACTTTTCTTAATGTATTAATATAAAGTTGTAGTAATGAATTAAATATATTGACGTGTTACTATAATTTTAATAATTTCATCGATTCAATATAATATTCATGTTGTTCCCTTAATTTCGTATTCCTCCCCCACTTGGACTAAAGTCCAAGTCTGTTTATTCGATTTATAATTTTTTTTACGAGCCCTTACTCTCGAACAAAAACCAAGCCCACTCTGCTCAGCCAACAACTTGCATCAGGGGCAAACACCATCTCAATAAAACATGTTTCGATAATGTAAAGACGTTTACATCAACCACCATATGTTACTCATCCGCTTGCGACCCTAGTCAACACCTCTATCGTCAGTTACCTCAATCACGAGCGAGTGATCCAGACTCTCAACCCACACGACCTGATCAATCACTCAAGCAAGATCAATAAAAGGGTAGGTAGCCCCACTATTACACAGCACTAGGCATGTACAGAGTCGACTCAAAAATACCCGCTATCATCTCAGGCGCCGCTTGCACCTCTTTGACCGTGAGTTGGAAAACTCACCCTTGCATCCTCTAGTCCCTGTCTGACTTGTGCGCCCATTAGTTGCATGAAAAATAGCTACCACAATAGCACTTTGACATTCTCCCTTTCAACAGTCTTTAAGCTCAGTAATCAACTTAAGCATGATTGGTCCAACCAAACTGGTATGATCACATCTTAATTGTTCCTACTAAACCTCACAATCAACATTCAACAATCGAATGGATAAAGGTTTACCACATTACACTAGCATTTAAGTCGACTATGCTAGATACTCACATACTCAGCTCCTTGGATCCTTCGTGACGAACTCCCGACTCAAACGCAGATCCTGTGCTTTCGATAGTAGGAGCTCTACTACTACCTTCCACACCTATCCATGTTCGTTCCAAGACCCGTCTCGAAATATCCAATTCGCTTATCACCGATAATTTTAACACATATGCCCTTACAAGGCATATGTCAACCCTTCTAGGAATACTTGGAATCCCACCCCCACCCTGCTATTCTAACTAAGACGGAACTTCCTCCAGCGATGACAGATTGTTTCGCGAACGTAGTTGTATACAATATCAAACTAAACAGTCTTTCAAATAAGAGAATCTTCCCTAAGGCAACAACCAAACAAGGAACATGCAATAAGGTCAACTCACACATTTTATGACTATTCAGTCCATATTATATACAACTTAGTGAAAATCTCTAAGCAACCTATCGGCACTAGCATACAGTTCTATTAGCAAATAGCAGATAATAATACAACAATGTGTGATCTCTACCAGGCATTTCAGCAAACATATACCATATGTTTTTTTAACATCCACAATATTAAATGCTTAACCCTTTTCTCATACTGGCGTCGGCTGGCGGTACACACTGTGTCTTCAGTTCACCCTTCATAAAACATCTTTCTTTCGTAAAAATGTTTTAATAAAACTCATAAGCCTCAACTTGAGTCCAGAACTCACTAAGTGAGCCTGATTCTCTCAAGCTGTGCTCTGATACCAACTTGTAACATCCCAAAATTTTTGAGTAAATTTAAAAATTTTTAAACGAAAACTTCAATATAAGAAAAGTCACTTAATTAATTTTCATAAAATTCCATAACTTATAAGTTTAATGAAAACTTCCCAGGATTAACAAAAGTTAATGAAATCCCAACATAGCGGAACTTCCATTCAAAAACAGTCCTCCAATGAAGCAGCACAGTGTATACACGTCACGTCTTGCCATCCATGGTACCTGGTGTACCTAAAACAGTAGTTTATATAGGGAAAGGGTAAGCATGGAGCTTAGTGAGTTCCTCAAAATACCATATGATCCATCACATAACATACAACACACAATAACCATTAATATGTCTGTGAGACTCACGGGCTATCCCTGTTCCGCCTGAAGACTCACGGGCAGTTCCCGTTCTGTCTTATCGCTCGCAGGCTTTTCCCGTTCCGTCTAACGACTCGCAGGCTATTCCCGTTCCGCCTATTGGCTCGCGGGCTATCTGTTGGGTGTTGAAATATGAAATTAGATGAACTAATATAGATATGTAATCAATAGCACAATCAATCACACGATTAGAATGCAACAAAGCTAATTGAACAGAGTAATATGAATAACATGTGCCGAATGATTTGATTGAAACTTGGTTTTACAATGGGTTTTCTATCTTGGAGATATACAATTCTCGTAAGTTAATCTTGTAATCTCTCTCTCGACACGGTATGGTATCACTGATATTTATACTGAATCAGTGATACCAATAGTACATCTTTTACAGAGAATATCCTATCAGTGTACTAGCCAATAGGATAGAAGATTCATGCAACACGTATTGTACTATACGCGTGCACACAAAAGACAAGATGATAGACTGTAAGGTCTTCGGATCCTCTATGCATTGCACTTCGGAGTCTTTAGACTTCGGTGTCTTCTCTTGTTTATTCACTTCGGGGTTTTTTTCATGGGTTGGACTTCGGATAAGTCAACGCTTCATCACAAAATTTCTCAACAATCTCCCCCTTTATGTGAAGTGTATCCGAAGTCTATACTTGAAAGTTTCTTTTGTAAGCTCGCTTCAGGGTCTTTCTCACAGGAAGATACCAGTTCATATGATCTATGAACTTCTTCTTCTTCTCAGTTGAATTTGCATGGCAGGCGTTCACGTGTGAAATCATTCCTGAGATGAAGGGGGATGGATGGAGGCCTATGTAGTCAATTTCAAAGAACTTGATTGTGACTTCGGTTTCATTTCGAAGTCCTTTGAAAACTACGCCATAAGGTTCGTCTAAGATCTCTCCATTTTTGAATCTAGCAATGTTCCGAACTACGACAGGAGGAGTATTCAAGGGTTGTCTGTAGAAGGAACATAGCTCCAGGTCATGCTTTGCAAATAGGAGAAGAAAATTGTTGAGAAAGCCCAAAAGATGATTTTTGATAGCAATGGTGGACATTTCAGCATGAGCAGGACCCCCTGTTCGCAGAAGATCAAGAATCTGGATGAAGTCCATAGGATTCATGATGGGGAAGTCTGCTATTGAAAACCTGGATTCAACCTCATCTGCTCCCCTAAGCACAAGAAATTCATAATTTCTGAAGCCTAAGTATTTTTCAGCTTCCTTTATTGAAATGATTTTCTTGATCTTGTTTAGGCTCCAAACATAGCTTTGCTTCTGAATGTATTTGGCATGAAAGTTTATTTTATTTGTCCAAAAACTTGCTTTCTGATCCTCTGGCACCGAAGTGACGAATTGAAGGAAAGCAAAAGTCTTCGGATTGAATGGAATATCAAGCTGTATGTCTTCGGAGTCAACAAATGCAAAACTCCGAAGAGGAAGTCTATTAAGTACATTAGGATTTTGGAATCCAAACAGCTTGATTGTCTCAACTGTCCACTCACCATTGTTTCGAGCAAATTCATTAATTTTGATCATTAAATCGTAGTCTGCTCTTCTGGCCTTGTAGATTTCTTCCATGTGTGGTGCAATGATGTTCTCTAGTGATCAGTCTGTTGAACTTCCAGCACCAGCCGATCCACTAGCACCCATGCCAGTGGTTGTGATAGTTGAGGTTGTGGGACCTGCAGTAGCTGCAGGGATCTGTCTAGGCACGCCATGTGGCCTAGACAATCTGTCGGAGAAATTTATCAGAGGCTGAAGTGCAACTCTCAATTTTGTAATCAAATCTTGTGTGAGAGATGTATTTGTTCGTTTCAGTTCCTCTGTAAATTTGGTGACATTCGAAGTGGATTGGGCGGCAGTGAGCTCTTCAATTTTTGCTCTGGCCTCATCAAGCTGTTTTTCAAGCTTGGTACTTTGCTGGATTTCACTCCGAAGTCCTTGCAAGGTTTTCATGACTTCGGAGTTTGTTTTATCGGTTTTCTCAATGAAAGCATCAACCTTCTTGTTGATGGAGGTGACAGCGGATTCCAGCTTCTTTTCGAATGAAGATTGGATCTTATCTTGATTATCCAAGAGCTTCTTCTCAAGACTATCTGCAGACTCCTTTATTCCTTTGGATAGAGTGAACTCCAAGGACTCTATCTCTTCGGAGATATCACCAATGGTCGGCTTTGTAGGATCAAATCCTGTTTGAGCTTGAATAAGCATGTCAAGCTTGGAGTTGAGGACTTTGTACTGTTTCATTAGTACAAAGCCTTCATCTGGCAGATCTTCTTCTGATGCTCCTTCAACACTCAAAGGAGCCATGTGAAAAGCTTCGAAGAGTGCTGCAGAAGTGGGGTTTTGTCTTGATGGTGATATGGGTAAATCAAATTCAGGCAAAGAGAAGTCGATACCAGTGACAGGTATTTCGGAGGATGGGGGAGCAGTTGTTGGTGGTGTTGAAAGAGGAATTGTATGTGGAGGTGTTTCAGGTCTGGTTGATTTTGGTGGTGAAGGAGGGACAGTTGTTTGTGGTGGCGTAGATGGTTTAGTTGTTTTTGGTGGTGAAGGAGGGACAGTTGTATGTGGTGGTGATGTAGGAGAAGGAGGTTGATCAGCAAATATTTCTTCTTCTTGTTCTTCTTCATGGACTGTGGATGGAGTCCTTTCTGAGTCCGAAGAATCATCCACAACCATGACCTTTCTTTGCCTCTTAGGCTGTTTCCTCTTCGGTGTGGTTTTAACCGAAGTTTTTCTTTTCTTCTCTTCCTTTCTAGGACCACTGGGTCCACCAGCTATTTTCCTCTTCCCTTTTTGTTTAGGGATTTCTTTCACAGATGTCTCCTTGCTTGGATCACGAGTGGGATAAGGAATCACCAAGGTGTTGCGGTAGGAGCTTACTTCAATGCATTCTATGGGAACCTTGGAAAGCATGTCAATAGGTATTTGTGCACAGAAGACTGCTGGTTCATTATCCAAAGGCGATATAGTGATTGGAGTATACCTCATTTTGGGGAGAGAGACGTCAGCCACATATCCAGTCTTTTGATAATGGGCATGAACAACAATTGCCCAGAACCTCGCATTTGAAATTTCAGTCCCTTTCAGACTATGATTGATGTGTGAACAGAAGTCAGCCCACAGAATAGAGGCGTAATCGACTTTGACATCATAGTAGATTCCGAAGAGCATGCTCTGAAACGCCACACTTGCAGAATCTAATCCTGAGGTTCTTCCAGACAGACATCTGAGGAAGATACTAAAGAAGTATCTCCACAGATCTGGCAATTGGTTCTTCTTAAATAAGCTGATCTTTTCGAGTTGGGGAAAGTACCCCATTTCATTGAACATCTCGACGAGTTGCTCAGCAGAAGGAGTCACAATCTCCTTAGGATCGTAGATAGGAAGATGAAGAGCCTTAGCAAATTTCTCCTTGGTCAGTTGCACTTTCTTGGTTTTTCCTTTTATATCTATGGTTTCGAAGAATACGGCTTTTACGTGATTGTTCGTATCGAACAGTGCATTCGAGGTGTAATGTGCCCTGTGAACAAGTGTTGCTGGAATCGATGGTGTGCAGGTTAGGGCGTAGCCAAGAATCGATCTCTTCAAGCATTCAACAAGAGCATCGATGGGCTTAGGGTAGAGTTGAAGGTTGGGGCGTAGTACTAGATTTGCTGACTGGATTTTGAGAACAGGTACTGAAATAGCTTCAGTGGTTTGAGAAGATCCTTCAGCGGCCATTGTTGGAGGTTTGATGAAGAGGATGAAGAATGTTGTGTTTGCTGAGAGAATTGGAATGTAAGGTTTGCGTAAAGAGTGTGATGGAAGAGATGGAAAGTTTATATAGTATTCGTGGTCCCAAGGCCATTTAATGCACGTTTAAAATGGTCCAGTAGTAGGTGGACACCTCATCACCTGCTCGTCCCACTTTCTCTGCAAAAGGAGAAATATACGGCTGTCAGTTACAATGATTCAAAATTTGAACCGTTTAACTTCTTGAGACGTCATTATGAATAATGTTTTCATTTAATTTTTATTGACAGCTGTATGTAAACAGTTAAAAACTCAGGGAATGTTTGTCTCTGTTATTTATCATAAATGTGAAAATCATTTGAACATTTAATTGACTTCGTAGTTATGAAAAATTATGACCGTTGAGATTGTGCTTCGGAGCATAAAGTTCCTCACTTCGGTGTTTTTGTTATGGACTACGAAGAGAGTTCTATTACTTCGGTGATTAACAGACGATTGAAAAATGTTCACCAGTGTACAAAGTCCATATGTTTTTCTATAAGCTTTTGATTTTCCTTTTTGACTGATGCAATATTTCGTCTAGCTTTAGCTTTCATGAATATTATGAAAAGAAGTTTTAATGAATTAAAGTTCAGAGTCGTTCGAATCATGTTGGAAGTCCATTTTTCAATTGGACGTTTGTTTGATTCAATATCAATCATGAATTTTTAAGTCTAATCACCCCATCACTTACTTGATTTCACATTAGGAAACATGTTTTGTGTTGTGCTTATCTGCTTCAAAATTTTCAAATATAATAAAGATAACATCCTTTGTATTTGAAATTTAAAGAAGTTTTCATTCATGAATTGAACGTCAGAAGTGTTTCAGAAGATTTGATTGGATTGTTTTGAAGATTCATTTGAAAAATTTATTCCATTTCATCAGTTGAAGTGTTTGGATATTAAGCTCAGATGACAAGCCTTGGAGCTTCGTACACCACTCCTACTTTATCATTTAAGACAGACTACTTGAAATGTTCATATTCTTCTAAAAGGTACTCGACTATGTTATAGGAGCTCCTTGTACTGTTATTTAAAACAGAAGAATAAGCTTTTGAATGCTGATTTTCCTTTTTGCATTCCCTTGGTTATCTTTTGATTTTTTTGTTTGTCTTTGTTTCTTTTGACAAGTGTTTTATATTTTTCTTTCTTGTTTTCTTTTACCAATTTTCTTGTACGAAGACATAGAGCATCACCATTTGGTTTCTTTCTTTGATGCTTTTGTTTTTGTTTTAAACAATCCCTGTGAGTGAAAATCTTCATATAGTTCAATTTTGTATCATTTAATGAAAAGAGATTTAAATTTACTTATCAAACGATGTTGGTACTATTTTTGATGAAAACTTCGGAACACTTTGAATTATCCTTTGTAGTTTTGAGGCTACATGATTAATTTGAAGTTGAAGCGAGTCAAGTTTCGAGGGGTGGTTAGAAATAGACATTATGTTGAGGTTATTGAAATCAAACAGGGCTTCAAAGTGTAAAATAGCCTTGACCTCATTTCGAAGTCTGTTTTCTTACCAATGTTTCAAGTCGATTCCCAAATACCTTTTAGTGCAATAAGGTATGATTTTCAGAATCTAAAATCAAAGTTTTGTCCTTTACTTGGTTAATTCATGAGAGTAAAGTTAGATTTTGTCATTTACATCAGAATTTTCTTTTCGTTTGATATAAGTTTTTCTTGTTTTTGAATTTTCTTAGTCTTAAAACAACTCTTTATTTTTATGAAGTTAACATTTGTTCAAGTGGTTTTCAAATTTTGAAGGATTTATTTTGAAGGAGAGTTTGTTCCGCAGACCTCCGAAGTGATATTTTACTTCGGAGTACTGCGGGGAAGTGGCAAGTGTTTTTGCTTGTTTTTCTCCGAAGACCTCCGAAGCCAGAATTGACTTCGGGGATCTGCGGAGTCTATTTTTATGAAATTTTAAAACAGAGTATATTTTAAAACAGAGTCTATCATTCCAAGTGTTTTTGCTTGTTTTTCTCCGATGACCTCCGAAGCCATAATTGACTTCGGGGATCTGCGGAGTCTATTTTTATGAAATTTTAAAACAGAGTAAGAGTGAACAAATCTGAGAATTATTGAAGAGTTGATCCATCTATCATTCCAAGTCCTCGAACGATTCTTGTGAATGCTTCTTCATTTAGAGCCTTTGTGAAGATATCTGCCAATTGTTCTGTAGTGTGAACAAAGTGCACCTCAATATTCCCCTCCTCAACATGACTTTTGATGAAGTGATAGCGAAGAGCTATATGCTTCGTCTTGGAATGTTGAACTGGATTGTGGCATATACGAATTGCACTTTGAGAGTCACAGAACAGAGGAATTTTTCTCATATTGATGGCATAGTCTTTCAATTGACTCTGAATCCAAATGATCTGAGAAGTGCATGCAGCAGCTGCTACATATTCAGCCTCTGCGGTGGAGATAGAGACACAAGTTTGTTTCTTGGATTGCCAGCTGATAAGTTTTCCATCTAAGAATTGACAACCCCCCGAAGTACTCTTGCGATCAATAGAGCATCCACCAAGATCAGAGTCTGAGTATGCTTGAATGTAGAAACCAGAATTTGCTGGATACCATAGACCATAAGCAGTAGTTCCATGAAGATATCGGAATATTGTCTTAACAGCAGCCAAGTGAGGTTCCCTTGGATCAGCCTGATATCTTGCACAATTGCAGACTGCAAACATGATGTCAGGACGACTGGCTGTAAGATAGAGCAATGATCCAATCATGCTTCGGTATTGCTGTATGTCGGTCTTTGGTTTGTCCAATGATGGATTTAACCTTGTACCTGCAGGCAAAGGAACTTTTGCTTTGGAGCAGTTAGTCATTCCGAAGCGTTCAAGCAGACTCTTCGTATATTTTTGTTGATTGATGAATATCCCCTCCTTAGATTGTTTGATTTGTAAACCAAGAAAGAAGTTTATTTTTCCCATCATACTCATTTGGAATTTGCTTTTCATCAGTTTTTCAAAGTCTTTTGACAAATTGGGGTCAGTAGATCCAAAGATTATGTCATCTACATAAATTTGGACTAACATCAAGTGAGATCCAACTTTCTTTCTAAAAAGTGTTGGATCTACTGATCCCTGTTTGAAGTTTGATTCTTTTAAAAATTTGGTCAAGGTTTCATACCAAGCTCTTGGAGCTTGTTTTAAACCATAGACTGCTTTGTCTAGCACATAACAATAATTCGGATGAGTTTTACTTTCAAAACCAGGTGGTTGTTCAACAAAAACGGTTTCCTCGAGATCACCATTCAGAAAAGCACATTTAACGTCTATTTGATAGACATCAAAATTTTTGTGTGCAGCATAAGCTAAAAATATCCGAACTGATTCGAGTCTGGCAACAGGAGCAAAAGTTTCTTCATAATCAATCCCCTCCTGTTGACAGTAACCCTTGACAACCAACCTAGCTTTGTTCCGAACTACGTTGCCTTCGGTGTCTAGCTTGTTACGATACACCCATTTGAGACCGACAATTGAGGCATTTGCAGGTTTTGGAATTAGCCTCCAGACTTTGTTTCTTTCAAATTCTTCTAATTCCAATTGCATTGCTTCAATCCAGTCTGAGTGATCAAATGCATCTTTGACGTTCTTAGGTTCTACCTTAGAGATAAAGACATTGAACATGCACAACTCTGAATTTTTGTTGAGATCTAATTGCTTTTGGTGAAGTTGTGCACGAGTCAATACTTTATCTCGAACATCACCAATGACAAGTGATGGAGGATGATTTTTCGTCCATTTGTCCAAAGGAGGATAGTTTGGATCAAAATCAGGAGGTCCTTCAGCATCGATGTCCTCAATGTCTGAGGGATATCCCGAAGTGGAGGGAAAATTATCCATTAGCAAGTGATTATTTGAATCTGTGTTGGTTTGTAGTGTGTGTAATTGTGAGGTTGAGTTTGATATGTGCTCCCCCTGGACATTTGTTGGAGTTGGAGAAGTTGTAGCGTTATCCGAAGCGATTGTTGTGGCTGAATTCGGAGTCGCAATTTCTGGCTCCCCCTGGATTGTTGGATACATGGATATGATGTTTGAAATTGACCAGGGAGTAGAGACAAGAGTGTTGGAACCTCTTGGACTGTTGGTTGTTGCATTATTAGTCCTTAAATTTCCAGCACTTCGGTTTGATGGCTCCCCCTCAATACTTACATTTTCCAAACTTTGATTTGATGACTCTTCCTCGATAGAAGATGGTCTTTGTATGCTGCTTGTAGAAGAGTCATCGGGTCCGTCTGTGATCTTGGAGAGTTCAGATTCATGGTTGTCTGGTGCTCTGACTTCGGAGTCCACAACTCTTTCAGGTTGATCAAATAAAAGTGAGAAGTCTGTGTCGAATGTTGTGATTTGAGCAGCTTCTACAGCAGGGTTTGGAAAGATTGAAGACATAGGAAAAGGATGCAGAGACTTCTTGATGTAGTAGTCATCAAACCTTAGATTAAAGGTTTCTTTGATTTTGCGAGTTTTCTTGTTCATGACTCTGTAGGCTTTTGAGTCTTGAGAGTAACCAAGAAAGATGCCTTCTTCTGATTTGTTATCGAACTTGGTTAAGTGATCCTTCATGTTTAAGATAAAACACCAACAACCAAAGATGTGAAGGAATTTGACATTTGGCTTTCTTCGGTTGAGTACTTCGTATGGTGTAATATGGAATCTTTTGTGAATATAGGATCTGTTTTGAGTAAAGCATGCAGTAGAAATTGCTTCGGCCCAGAAGTACATGGGCAAATTTGCAAAGTTGAGCATTGTTCTTGCAGCTTCACACAGGGAGCGATTTCTTCTTTCTACAACACCGTTTTGTTGAGGAGTGTAGGGTGCTGAGAAGTTGTGGTTAATCCCCTTTGTTTTCAAGAATCCATCAAGAGTCTGATTTTTGAACTCCGAACCGTTGTCACTGTGCACAGTTCGGACTTTCTTGTTAAGCATAAATTCCATTTTCTTTAGAAAGTTGATGATTTCTTCAGCTGCATCGGATTTGTTCCGGAGGAATATCACCCAAGTAAACCTTGAATAGTCATCAACAATAACCAGAATGTACTTCTTCTTTCCTATTGATTCTATTGCAGATGGTCCACACAAATCTATGTATAGAACAGAAAGCGGTTCGGTGATTTTGGGGTTGATCACTGTAGGATGTCTTTGTTTTGTCTGCTTGCCATGTTCACATGCAGAGCAAAGAGAATCATTGTCAAATTTGAGAGCTGGCATCCCTCGAACCAGATCCATGGCCACTAACTTGTTCAGATCTTTGAAGTTTAGATGGGCAAGTCTTCGGTGCCATAACCAGCTGACATCGGAGTTGGCTTTGGAGAGAAGACATAGAGATTGCCCACCTGTTATTGGCTTCAGATTTAAGGGAAACATGGATCCCTTCCTTTCTGATTTCAGTAAGATTTCGTTTGTTGCTTCTTTGGTGATTATACTCCCTTGGTTGTTGAAAGTTACTGCGTTTCCCGTTCCAACCACCAATTGAGATATACTCACGAGATTATGTTTTAGTCCTTCAACAAATGCCACTCGGTTGATAGTGAATTGGTCATTTGTTATTTTTCCATGTCCCCGAATTGGACATGTTTCATTATTACCAAAGCGTACGTTTCCAGCATCATCCAAATTCCTGTAATCTCTGAGATATTCCTTTCTCCCTGTCATATGTCTTGAGCAGCCACTGTCCATGTACCATTTTGAGTCATACCGCTCATCAGACATAACCTGCAATCAATCAAGAAGGAGTTGGTACCCAATCAATCTTGGGTCCTCAGGGTAAGCAAAGGATTCTTGAATCCATTTTTCTATGGCCTCTTCAGAAATTTCATTTGCATTTAAATTAATCAAATTCTCCGAAGCCTCATGTTATGAGCATGATTCCGAAGTGTTTGAGCAGGATTCCAAAGAGTTTGTGGCTAAAAATGATGAGTCCGAAGTGACTGACAAAATGACAGACTTCGGAACCCATTTTTGAATGGAATATTTTGATTTAGAGGAATTGGAAGATTTTGAAGTTTTTGTTTTTGCAGTTAAGTTTTCTTTCAAGTCATTTCTTTTCCAATTTTGTTTTAGTTTTTCCGTTTTTGACTTTTTTGAAATTGAGCTGCACAACGTAGAGGTACAAAGATACTCTTCGTATGCCAATTTGAAGTCATTTAATGAGAGATTCTTATCCTTGAACATTTCCAAATTGTTGTCCAGCCATTTGTGGAATTTATCTATCAAATTGTTTTCCTTTGAAAATGTTCTCTTCGTCGGTTTTTGAAATTTAGGATTTGGAAAGTTAGGTTTCGTTGGTGTAAAAGATGGTTTTTCATTTCGATTTTTAACTTCTGAGATTTTTGAGCAAACAGTTTTTGTACCAGAAGTGGAAGCAATTGCCTCATTTTGTTTCAAATTTCTAAAAGAAGTTTTTCTTTTCACAAGATTTAGGGTTTGCTTGGTTTTCGAATTTTCAACAGTGGGTTTTTGAGTTGGTTTTGAAATCACCACTGCTGAATTTGGTTTTTGTAGAACTTGTGGTCTTTTCAAAATTTGGGGTTTTTGTGTCAAAGTTTTGAAATATGAAACTTCTGATTTTGAAATTTCATTTTCGGGATTAAGTGAGAAAGGAACACTTTCACAAGATTCCATTAATTCCAATACATCCATCTTCGGAACTGTGGGTTTTTCTACAACTTGAATTTGTTTGTAGTTTCGATTAATGTAAATGTGATCGTCATTTTTGAGGTTTAGCAAGTGTGACAAATTATCGGGCACTTTCTCCTTTTCAAAACAAAGACGATTATATACGTTGTGGCCGTATAGTTCTTGTTTCCTTATATTCACTTTTACTTCCATTTTCTCATTTATTTCATTTTCAACCATTTTGGATGATGAGAAAAATCCTTCATTTGTAACTGTAGAGTTATCCTTTTCAAGAAGTTTTTGCAATTCGTTATCAATTAAGGATAATCCACCGGGTGTTACAAAGATTGAGTTTTTGAAGTAAGAAACCTTAGGATAGATACAAGCCAAATGGACTAGTCTTTTTGAATTATCCTTGAGATATTGATCGTAAGAAACAGATTCATCTGTGATTTGAAGTTTAATATTTGAAGTTTCTTTGGTTTCAAGAGTTTTTGATTCACAAATCATTTTTGTTTTTCCTTTGTCCACCGAAGACTTTTGTGAGATGTCTTCGGAGGTTGATTCGGATATGGAGGATGATTTTAACAAAATCAAAGATGAACAATCAATCTCCTCCATGTCCGAATCACTTTCAGAATCTTTTTCAATTTGAGGTACAGCCTTATTCAGGATTGGAATTTCTTGAGGCAAAATTTTCAACAATTTATCAGCAGTTAGATATTTTTCCACAGATATCAGTCCATGTTTATATGATGGATTAGTAACTTCGGAGCCTGATACTATAGATTCGCATTCATAAGATATACTATCGACTTCTTTCAATTTAAACTCAATAAAAGGTAATAGTTGTCTATGTTGGATATTACAAACATCGGCTGAATGATAAATTCTCGTAATATGCGCATATAATCGTTTGGCTGTTTCACAAAATATGTTTCTCTGTCTTAAGATTACATCATGATTGTTTAAAAAATTTTCTCTATTCTCTTCTAACAAGGAGATTCTAAGATTAGATTTCTCTAATGCTAGCTTCAGGTTCTCTACTCTCCCCCTTAAGCTTAGAAGCTCCTGTTCACTGAGTATTTCCCTATTTTTGGCATCAATGAGTAATTTATGCATGACAGAACAATCACGAGTTATTTCATTTATAATGGGAGCAGATTGAGAAGTAGGAATTTTAAAAGATGAAAGAAGTTTTGATACCTGTTCTGGGATTGTCAACCGGTTGTCATTAGCCATCAAGCACACTTCCTCATCATCATCAGAGGAATCTTCATCCCAAGTCTTCGGAGTATCAGCAGCAGTTATTTCCAGTCCCTCCGAAGTCATAAACCCAAGACCCGCAGTTGCTTCAATCTGCATCCACTTCTCTTCATTCAACTTCTCCGAAGTGTCTTGTAGAAAGCTCTTATCGACATCATAGGCCATGAAAGCACTATGAGATGGTTTTCTCACTTCGTCATCATCTGAATCAGAAGACCAAACTTGATATGATCCTTGACGATCATCAGAAGCCATTAAGGCTAGGTCTTTGGTCCTCACTCTAACTTCCTCCATTTTTCTTGCGTAATAGGCTTCGTCCTTTATCTGTGGTTTCTTTTCGTTTTGCTTTCGAAGCATGCAGTCCTTTGCAAAATGATTCTTGCCATGACAATAATTGCAATCATAACCAGAATCACCTGAGATTTTCTTCTCTTCGGACTTCTCTTTAGATAACTCCGAGGCCGGTTTTTCAGATGGCTTCGGGGTTGACAGTTTCAAGTTATCCTCCTTCGGAGTGTATATTTCAGGTTTGGGCTTGGAGTTGAAGTTTGATTTGTTAAAGTTTTTCACAAATGGCTTTCCAGAATTGTTTTTGATGAATGGTTTCTTGAATCTTCGATTGTTGGCGGCATAGAGAGCAACAGTGTCTCCATTATCATCTACCATGTAGGCAGCAATGTCTTCATCACTTGATTCTTCCTCTTCTTTTGATACGAGAGCTAGTGGTCCAGAACTAGCCATTTCACTTCGTCGACCTACTACATCGGGTTCATGTGATTTTAATAGATTGTATAGGGCAGCCAGCTTGTATTTCTCAATGTTCTCATAGGATTTGACCATGAGCATGATTGGTCTCCATTCCTTTCGAAGACTGTAGAGAAATTTGATATTTATCTCTTGTTGGCTTCTTGTTTCTCCATATTTATCGAGTGTGTAAATCATGTTGCTCAAACGTTCATAGCAGGCTTCCAAGGACTCATTTTCCTCTTGCTTAAAGTTTCCGAAGTCTGCAAGAATCTCTTGAACTTTGCTGGTATGAAGAATTTTATCTCCTCCGAAGCGGAGTTCGAGATTGTCCCACATTTCTTTTGCAGATTTAGCATCAGCAATGTGGTGGCTGACATCGGGACCCAAGCCACTTCTTAGTTCGCGCATGGCTCTCTCGTCGTTTTCAAGCTTTTTCATATCTGCAGCATTAAGAACAACAGCTTCTTCTCCGTCAGGAACAACGAATCGACCAGCAATGTCAGTGTGTGGACCTTCAGTCACAGATCTCCATAGATCTTTGTCCAGTCCGATAAGGTAATCCTTCATTCGACCAGCCCAATAATCGTAGTAAGAAGTTACTAGAACATGGGCTTTCGTTGCTGAACCGATGAGGTTGGCATAGTTAAGCATATTAGCATAAGTTGCTGTGGAATCAGTCATCTTGATGTATTTCAACAGGATCTTTTCAGTAAAAACGGGTGGTAGAGATTTGCAACAGATGCGGAAGACTAAATCTGAGAATCGATTCAGATTTATAACTGAAGCAAACAAATTTGAACTCTATCAACAAGTTTTTGAGCTGACTTGCTCTGATACCACTTGTTGGGTGTTGAAATATGAAATTAGATGAACTAATATAGATATGTAATCAATAGCACAATCAATCACACGATTAGAATGCAACAAAGCTAATTGAACAGAGTAATATGAATAACATGTGCCGAATGATTTGATTGAAACTTGGTTTTACAATGGGTTTTCTATCTTGGAGATATACAATTCTCGTAAGTTAATCTTGTAATCTCTCTCTCGACACGGTATGGTATCACTGATATTTATACTGAATCAGTGATACCAATAGTACATCTTTTACAGAGAATATCCTATCAGTGTACTAGCCAATAGGATAGAAGATTCATGCAACACGTATTGTACTATACGCGTGCACACAAAAGACAAGATGACAGACTGTAAGGTCTTCGGATCCTCTATGCATTGCACTTCGGAGTCTTTAGACTTCGGTGTCTTCTCTTGTTTATTCACTTCGGGGTTTTCTTCATGGGTTGGACTTCGGATAAGTCAACACTTCATCACAAAATTTCTCAACACTATCCCGTTCCGTCCACAAACAATAATTATCATAGCAATAATTCATACAATTATCATAACAGGTAAGATCACCTTAGTCTAACATATCTTCCTTCCTACGCATGCAATATCACCTATAGTATAGTGAGAAGACTCACCTGATTATAGTTGACTATATCGTTTATCTTTCTCGGCTTTGTATTTCCTTCAACTTTAACTGTTAACATAATAAGAAATCTATCATTTCTTAATCCTTAACTATATTATAGTCGCATCATTAAACCCTTCAATAATTCCAATATGATACTCCATGATTTATCAAGTAAAGAACGGCCAGGTAGAAGATTAGATGGGGTGGCAGGATCCTTTCAGCATTTTAGCCTTTCGGAAAATCCAACAACCAGATCCCAAGTAATCGGCCTAGTCACCGTCCTCGTAAGTAAATCAATCGGTATTATTTTCGGAAATTACGAATTGTTATAATAACGACATTTTAAGGTTTTTGTTTACTATTGTTAGAAATTAGTATAATATAACATATGCTATACTTATTAAATATTCTACTTCTTAACAAAAACTATTTTACAATACCTAATTAAGCTATAGAAAGGTTTGTAGTTACCTTATGACCAGTCGTCGAGATCTATAACTCCTTCGTTAGGCTTTTAAGCTTCCTTCCGCTCAGTTGCTTACACTCTAGTGCTTAGAAACCTCTATATATTGGATTGAGATTTAGTTGTGTGGTTTATGAGATGTTTTGAGGGGTATTTATACTTGAATTCTTGAATAAAAAATGGCATGACACTTTTGACAAAAGATTTTAATAATATAATTTTGTTGAAATTAATACCTTCTAGAATCAGTCTGTTCAAGACTGGTTTAGCCGACTTTAAACCCATGAAATTCACGTTTTTATTTAATATTCCAGAAATTTATCTTAATACCTTTCCAGGGATGTATTTTACGTATTTATACGATTTTTCTATGATTTATTATGAATTTTTGAAAACAGACTATCTAATCTGTCAATTCCGAACTAATCAGTAACGATTGCATTTTTTACCATAGATAATGTCATTTTCAAGCTTACTATTATTTTTGGTAATTGTACTAGACTCAATTTGTAAACTTTGTGCACTGGTTTGAGGTCCAAACGATTTTTCTAGAATTAATTATGATTTTTCTAAAAACGACACAAAATGCTGATTTTCATATGAAATTGTAACTAAAGTTTTTCTTAGCTTTATAACTACCAATGATCATATAATTCCTAACACTCTTATTTTAAGTATATGTTATAATCAGGATACGGGTCTTACAAGAATGGACATATAATAACAACTCGTGAAAGTAGGGATGATATAGTGGTGTGGCGTAAGGGTATTCACATAGGTAGTGAATACTACCAACGTGTGTATCAGAGTAAGTTAGATGTAGCATACCAATGTATCATGTACTTGAAATATGTTTTTATATGAAAATGATGAGTTGAGGAAATATTGCTAACTGACCAAGATGACTGTCTTGTTAGCATATGTGTGTTAGGTGTATATGTTTCATAAATGACTAAGTGAATACCTTTTAAGTAGGTAACCCGTAGGCAAGTAACCATGGATAAACTGTGTCAGTAGCTGGTTGAATATCTAGTTGATATTAGCTGTGCGGACGAATACGTGAGTATTAAGTGGTGACAACCATGGATATGGTATCATATTGTGGGTGGAGATTTTGTAGTTGTATGTGGAGGCTGAGCTGATATGAGGATTCTTGGTGTCATGTGGTTGGTTGCAGAGCTGTGCAGTCGTATGTGTGTTAACCGTTAAGCCTTTAGAGCGAAAAGCTGTTTATTCTGTGGGGCCACTTATACTTGTAGTTGGGACCACTTATTAGGTGGGGCTACTAGTATTGTGGTTGGGACCACTTATGCTATGGGGCTACTTGTACTTGTGGTTGGGACCACTTATTCCGTGGGGCCACTGGTAACTTGTAGTTGTGACCATTTATTCTGGGGGTTAATAGTACTTGTGGTTGTGACCACTTATTTAGTGGGACCACATTTGGTAAGACCACATATGTGTTGTGGATCTTATGAGTAGTAATTGTGGTGGGACCACATACAAGTGTTGTGATGGCTTTATTGGCTGGCAGTTCTAACACACATACAGTTGGGTGTTTGGTGAATAGCTGAGTTGTGGAGGTTGTGAAGAGCAGGGGTTGTGATATGATGTGGTGAACATGTGATTATACGATGCATAACAAGTACCTTGCATCCATGATTTCTGTATGGGATTACATAACGAGTACTTTGTAGTCTCAATATGATAGCCTAGTTGATTAGAGGTGGTTAATGTGCCAGTATTGTGGTAATACCCTTTGGGTTTACTAATACAACCGTATTGTGTTGAAATAGGGAATGATTGAGAGGAAGAATAAGTGTATGCCAACGCTGGAGATTCCGGGGACGGAATCTTATAAAGGGGGGAGAACTTGTAACGACCATTTTTCAAAAAAAAAAAAACGTTGTGAATAGTAACTCCGGCGTGAATAGTAACTCCGGCATGAATAGTAACTCCGTCGTGAATAGTACTCCGTCGTGAATAGTACCCGAGAAATGAAGTAAGCGCTTACCTCGTGATGACGTCGACGATGATGTCGTGATGACGTCGTGATGATGTCGACGATGATGTCGTGATGACATCGTGATGACGTCGTGAATAGTGTTTTCAAGCCCTATAAATAGAGGCCCAACTTCTTCATTTCAACCCACAACAAACACCAAACAACCTTACGATATCGAGGAGTGTTCTGGTGAGGAAAATAGGTCGGGAGGAGTTAGGAGCGAGCGGTAGCTGGTAACGAGGTGCTCGGGAAGTGTTGGAAGAGCGGAACGGGAAACGTGCCAAGGCTTTGCGAAAACGCCAATCTTAAGTGAGTAATCGCTATCATATTTCTCTAATAGTTTATAAATGTTAAACTATAAAATGTGGAGGTTATACTATTCGTAATTCCAAAAATAATACCTAGTGATTTACTTACGAGGATGGTGTCTAGGCCGATTACTTGGGATCTGGTTGTTGGATTTTCCGAAAGGCTAAAATGCTGAAAGGATCCTGCCACTCCAACTAATCTTCTACCTGGCTATCCTTTACTTGATAAATCACGAGGTATCATGTTGGAATTATGGAAGGGTTTAGTGATGCAACTATGGTATAGTTAAGGAGTAAAGAGTGATAAATGTCTTATTGTGTTAACAGTTAAAGAAGGAATACGAAGCAAAGATAAACGCTGTAGTCGACTATAATCAGGTGAGTTTCTCACTATATTGTGTGGACGTTATATGTGCTTTACCGTATTTTTGTGTGCTTATAAGATGTTTACAAGATGTTGGTAAATAGTACCAAGTTGTGTGTATATTATTGATATATATTTTTCTGTTATAATTGTATGGGTTGGGTTATGGTGTGTGTGGGCTCGACGTACTGAGTAATATAGAGATACGTGCAAAATACACTGAGCAGATACGCATGACTCGACGTACAGGGTATGCGCGGCTCTAAGTGCTGAGCCGGGGAATTAGATTTACTGAGCAGATACGTATAGGAGGATATAGTCCAATATACTGGGTAGAGCATATTATGTGACGTGTGGTTGTATTTTTCCTGTTAGGGGTAAAGTATGTGTAGCTGATATGCTGTGTAGTTGTTGGAACTCACTAAGCCGTGTGCTTATCCTTTCCCTTTTAAATTACCATTTCAGGTTGTACAGGTGGAAATGACGGACAGGCATGACGGGTACACACTGATGCTGCTTAATTGGGGATTCATGCGGTGAATTGATGTTTAAAATGATTTCTAAATATCTTCAAAATGTTAATTATTGAATAAATTGATATTTATTTAAATGAAGATGTTTTATTAAAAACCGGGTGTTACAGAAGGGCATCACAACGAATTCATAATGGCCGTAACGAGTTCTGAATGTCGTTTTAGGAACGTCTTCTCTTGGACTCTGAGTTGGTGATACCCCGAACTTAGATCGATTTTTGAGAAATAACTCGATCCTTGGAGTTAGTCGAAAAGGTCGTCAATTCGGGGTAACGGATATCGGTTCTTGATAGTGAGCTTGTTCAATTTCCCGATAGTCAATGCACATACGGAATGATCCATCCTTCTTCTTCACGAACAAGACCGGCGCTCCCCAAGGTGAGAAGCTCGGCCTGATAAACCCTTTACTTAGCAGTTCGTTCAGTTGGCTGGATAATTCTTGCATCTCTGCCGGGGCTAATCGGTATGGTGCTTTTGCTACCGGGGTGGCTCCAGGAATTAAATCGATCCTGAACTCGACTTGTCGTGCAGGTGGTACTCCTGGAAGGTCTTCTGGGAATACGTCAGAAAAGTCGCGGACTTTGGGAATATCTTTGATGCTCTTTACTTCTTTCTTCTCGTCAACAACGTGGGCTAGGAAGGCATGGTATCTTTTCTGTAGGTATTTTCGGGCTTTGATGCAAGACACGATTCGAAGGCTGGTACTGGGTTTATCACCGTAGACAACAAGGGTCTTGTCATCCGGTAGATGAAGTCGGATTCCTCGTTCATAACACATGATGTCGGCATGATGGGGAATTAGCCAATCCATACCAACAATCACGTCAAAGCTTCCTATTCTAACAGGCATCAAGTCGATTTGGAAGGAGTGATCGTCCAGAGTAAGTGTACAGCCTAGGTATATGTCGTTTGTGCTTTCTGTTTTGCCATTTGCCATTTCTACTGTAAATGTATCATTGAGTGGTTGGGGTTTTTGTTTTAGTAAATATTTAAACTCGTGGCTTACGAAACTCCTCTCCGCACCGCTATCGAATAGTATACAAGCATATGAATTATTGACGAGGAACGTACCGGTAACCACGATGGGATCCTCCACCGCTTCCGCACGTCCCATAGCTAGGACTCTTCCATTTCTCCCAACGGTCTTTGTCTTCAGGCAATCACGCTTGAAATGCCCCGTCTCACCACAACCGTAGCAAGCTTGACTCACCCCAGCATTAGAGGCTTGGGTGACTTGCGGAACTGGCGCCTTGCAGAAACGGGCGCTATGAACCTTTTTGTTACAGTTCGAGCATGCATTTCCCTACAGGCTCCAGTATGGTGGAAATTGCACTTGTTGCACTTGGGTAGAGTCCCATTATATTGTTTGGTTGTTGTTGGGGTAGTCGGGACAGTGGCTGCACAAACTGCCACAATCTGTTGTCTTTTGGCACCTTCTTGGTTAGGCTGGCCCCTTCCCCTGTTCCAGGGTTTCCTTTTGTGATCCTTCTCTTTTGGTTGTTCAGTTTTAGGTGTCATGGTGCCCTGACGGACCCCATGATCAACTAATCGTTGGGCCAGTCGTTTGGCGCTGTCGAAGGTAGCGGGGCTCGCTGATTCTACATTCCCCTAGATCTGAGGAGATAGCCCCCAGATATAGCGTTCCACTTTCACTGATTCTGGTGTGACCATAGCGGGGCAGAGGGTTGCCAAGTCGTTGAATCGGTTTGTATAGGAGGTTAGATCTGAACCCTTCATAGTGAGGTTCCACAGTTCCTATTCTAGTTTTTGGATCTCCCCTCTGGGACAATACTCTTTCATCAGCATGGTCTTTAATTCCTCCCAACTCATTGAGTTGGCCACAGGAAGTGTCAGAGCCTTAACATGACCCTTCCACCAGGACATGGCCGTCTCAGCAAAGGTACAAGCGGCGAATTTAACCTTGAATTCCTCAGGGCATGCAGAGATATCAAAGATTGATTCAGTTTTTTCAATCCACCTCGTGAAAGCAAGGACACCACCAGTACCATGGAAAACCATAGGTTTCCAATTAGCGAAGTCCTTGTACATACATACTCGCGGTTGATTTGGTATTTCCCCATTCGTAGAATCGTTGGTGCCGTTTCTACTTCCGCTTCCGTTTGTCCCATTCGGGTTTATTTGAGCGATAGCAGCTGCTACCGCAGCAGTAACAGCGGCTTGGAAAGTAGCTGAGTCCATCATGGGTTGCTCGGGTGTTTCGATTGGTGCGCGCCTGGTGTTTCTTTGACGAGGTGGCATATTTCTGCCACAAGGATTCAAGATTTGACGTTGGTTAGTTTTTGGAAGGATCGTTATAAGTATGTTGTCATTAAGATATGGCGCTTATATTTTAAGCTTATCTTTGTCCTTTTCTTTTCGTAAGTTATAGCCATATTCCAGTATCAAACATACATATCAAACACTTGTACAACACTTTATAAATAAAATATGTCATCATATTAATAATACTTTGTAGCGTTACATGATTTTGAAATGGGAAAAATTGACCTTCGCAGAGGTCTACAATACAACAATAAACAAACGGCGTAACGACCCACAAAGAGTGTAATCACTTAATAGTAGGGTCGCGCCTACATACAAGAGTAAGCAGCGTATAAGCTTGCTCATAGATTTCCTAGTCTATAACAAAATTTGAGTAGTACGAGTACTACTCATGGCGAACTGGATCCCCTGGCTCCACGGAGCGTGGCTACCTGTGCTCTCAAGTCGGCAGCCTCCCGCATGGCCTCCTCAGCCCTCTGCTCCACGTCCCGTATCCTCTGCTCGGCATCCGATAATCTCTCGAAGGCCTCTCGAAACATCCCCATGGTCGTCCTCCCATCCTCCTCAAGCGAGTCGACTCTCTCGGAGGTACGGTCATGAGCCTCATCGAGGCGTCGGAGGCGTGCGGTGGTGACCTCAGTAGCGGCCCCCACATCTAAGACTTGGCCGGTAGTCGCCCTGATCCGATCCTCCTGGCGGCTAATGCGCCCAATCATGACCGGCAACGCTCTGTCCGCGGAACCTCCCTCGCTGAGGTCGAAGAAGTCTCGGCACATGCCATAAGGGGGAATCAGGCCTTGCTCACGACTCCATTGGCGTAAGTGCTCTGCCCACACGGGTGTCGGGTCCTGGAGAGGTTCATTGATTAGTAGTGGATGGTGTATGGGAAGTACCCTCTTTCGAGGAGTACGCATCCACAATGGGCCATTAGGATGTCGGTATACCGTGGAGCTCGGTGCTGGAGGTGGCTCATGCATGTCGCGGATAGGGATGCGAGGGTTCACAATCTCCGGCTCGTCCTCGGACTCCTCCTCGTCCCAATGGTCCTCACTATCCGACATCTCCTCTGGTTCTTCTTCCGAGTAGTAGGGGTCTCCTGGTAGGTGATATCCGACCATGACGTCTGTACGAGAATAGGGGTTTAAGAAGTATGTAAAGAGATTCTTAAATACACACACACACATACACACACACACATATATATATATATATATATATATATATATATATATATATATATATATATATATATATATATATATATATATATATATATTTATATATTTATATATTTATATATATATATATATATATATATATATATATATATATATATATATATATATATATATATATATAAATAAGTAATGTACACAAAATACTCTTATAGTATTTTAACTTTATGTTTAGTTCTATTACGTCATAAAATACTCCCATAGTATTTTAAATTTATGTTTAGTTATTTGGTTATTGGTAAGTGTTTGGACTTGTTGTTCACCACGACTATTCCTAAGTACTCGTTAGTCATATCTTGGACCAATACAGTTGATCAGGCTCCATTTATCCAAGATATAATTATCTGAATACTTAGGCCTAACCGTAGTGTTCAACTCATCCTACCACTTTTGTATGTCTTCGTTATAATATCGTTCTAGTATGTATGTATGTATTTACACTTTTATAAAAACTACCGTTGTAATTTTAAAAGTATACTTGTATGAAAATATTTTGAGAGTTTTAGTCTCATTGTATTTATAGTTGTATATCTTACATGGATTGATATACTTAGTTCACTATAAACAATGCTCTTATACCAATCTGTCACACCCCCAAACCGTAATGGCGGAAACGTTCGAGGGTGGATGACTTCATGAACAATATCATAACAAAGTTGAATAATAGTGATTCCAAGCAAAACAACTATCATTAAATAATTGCAAAAGTTACATAGTTTAAAGGTTGCATGTTTCAAATACAATTACAAATGATGTCAAAAATAAGTAAAACGACGTCGTAACGTCCCTTCGTACAGCGCTGGTGGTTTACCTTATCAATTTCCGGAGAATACAAGTAGTTGAAAACGTGTCAACAATTAAGTTGGTGAGTTCATAAGATTTTGCGTAAGAAAAGTCCTTTGTTTATAATCGATAGTGTTGAAAACCAAGAAAATCCAATATTTTCTCATAAAAATGTCCAAGTCTTTAAATCCCAAAGACTAAAATGTAATACGTAAACTGTAGTGTAAAATTCCTTAGAAATGTATATTTCCACGTAAACAATTTATAAAAATATAAAGTTGATTATTTTCCCCTGTGAGACACCCTATAACCATATTGTGACTAGTTGGCCTGCTGCGACGTTCTTCAGGCGTCGGAATGTTAGACATTTGGACACCTCAGACCTGCTGGTCTAGCTGTAGCTAACAGCTCAGGTGCGGGGTTGTCAAGCTCGTATAGATCTATACTCAAATATCACGTTCTTTTACCGAGACTCTGGTTATAATTTCAGGACTTATAGTAGGTACTTATAAAGTACTGTGAATATTCATCTCACAAAAATGTATGTATTCAATCAACTTGTTTACGTAAAATTTGTATATGAAAACTCTTGTAATTATCCATTATCATTTTTCCCATGATAATATAGTAACGTATAATAATTATATAATTTTATATAATTATTTTTGTCTTATCCAAAATGTCATAGTAAGCTTGTGTTCATAAACTATTCCAATAATAGTCTATTTTTAGTATTTCGTCGTGATAATCATATTTTTATGAATAATAACGAAATAACTTATTCAAATGATTATAAATGTCATCTTTTAATATATTTCCTACAAAAATGGTGTAATAACTTGGTTATAACCATTTTTGCTAGAAAGTAGTATTTCCGGTTACAAAAACGTAGTTTTTACTAGTTTTCGTTTTTATGACGTTTATGTTAAAGATCTAGTATTTTTACACACTTTATTTATAGTTTTGTAACTTTTACACAAACATGATATGTCATAATGTTTATAATACATATATCTAACCATATTTCATGTCAAGGTCATTTGTACACAACTTCTAGTTTTCGTTTTTATAACGTTTTTATCCAAGATCTAGCATTTTTACACACTTTATTTATAGTTTGGAAATTTTACACAAACCTAATATATCACAATGTTTATAATACATAGATCTAACCATATTTCATGTCAAAAACATTTTTACACAACAACTAGTTTATAAACTTGTGTAAATCATCATTTATAACATTTAAACACATATAAACTTGGATAAAACAACATTTATAGTATATAAACTTGTATTCTCCCCCAAAAAGTTTAGAAAAGATGAAAATGAGGGGTATGAACTCACCCTTGAAGCGTGCTTTGCTTAGAAACTAGGTTAGTCTTGAGAGATTAGTGGTAGGAACAAAGATCCAAGCCTTGGAGCTCGGAGGATCCTTGGACAATGCTATTACCCAAAGGTTTTACATAAATGTTAGTGTGTGTAAATGGAATAAAACTTGTGTAATAGTTTTTAAAATCATAAGATGAAGATGTCTTACCAAAGAGGTTTGCAAAAATACTTGAAAATGGTTGATGGTGGTGGTGTATGGTGGTGGCCGACGGTGGCTATGGTGGTGGAAGGAGAGAGCCGAGAGTGAGAGGAAAGGGAGAGAAGAGAGGTGAGTGTTGGTTGGGTGATTCTTGAAATGAATGCAACTTATTCCTTCATAGTTTATTAGATTTTTTGTTTGATTTCTTTTATTATTTTAATCCTAGACTCTTAAGTAAGCTAGATCATGAATAGTAAGGTTGGATTGTGTTGGGAGATGGTGGTGCAGCCGATGGGGGTGGGATAGGGGGGTGGGGTGGGTTAGTTTTTAAAGAAATAGCATTCTACTTATATAAATGGGTGATTTTTATAAAATCGTAAGACGTTTTAGTGAATTTTTATGAGTTTTTTACGAAACGAAGTTCTATATAATTATTTTGTATAAAAACATTGTCAAACATTTATTTTGATTGAATTACAACTCGCTAGACGTTGGAATACGCGTTTAAGCGCAGTATTCTTCCGATTTCGCGATTTTCGGCATTTTACCGAAAATTGAATTTGGCTTTGAAATTAAATACTAGATATTATTATGTTCCATAATATATGGATTGTTATTTCATAATTGATGTTTAAGGCACCACATTTTGTATTTTTGAGTCCAAACCCTGTGTACATTTATCCGTTTACAGCGGTTTAATCGTTGTAACTTTCACATACGAACTCCGTTTTCGACGTTCTATATATCCACAGGTTCGTATTCACGAGTAGATCGTTTTATGAATATTATTATTCTCAAAATAATAATTGTACGATTATCGAATTTTTACGCTACAGTAATTTACCGTCCGTATTTTCGACGTTTACTCGATAATTGTTTTGAATTAGCATACGTAGTATTATAATATTAAATATTTCATCGCAAAAGTTATGGAAAATAACTTTTCAACATATGGATTAACGTACGCTTCGTTTGACTACAGTTGACTTTCGTTGACCAAAATTTACAATTGTCACAATGTTGGGTCATCCAGCAGTGGGACAAAACCCAAGACTTCTAGCATTCCTCACAATGCCAATCCTAAAGAAGCTGAATGCTTCTATTGCAAAGCGCGGGGCCATTGGAAGAGAAGCTGTCCTACATACCTGCAAGATTTAAAGGATGGCAAAGTCAAGCCGTCTTCAGCAGGTATTTACACTATCTTTAAAAACTCACCATCTTCCAGTTCTTGGGTCCTTGATACAGGATGTGGTTTTCACATTTGTTCTGATTTGCAGGGCCTAAGGGAAAGCAGGGAGGTAGAGCACGGTAGACTCAACCTGATCATGGATCAATAGGAGATCGTCGCATGTGACCAAGAACGGGACTTATAGTTTAGTGCTCAGTAGTGGTGTTTGTTTAAAACTCTTAAATTGTTGCTATTCACCAGAAATGGCAAGGAATATTATTTCATTTCATGCATTGTTTAAACAAGGTTTACAGTTTTCGTTTGATAATAGTAATGGTTCTATTTCTGTTTTTCAAAATGGCATTACTATATTTACTGCTTTACCTTGTGATGGTGTGTATGAAACTGTGCAATGTGTAGACAATTTAGGTCATAGTGTAAACTTTATTGATTCTTCTACTGGTGTAGAAAAGGCGTGCTTGTGGCACTGTCGTCTTGGGCACATTAACAAGAAACGCATCGCCCAACTCCAAAAGGATGGAGTGTTGGAATCATTCGACCTCAAGTCGGATGATGTATGCGAATCTTGTCTTTTGGGCAAGATGACAAAATCACCTTTCAATGGTTCCTTTGAAAGAGGTGAAGGTCTTTTGGACATCATACACACAGATGTGTGTGGTCCCTTCAGATCTACCACAAAAGACGGCACACGATTCTACGTGACCTTCACTGACGATTTTAGTAGATACGGATATATCTACTTAATCAAACACAATTTAGACACTTTTGAAAAATTCAAAGAGTTCAAAAATGAAGTTGAGAATCAATTGGGCAGGAAGATAAAGATGCTCAGGTCCGACAGAGGCGGAGAGTATCTTAGCATCGAGTTCCTAGACTATCTGAAAGAATGTGGAATAGTTTCACAGTTATCGCCTCTCGGACACCATAGTTGAACGGTGTTGCCGAGAGATGTAACCGAACCTTGTTAGACATGGTTCGTTCCATGATGAGTCGAGCTTCACTTCCCATTCACTTCTAGGGGTATGCCTTAGAGACTGCCGCCCACATCCTCAATCTTGTCCCTACTAAGAAGGTTGCTAAAACGCCTCATGAGATGTGGACGGGGAAAGTTCCCTCGTTAGCACATATCAAAGTCTGGGGTTGTGAGGCTTTCGTTAGACGAGAAACTCACAATAAACTTGCAGAGAGAAGCGAGAAATGTTTTTTCATTGGATATCCCAAACAGTTCTTTGGATACCTGTTCTACAGACCGAGCGAGGACGTGGTCTTTGTAGCGAGACGGGGAGTCTTTCGAGAGAGAGAACTCATATTCAAAGAGGACAGTGGGAGTACCATTGACCTTGAAGAAATTCAAGAGTTACCCGATAATGCAACCTTAGGAGAAACTAGCAACCAACAAGAGGAAGAAGTTCCTGTTGGTCCAACCGACATATCCTTACCTCTTAGACACTCTAGTAGAGTTAGCATGCCACCCGAGTTTTATGGATTTCATATAACTACGGATGGAGATACGTTTTTCAGTGATAAGACACTGATAAATTTGGATGAACCTGCTAACTACCGGGAAGCGGTAGTGGGCCCTGAGTCTGCCAAGTGGAAAGAGGCAATGGACAGCGAGATCAAGTCCATGTATGACAATCAAGTTTGGAACTTGGTTGACAATGTACCGGGTCGAAAGACAGTCGGGTGCAAATGGATCTTCAAGAAGAAGACCGACATGGACGGAAAGGTACACACCTTCAAAGCAAGACTGGTTGTGAAGGGCTTTACTCAAACCCCATGGATTGACTATGATGAGACCTTCTCACCAGTGGCTAAGATAAAGTCAATTAGGATTATGCTGGCCATAGCTGCATTTCATGACTATGAAATTTGGCAGATGGACGTCAAGACCGCTTTTCTTAATGGGAAGTTGACTGAGGATGTTTACATGAATCAGCCAGAGGGTTTTGTTGATGCAAAGTATCCTGACAAAGTGTGTAAGCTTGAAAAATCCATCTATGGATTAAAACAAGCTTCTCGCAGCTGGAATCTTTGTTTCCATGAGAAAGTCAAAGAATTTGGTTTCTCTAGGAGCGAGGATGAGTCTTGCGTATATGTCAAAGCTAGTGGGAGTATAGTCACTTTCCTGGTGCTATATGTAGATGACATACTACTCATGGGAAACGATGTTCACACCCTGCAAGATGTCAAGTCTTGGCTCGGGAAGTGTTTCGCCATGAAAGACCTAGGAGAGGCAGCCTATATTCTCGGGATAAGAATATTGAGAGATAGGAAGAAGAGACTAATTGGACTTAGTCAGAGTACATACTTGGAAAAGGTATTGAAAAGATTTAGTATGGAAAATTCCAAGAAGGGAGAGCTACCAATGCAAAGTAATGCTAAGCTGAGTAAGACTCAGAGTCCAAGTACAGACGAGGAAATTGCAGACATGAGTCGGGTACCTTACGCTTCGGCTGTGGGGTCGATCATGTACGCCATGACGTGTACTCGTCCCGACGTGGCCTTTTCCTTGAGCATGGTCAGTCGATACCAGGGGAACCCTGGTAGGGCACATTGGACAGCGGTCAAAAACATACTCAAGTATCTACGCAAGACGAAGAACCTTGTCTTAGTCCTTGGTGGCAATGATACCTTGAGAGTTGACGGGTATACTGATGCCAGCTTTCAGACAGATAGAGACAACGGTCGGTCTCAGTCAGGCTGGGTATTCCTGTTAAACGGGGGAGCAGTGACTTGGAAAAGTTCCAAGCAAGAGACGGTGGCTGATTCAACGTGCGAATCAGAGTACATCGCAGCGAGTGAAGCGGCAAAGGAAGCGGCTTGGCTGAAGAACTTCATCGGTGACCTTGGAGTAGTCCCGAGTATTCAGGAGCCTATGGAACTATTATGCGATAATGAAGGAGCGGTTGCTTTGACAAAGGAACCGAGAGATCATGGAAAGTCCAGACACATCGACAGAAAGTACCACTACATAAGACATAGGGTAGAAGAAGGTCACCTTATAGTGAAGAGGGTATCATCAGAAGATAATCCTGCAGATCCCTTGACAAAGGCTCTGAGTAGGGTTAAGCACTATCAGCATGCACGGCGCATAGGATTAACAGATGATATTAGTTTTTTGTAATTAGATAGGATTTGAAACTTGTTACAATATAAATGTAATTAACTTTGGTGAATTAATAATATAGTTTTGTTGATGAGTATTTGATACTACCATTTGTTGATTGTTTATTTTTTGTTTCAATTTTGCATGTTTACTTCCTGAGTAATTTAATTATTATTCGAATATCCACAGTCGCTCATACTTTTAGGAAGTAAGTATGAATGAAGACTGTAATGAATAGTTTTGTAGATTGTCTAATGAGTTAGACATAGCAATAAGATTGCTACAATATTCATGAGTACTTAGAAATTAGGGATTTGAGTATTGGATAAACCCACGCTCAATAGATTGCTTCATGGATTTCATCATAAGCAATGTTGAGACGATAATATCTTTTGATCTTTAAGTAGAGACATATGAGTTATGTTTTACCAAGCGGTTGTTCATTGACAATGCGAAAACGCATCGGTAACACGATGTTATAAAATGTGTTGTTGTGAATGATTTGACTAGTAAAAGACATAAGTATATGAGTCAAAACTTATTCGTCCCTTGACCCTGTCGGGAAAACAGATATCTGTAGGCCTCTCGATGATTTTGAAGTTGACTAAAGGGTTGGCCAACCAGGACTAAATTGACATGGTCAATTGGTAGTCTTAAAGTCATATGCAAATCAGAAATCAGGAAACAGAGAATCAGACAAGGATTAATCTTAATCCATGTCCTGAGTCTGAAAAAATATATTGTTGGACGGAGGATCATCTGATCACTTATCTTTGGACAGAACTGACTAGGTCAGAGTTCGGCATCGGTTTCTAGGAAGCTACAGTTGCTAAATTAATTAGAGGGTAAATTTGTAATTTTAGTCATAGACTTATCCAAGTGGGAGACTGTTGGATTAGGTGTCTAAGCCATGACTAATAATTAGTATTTATCTAATTAATAGTAGCATAGTCCATTTGGATTGTCCTCATAGTCGGAGGATTGGTAGAAAGTACGGTAGAGAGAAAGATTGATTTATTATGTGATTAATAAATCAATAGAAATTAAATAAATAGTTTATTAATATATTTAAGTGATAATATATTAATTAGAAACTATAATAATTAATTAAAAAAATTTCTGGAATTAATTGGAATTAATTTGGCAGTTAAATTAATTAATTAAAGGTGCAGGTACTAAAACTGTAATTATTCAATAGTTGAGTAAGTGACAGTTTTAAGTAAGTGTGGTTTTGGCCGAAAAAATATATATAGATATATATATTTTCGAGATATATATATATATATATATATATATATATATATATATATATATATATATATATATATATATATATATATATATAGACAGATAAATATGGTTTGAATGATTAAAATAATGGTTTTATCTTAATTCGAATTCAAAAAGGTTTATCTGTAACGTTTATCTGATAACCACATGGAGCCTATAAATAGGGAGGCTCACAAACCCTAATACCTATGATTTTTTGACTCTCTCTCCCCAAGGATTTTCGGCCAAGACTACCAGCTAGGGTGTGACTGCATTTGAGGCAAGAGATTTCTGTTGCTTTGCTTCCAAGTTTCGATAAATGTTGGTTTTTCTTAATCTTTCCTTTTAGTTTATATTTTCTGGGCCTTCTAGGATTTGTTATATATTTAACTAGAAGAAAACATAGATCTATATAGGTTGCATGTGAACTTAGGAATTTTAGTTCATAGTTGCAGAAAACCTTTCAAATACTTATATCATTACCTTCACCTGCTTCACATGCAAGATTCATAACATCATCATTTATTTTTTCTGATTCAGATGTTGATTCGAAATAACTATCTGCATCAATATCCTCATTTAAATGTGTTTCAAATGACTGATCTGCTAATTGGTTTTCAAAATTCACGATCTTAAATGTGTCATGCATCGAGTTTAATACACGTCAATGACACTAATTAACGAAAAACACAACTAATGAAAAAAACATGAAATTAGACACAATGCCAACGATTTAATTCTATATGTGCTGTCAGGTTATTAACAAGAAAAAGACTGAAACGATCAAAAGTATGGAATGAACAAACATTAGAATTTCAATTTTCAAGGTTCTGATTCATAATTCCATCAAGAGTCTGGAAAATTAAACATAATTCCATTCATAATTCATAACTCCAAGTCTAAAATTATGGAGCATAATTTCATCAAAAACTAGAACCGAGGTCACCATTGGTGGAAACGAATAATCAGATGTAAACGTATGAAACACAAATTCATCAAAATCTTGAACCGAGAACAACTATCATGAACCAATAATACTCTAGAACGAAAAATTGTAACATAGGATTGGTCTGATTTCAAATTCACGTCAACATAGGATTGGTCTGATTTCAAATTTACGTCAACATGGGATTGGTCTGATTTCAAAATTTACGTCAACATAATATTGGTCCGATAACACAATTCTAATTTCAGAATTCACGTCAACATACGATCCTTCTGATAACACAATACTGATTTCAAAATACACTATTTCAATTTTTGTTTGGTCTGATCGCAAAATGTTATTGGTTTGATTTCATAATTCACGTCAACATAATTAAACAATGCGATAATTAGGACCATGATTAGAATCATGAATAATATGCACAAGAGAGAGTCAAACAATCAGAACCGCAATTGAACAAGTCAAACAGCGTAAATGATAGCAAAGCTTGATTGGTGTGAAAAGATAAACACTAACCAATTCAGAGTTTAATTAAGCTTCATAGGTCTCCATTATCAGAACCGTGAGTGAAATTCACAAGAAAGAAACATGAATGAGAATAGTCTGATTTTAATTAGCATTCTAGAATTTTTTGCGTGAAAAAGATGCGACGGGAATCTAGCTTCGTTGAAGAAGGAAGACACGATCGAGAAGAAAGATTGTTGATCGGTGAAGGATTGTGGATTAGAAAATCAAGGAAGATAATAAGGGAATAATGAAATCAGCGAAGTACATGTAACACGACATCATTTTGGTAATTTAACAACCAAGCTTACGTATTTAGTAATAGTATATTTACTTTTCTACACACAAACACACACACGTGTAAATATATATTATAAAAGAAGCATATTTCCAAGCACCACATTCATTTGAGACTTCCATGTCCTTTCATACCTCCAATGATTTTTCAAATTTATTTTTATGATGTTTACTAATTGCTTTATTATAACCATATTTAATCATCTAGACTATGTGTATATTCAATAAGGACTGTCATGAAGTTTTGTTCTTGCACTTCTAATAAAAAAATAATTAATACTTAAATACATAGTAAATGATATATAATTAATACTTAAACTTGATCAAATTGAATAATGTTTACAAAATACTTAGTAGATCATATTATAATTATCTTCTAACAAATGGAGTTTGCTAATATGTATGTCCATTGCCTATATATTATAATTATTAATAGAGATATTTTCCTTCAATTGTATTTATTTAAAGCTCTTATAGTTTTCAAATTCTTTTCAATAACAATATCAACGTTAGTTCATAATCATAAATGATACGATAAAGTTATATATTATAATGATATTAACACATCAATCATGATAATTCATTTGAAATAAACATTAGTTTTTAATTGTTTAAAGTTGACGATGAAACATTATTTCAATTTTATTATATATGTAATTTTTAAAACTTAAATGTATATGATTTTAGTATGCTTATCAAATCAATACAAACATTACCCATTAGTTTGTGATTATAAATATTATGAAAAAGTTAGATATTATGATGATATTCTCACATTAATTAAGGTAGTTTATTTTAGTTAAACATTAATATTTAGTTGTTTAAGTGTTGACGATAAAATATGTTTTTAATTTTATTGTATATGTAATGTATAAAATTAGTTGAACCGGTACATAATAGTCTGAAGTTTTATAATAATTTAAAATTAGATGGCTCTGGGTTTGGATCATAACTATTTTATTAGATGTCTATCATATCAGAATATAGGTTTATCAACATTTATTTTATTATATTGTATTTAAAGTAATTAGTGTTTTCTAAAACTTTAGTATATAGTCGTTTTTAAATAACAATTCATTAATATTTCTATGTCATTATACCCGATAATAATGTTATTTTGAATATCATTTAGCCAGAATAGATATTTCAGAATGAAATGTATTCTATCAGAATGATCGTGTATTCTGTTAGAATATTCGAAATTCGGAATATGAAAAATAATAATTTTGTTAATAAAATTATTATTGAATTGATTTAATCAACTTTCCTAAAAATCAGATAGTTTCCTTTTTTTTCTATGATTAAAATGTCGATTTTATCCTTTCGTAACCGTTTTTTAAAATTATTTAATAATATAATAGATAATTACAATTATACCATTCTAATATAGATCATTGATATTTTGAATCGTACTCACCAGATTTGGTTTTACAACCACACAATAATTGTGGTACTAGAAATTTTATTATATTGTGAATATTGTAAAACGTATTAAAAAATAAGGAAATTTATTAAGTTTGATGTATTTTCACATAATAAACAAGTGTGAAAAAACAAAAAAAAAACGAAAAAAAAAACATAATTATTAATGTGTGAATATCGGTTCTCACAGTTCTTAACCTTTTAGTGGTTCTCATTTGAACTATTCCTTTATATATATATATATATATATATATATATATATATATATATATATATATATATATATATATATCTCCCTATTCTAATAAAAGAAAGCAAAACTGCCACATGGCTTTTTTTTACATCCATAATTTTACATGTGTCCACTTTCTAAGCTATAGTTATATTGTTTTCCCGCTCAAATGCTGTGTATGGGTCATCCGTGATAATTTTGTAAATTCTATTAAATAAAACAATGTAATGATCCTTCAAATTTCAAATCGGATAGGCAATAAATTATAATATCTTTTACTTTGTTAGGTAAACTTTATTGGAGAGATTAATAATTGTGAGAAGATGGTATTATCATACCATTAGTTTTCTTCCACCTGCACAATAAATTGAAGGTATTCTTTCAAGCCTGCTACAAAAGAGTTTATATACACTACTGCTCTTCTACCATTGCTTTTTGAAAATACAATAACACAACATCCAATTAATAAGAAAATGAGGAAACAAAAAAAAACATCAAAACAGAACATCCTCTGTTAACAAGAAAAAAAAACCTCTTTCAAAAACAAAAAAAATATATTAGTTGCTAAAAGTCCAATTAACACTTAATAAACATTGATCAATAGTCCAATTAACAGGAAAGTGAGAAACATTTGTCAATTGCTTTCCTAGATTAGCTCCTAATTTGTCTTCCACTCAATTGTTTACAATCGGCTATACTCTCATGTATATTCTGATTTAACAATTAATAAACACTTTCACAGCAACCCTAACTATCACTATAAATTAAATCTACAAGATTTAATTTACCACCTTTATATCATTACTTTAGTATATACAGCTGTAAAATTTTCTTTCAGATGCTTTCCTAGATTAGCTCCTAATTTGTCCCCCACTCAATTGTTTACAATCGGCTATATAGGCCATGTATATTCTGATTTAACAATTAATAAACACTTTCACAGCAACCCTAAGTATCACTATACTAGAGTCGCCGGAGTAGGTAGCTGGGGTCGCCGGAGGCGTCGCCGGAGGTGGAAGCGTAGTGGATTAGTTGTAGTTGTCGTATCGGTTGAGAGGTGAGACTATGGATGCGTATGTTTTCTTTTAACCCTAATATTTCTATTTATGCCACAATTTAAAAAAAAAACCTAATACCGCTAAGCTCGCTATGTAACCGCTATAGTGCCCATAGCGCCATAGCACCGCAACGCAACGTAGCGCGCTATAGCGGTCGCTATTATCGCTATTGACAACACTGCTCATATGTACAATAAGGTTTTCGTCTTTTTTTTTAGGTTAATTGCAACACACATTGTTATTTTTTTTGTTAATTGCAACACACAGACTTGCCAATGCCTTTATAATATGCACAATAAGATCCAAATGCAATATTATAGAAAAGATTAAAGAAATACTGCCCTATGAAACCTCTGTTTCTGCCTCATTCCAGGTTCCTTTGATCATACTTTCTTTTGTTTTCGTTTGTTTTCAGTGATTGGGGATATCTGAAAATAAAATAGAGGAAAAGTATAGTCGATAAAATAAACTAACAATGGTGTTAACGGTTGAGAAGATCAGAATATTTAATAAAGAAATAATCTAAATATTATTAGTATTTATTTCCCGCTTCTACGCGATACTAAAACAGAAGAACTATTACCCAAATCGGCTTCAGATCCAGCGTTCAAATCCCGTTTGCCGGAACCGTCCAGGTTAACATCGGAACCGTCCAGGTTAACATTGGAAAACCCGTTTGCCACTTTAGCTCCGGATATTCTATGTAGGCTGTTTAAAATTAAACTCGATGCATTGATTAAATGTTTAAAAGAGGATAATGTATTCGGAAATGTTCAAGCAGGTATGTTACATTTGCTTTTGAATTTTAAGATTTTCATATCTCTATTTTTTTCAATTATTCATAAGTTGAATATCATTTTTTATTTATATTTCATATATGTTTTATATTTAATTTATTAAACTTCAATATACTTTTTTTTAACTTTTTTAACTTTAATTGCAGTTGTATACACGATTGAATTTCAAAAGCGTGGCTTGCCTCATAGTCATATTTGTTTGTTTATGCACTCTGATCACAAGCTTGACTGTTGAACATGTTGATCCGTATATTTCTGCTGAGATTCCAAACATTCATGAAGATCCTGATTTGTATGCACTTGTGAGCGAGTTCATGATTCACGGTCCTTGCGGTGCTGAAAATATGAATTGCCCTTGCATGGTAGATAACAAGTGTTCAAAAAATTTCCCTAAGAAATTTTCAAATCAAACATCAGTTGATGCGAATGGTTTTCCTGTTTATAGAAGACGCGATGATGGGTCTTTCATTGAAAAGTCCGGTGTTAAGTTGGATAACAGAAATATTGTTCCATATATCAAACAACTATTGAAAAGATTTCAAGCACACATTAATGTTGAGTGGTGCAAGCAAGGTGATTCTATAAAGTATTTATTCAAATATATAAACAAGGGTCCTGATAGAGCTACATTGGCGATTGTCGAAAGCAACAACGAAGGTGATAACAACGATACAATCGATGAAATTAAAGAATACTATGATTGTAGATATATATCTGCATGCGAAGCATCACGGCGAATTTATGGATATGATGTTCATTATAGATCACCTTCAGTTATTAGACTTCCTTTTCATCTACCTGGTCAACAACAAGTTATTTATGGTGCAGACGATGATGTTGACAATGTTCTTAACAAGCCTTCTGTTGCGTCTTCAATGTTTTTATCTTGGATGAAGTGTAATCAGATTTATAAAGAAGCCAGAGAAATTACGTATGTTCAATTTCCAACTAAGTTTGTTTGGAAAATTAAACGTC
This sequence comes from Cichorium intybus, assembly GCA_023525715.1. Classification (NCBI taxonomy): domain Eukaryota; kingdom Viridiplantae; phylum Streptophyta; class Magnoliopsida; order Asterales; family Asteraceae; genus Cichorium; species Cichorium intybus. Next base: position 59,630 of record JAKNSD010000081.1, read on the forward strand.
GAACTTGGGAGCCAAGGCAATCAGCATTTTCAATTGGCAGAATACATTCAGTTTCTCCTAAGTTAGGTGAGGCGTATTTCTTAAGGCTTCTTTTAAACAAGGTGAAAGGACCAAAATCCTTTGAAGATATTCGATCAGTCAATGGAAACGTATTTCCTACTTTTAGAGATACATGTTATGCCTTAGGCCTTTTAGACGATGACAGAGAATACATTGATGCTATTAAGGAAGCAAGTCATTCGGGTTCTGGTTACTATCTACGTTCATTATTTGCAACAATGTTAATGTCTGATAGCTTGGGTAGACCAAATTTTGTATGGGAAAGTACGTGGGAATACCTGTCTGATGGAATTCTTTACAATCAACGAATTCGCTTCAAATCTCCAGGTATTATAACTATCTTTCATTATTTATCAACTTTTTAATTAAAATTTCTTCATGTTTATTTTAAACTTAATATTTAATATATTACAGATTTATCACTTACGGAACAACAGCTTAAGAATTTGACGTTGTTTGAGATTGAAATGTTTCTACTCCGTAACAATTCCAGTCTCAAAAATTTCAGAGAAATGCCTTACCCTGATAATGAATATGTGTCTTCTTCAAATAATCGTTTGATTGCTGAGGAGCTTTCTTATTGCAGCACAAGTTTAGAAAGTGAATTTGATAATCTTTTTGTTTCATTAACTGATGAACAACGATGTGTTTTTGAAGACATCATGAAAGCAATTAATAACAACAAAGGAGGATTGTTTTTTGTTTATGGTTATGGTGGCACAGGCAAAACCTTTCTTTGGAAGACATTATCTACAACATTGAGATCTAAACGACAAATTGTTATAAATGTAGCTTCAAGTGGTATTGCGTCATTGTTATTGACCGGAGGTAGGACGGCACACTCTCGGTTTCACATTCCTATAAATCTTAACGAAGATTCCATTTGTTTTATGAAGCCAAATAGCGATCTTTCAAGATTATTAAAACAAACAGCACTTATTATTTGGGATGAAGCACCAATGGTTCATAAGCATGCATTTGAAGCTCTGGACAGAACATTGAGGGATATACTAACTTGTGATAATGTAAACAACTCAGATTTGATATTTGGAGGAAAACACTACAAGAAAAATGTGAAATAGCTACGGAAAAATTCCGTAGCAAAAACATGATATTCCGTAGCTAAACACGAATGGCTACGGATTTTGCTACGGAACCGATCCGTGGAGAAAATCCTCGTAGCTAAAGGGTCGTTACGGAATCCATAGCATTTTTGCTACGGGATTTGCTACAGAATTATTCCGTAACACATTGGCCACGGAGAAATTCCGTAGCAGTTTTTGTAGCAATTTCACTACGGACTAATTCTGTAACAAATGTTCTGTAGCAAATTCGCTACGGTCTAATTCCGTAACAATGTTTCCGTAGCAAATTGCTACGCCCGAATTCCGTCTCTAATATCCCATAGTAATTTCGCTACATCCTAATTCCATGACAATTTTCCGTAGCCATTTCCCCACGGAAGTAAAAAGTTGATAATATATAAATCTTTAATCTGTGTCATAATTGAGTGTTTGACTAATAGTTACTTTCCAAACTAAAATATAGTTCAATTTACAGTTTTACACTTGTTTTTGTTTCCACCTACTATATTATAAGGACTATTTAACAAAGTTGTATTTTTAAGCTTGTGTACTAACTCGTAAATTAATATTAATTTACTATGTTCTAACATTTTAAGGGTGCTTTGAAGTTTATCTTTGATTTTAACTATACTAAGTTATCCATAGTATTATAATAAATATTGTCATACATGAGAAGATTGCATGATCTACATTTGCTTTAGTTGATGACACACTAAGACTCACGTACACAACACATACAAAAGAATTCATAATTTGCCACCACAAAAAGTATATTTTATTGTATTTATGCATCCAATTTGCTACATAAGTAAGAAAACTATATGCAGTAATATAAACAAAAACAAATTAAACCCACTTCTCATATTCATACTACAGTAAGTCAATCTTCCATATATGCGAACCTGAAAGCAACATATAGAAGAACCAACAGTAAGTCAATCTTTCACAATGCCATTTATTGCCAAAAAACATGCGTAATACATTAGATTCACAGTGGGAACATTCATCACAGACATTCCATTTCGGACAGAAGCTCAATAGACAGTTTGCTCCCACCTGTTGACCTGCACAAGAACCCCAAAAAAATCTAGACTAAGGTAACGTTAATAACAACCATTCAAAAAACCCACTTGTTGACCTGGATAATTTTGACAGAAGCTGTAATAGATTCACAAAGGCAACGTTCATAACAAACCAAATACATGCAACTAACAAAACCCCCGCAAAGAAAACAGAATGTGGTATTTGTGGATTTGTAATCTACAACCAGAAAGAAACAGAGACACAGAAAAAGAACAGAAACCGAGATTATCTTTCATCACACAAAAAATAATAAAAAGAATGAGATCAAAGGCTGTATTCGAAGGGTGGTAGCAGAAGGTAGAAACAACGATTACCAGTGTTTCATGTGTGTTTGCGTATAGAGACATAAAGAGGCTGTGTGTTGGTGACGGCTGTGAGGAGGTGTACACGTTAGGGTATGGCCGTCGATATCGATGATAGGGGCAGAATAAGGTGGTGGTGGCTGGTTGACGGGGTCGCGTGGACGGAAAATGGAGGCAGGTTTAGGGCTTTGATTTTTGGAAAAGGAAGAACGATTTGGAGATGGGGAGAGGAACCAAAAATGAAATATAAATAGAACCTTTATTCCCTTTTAAATCTGTTAATGAAAAGTCAATCCGTGTGAATTTAATTACAACCATTGGATTCTAAAAAGAATCGACGGACTTCAGCATATTCGCTTCTCCCGATCACTTTTCAGTTTTCAATTAACCATTTTGAAATTTAAATCAACCGCCAAAAACTTACCTAGCATTTAAATGTTCAAGACTCGCGCCTCTTATTTTTCAATTACTTTGTTGACTTTTCAATTGTTTTCTATGCAATAACTGATTGTACCTCTTAAAAGATTAAGATATTATGCATAAAAGTCTTGTACATATTATATATGTATTATAGTATATATATATATATATATATATATATATATATATATATATATATATATATATATATATATATACATTTTAGCTACCGAATTCATTTTCGTAGCAAATTCCGTAGCAAAGTTGCTACAAGATGCCATTCCATAGCAAATTCCGTAGAAAAATAGCTACGGATTCTTTTTATGTAGCAAAATTCACTAATGGTTCAGATATTGGCTACAAAGTTCAATTCCATAGCAAATTTTGTAGCAAACTTGCTACGAAATTCCATTCCATAGCAAATTTCGTAGAAAAATAACTACGGATTCTACTTCTGTAGCCAAATTTCGTAGCTGTTAAGATATTAGCTACGGAGTGCAATTCCGTAGCAAATTCCATAGCCAACTTGCTACGAATTTCCATTCCATAGCAGATTCCGTAGAAAAATAACTACGGATTCTTATTTCGTAGCCAAATTTCGTAGCTGTTAAGATATTAGCTACGAAGTGCAATTCCGTAGCAAATTCTATAGCAAAATTGCTATAGAATGTTATTCCGTAGCATTTCCGTAGCAGAATAGCTATGGATACCACCTCCGTAGCAAACTTCCGTAGCTATTCAGGCTTTTTCTAGTAGTGAAAGTTGTTGTTTTTGGAGGAGATTTCAGGCAGATTCTTCCAGTTATTGCCAATGGCAGTAGACACGACATTGTAAACGCCTCACTAAGTTCTTCATATATATGGGACAAATGCAAAGTTCTTAAATTAACAAAGAACATGAGGTTGACTGTTGCAAGTGATCCATATCTTATTGAAGAAACAAGGTTGTTTGCAAATTGGTTACTAGACATTGGAGAGGGCAAACTTGGGGGTTCTAATGACGGCGATGCAATCATTGATATTCCTCGTGATCTTCTCATTACTCAATCATCTGATCCTATCGGTTCATTAATTGAGTTTGTATATCCTTCTTTTCTTGAAGAGTTCAATAATCCGAATTATTTTCAAGATAGAGCGATATTGGCACCGAAAAATGAAGTTGTTCAGCAGATAAATGAACGTTTACTATCATTGTTTCCAGGAGAAGAGAAGGAGTATTTGAGTTCAGATAGCCTATGTCAATCGGAGTTTGTTAACGATTCTTTTAATGAGGAGTTATACTCTCCTGATGTTTTGAATGAGCTTAAATTATCAGGATTGCCAAACCATAAGTTATTGCTAAAGGTAGGTGTTCCAGTTATGTTACTAAGAAACATTGACCAGAAAAATGGCTTATGCAATGGAACTAGGCTCCAGGTGCTTTCATTAGGTAATCGTGTCATTGAAGCAGTTGTCATAACTGGAAATAATATTGGCCATCGGACTTTTATTTCTAGATTGTCTTTGACGCCTTCTGATAAGAAAATTCCCTTCAAATTCAAAAGAAGAAAATTTCCAATGGCTGTTTGTTTTGCTATGACGATAAACAAAAGTCAAGGACAATCATTGTCAAAGGTTGAGTTATTTCTTAAAGAACCGGTTTTCACACATGGCCAATTGTATGTCGCGTTATCCAGAGTGAAGAGTCGAGAATGATTAAAGTTATTAATCTTAGATAAAGATGGTCGCCTAACAAACAAAACTTCAAATGGTGTATATAAAGAAGTTTTCCAAAATTTATGTTGAATTTTGTTTGTTTTTTATATCAATATTTTATAAATTAAGAGAGAACCCCATTGAATAATTCTGGAATTTGTTTATCTTTTTCAGTTTTTGAACATATACATCTTCATATTAATTGTCATTATCGTTTATGTCATATTTCAATACATATCAAAGTTTATGATTCAATAAAAAAAATCTCTTACTAATTATATAAAATAAATATATTTTTTATTATAAAATTTTATTTAATTGACAACCGTGTAACACACGGGTCTATAAACTAGTATATATATATATATATATATATATATATATATATATATATATATATATATATATATATATATATATATATCTATATATATATATATATATATATATATATATATATATATATATATATATATATATATATATATATATATATATATATATATAT
>JAKNSD010000081.1:64804-79804 GCA_023525715.1 Cichorium intybus
TTCTTATTTTTCTTTTTCCTATCACTTTTCTCGACACAATCATCGAGCTAAAATACAAAATAAACCTAATTGAGCATTTGATAAATTGATCTCTCTAGTGAAACAGAACTTGATCATGTGTTTGTGTTGTGTTATATCGTTGTTGAAGTTGTTTGGTTTTTATTTATAACAATTAGCCACTCCTAGCAAACTCCGTAACTACTGGTGTCGGTGTGTGATTGCGAAGGTTGAAATGTGTATATACATAAATATATTTTCTAAACAACTCGCGCGTATTGTATCATAGTTGTTTTTGTTGTTTGGCCTCCTCATGATGGGGCTTTTTGGTATTCAATTGACAAGTGCACAATTAAAGGATGCGAATAAAAACCAGGAAGATGAGAGAATCACGTGTTACATTCATGAGTGAACTAGCGAGATTTAGTATTCATCTCTGGGTTAAGTTTGTAATTACATTGATGCTCAATGTATAGAGCGAGGGAGATAGAAAAGAGATTGTGTCTAGACAATGTCAGATATCAACATTAAACTATATATAAACGTCCCAACAGACGGTGTACTATAGCACCAAACCATAACATACAAGATGTTATCAATATAAACTATATATAAACGTCCCAACAGATCGAGTCGCGTATTACAACTACAAAATATACATGTCACCAACACCGGTTCCGAACCAATTATCAACTTTAGAGGCAACTATAAGAGAAAGTCTTCTTTAGCAAAACATGCGGTGAGAATCGACAAAAACATTAACAATGAAGTAACAGCTGCGAGTAATGATATGACATCTGATATTGTAAATACACCGAAGGCTGTGTAATTGTAAATGCGTTTTAGTGGTTTTCATCCATTTTTCTCCTTGAACTACCAAGTCATTGTGTTGTTCTGTAAATATCGTTCTAGGTGTTTTGCTGAAGAAGTTCGTTTGTGTGCTACTTAACGGGCATACAAATCCTTCAACTTCCTATAAGATTACAATGTGTTAAACAATTTTTTCTATTTAACTTATTATGTATGCCCAATAAAATCTATCCCGGGTATTTGGCTATACCATTTTGGAACGAGTCAAACTTTGAATCTGACATCCTCCTTTTTCTTATACACCCATTTGAAACTAATTGGATTATTTTAATTGGGTAATTTGCCAAGATCCTAGGTATGATTCCTTTTTAAATATTTAATTTCTTTTTGCCTCGCAGTCATTCGCTTGTCAGAATCAGAAGTAGAAATTGCCTCGATATAGGATAACGACTCTTGATAATTTTCAATTTCCTCAACAATCAGGAAGGCATAAGAAACCACATTTGCAGGATCATTATACATGCTAGGAATTCTAATAACCCTCCCAATCCTATTAGTTGCAATATAACGAGGTTGAGGCAAAGTACCCGGTGAAATCGACAAAATACTGTTTCCCGATTAGTACGAATTGTCTTGATTTTTATTATGTTTTCGAGCGACATTGTACTCCACCTAAACTTGAGCAATCTCCTGGACCAGTAAGGAGAAGCCTGAGGCAAGTCTAAATCTTTTCAAAAAGAACCCTGGAGAATCAACTTAATCGGTGGGCGAGTAATACATCCCAAATTTGTTGAAAACAACATTTCGACTGATTATTACTTTATTCGTCTCGAGATACCAAAGCTTGCACTATTTAACCCATGATTTGTAACCAATAAAAATATAGTTAATAACTCTATGATTCAACTTGCCATTTTCAATGTGAGAATATGCAACGCACCCAAAAATCCCTAGTTTTGAGTGGTCTATGGGTGAACCGGATCAAACATCAACCAGAGTCTTCTTGGATGGAAGTGAGGGTGAATAATTAATAAAATAAAATTCAAAGAATGTAATTCATCCCAAAATAAATGAAGTCAACATGCTTTGGATATCATACAATGGGCCTTGTTGATAATGGCACGATTCATCTGTTCTACATCATTGTTTTGTTGAGGCGTATAAGGAACAATGTAGTGATGGACAATACTCTAGATTTGAAATAGGCTTCAAAATCTATGGAAGAAAATCACATCCCATTATTAGTCCTTAACATGTTAATTTTAATTTTGGTTATATTCTTGAAATGTAATATTCCATTCTTTAAAAGCCGAAAATGCACCGGATATATTTTCCAAAAAAGGTCATACTTTTATGGGATTAGTCATAGGTTATCGCCAATGTATAACTTGCACCACCAAAATATTTCTGTTGAAAAGGACCCTAAAAATAAAAATTTATGTAATCTAAAGTTCCTTTGGTGGTGTGCATGCCAATGTGAAAATTACCTTCCTAGATTTACCGAAAACACATTGCTCTCAAAGTTCCAGCAAATGTCAGTTGTACCCCAAACATTGTATAATCCTATGGACATTTACAACTAAACTTTAATAACAACTAAAGAACCTTTTGAGATCTCTAAGATACCATCTCCACCTATATATTTGAAGAATTTGTTTTCAAATATTCTAAGTGATATAAGGTTTCTTTTTATATTCTAAATAAAGCGGACATCAATCAAGATACAAGTAGTGCCTTCAAACATCTTGATGTAAATGGAGCGAATTCTTCAATTTTGCTTTGTGAATCCTCAAACCCAACAACTGACCCTACGTTGCGAGTTGGTTCACCAAAGGAAAATCAATATTTATATGGGAACATGTGATATGTGCAATCTGAATCAAGAACCCATTATTGATCGATGTCGACATCCTCGACTACAACTGCAAGAACTTCACCATCAAGATTGTTGTTGCCATTTTCATGAGCATAGTTAGCCGATTTGTCTTCACATTTCTTTGCCCTGTTTCTCTTTTCTTTACTTTGCAATTTACAACACTCTAAATTTCATGACCATATTTGTGACAATACTTTAAAATTTTTTTTATGACTTTGCCTCGATATTTGGAACGCCCTTTCTTGCCACGAGAACCCCTATCTTTGGAACGACCATGATCTGATAACCCTTAGACTTATGAACTACTTAGGTGATTTGAAGATACATCTCTTTTATTTTTTCTTTTTAATATAAAGATTCATAAAAATCATACAAGGTAAGGGAGTCGTTGCTATAAAGGATTGTATCCCTTAGGTTTGAGTAGGAGCTCAAAAGAGAGCATAAAAGAATCAAACCAAGGTCTTCTCGTCATACTTAATTTCAAAAGTCTACAAGTCGGAAACGATTTGGTTAAGAAGATTACCACTTTCTTGAGAAGTTTATGTGGAAACGGTTTTACTTTAAATACATAGTACTTGTGAGATATTTCTTCGTGCATACTAATTCAAGCTTTGACCACATGACAACCACATTTATTTCATTGAGTACTTCTTGGAGAATATTATTATGGGATGTAATCGGATTTGTGCGGCTTTACAGTCATTCTTTTTCTCATTGGAAGACCAAGTAGCTTGAGTTTTATATCTAAAAGCATCGTCATTCTACTTGAACGAAAATATCTCTCATATTCATTTTCTAAAGTGAAAATCTAGTGCCACGATCTAAGAGTGGAACGTCATATTTGATGGTAGTCATGAGATATGTATAAATTATTGTAGGAGTTCTAAAAAACAATTATAACGATTTTAAATAAAATGTACACAAGGCTGGTATGGCTTTAAGAAACACAAAAAGTGATATATGTATGGTATTATATGGTTATTGAGAAAAGAAAAATGTTGTTTTATGGGCTCATTTCTCGAAAGATAATCGTTGGTGTACGGTCTTCAAAGGAAAATTAGAAAAAATATGTTTCTAGGACCGGCCTAAAAAATTACCTAGGGACTGAACTGGTCCAGAACAAGTCTCATAACCGGTCCAAAAGAAGTCTCATAACAGCCAATCACAAACCAGAGCAGACAACTAGTCCAGTCCGGGTGCAATCCCCCTTTTCATTAAGCTGATGGTCCTAAGCCAATCCTAGACGAGTATCGAGTCAAACTAATAGGGTCAAACTAATCCCAATCATGGATCAGTCTCCCGAATCTAAAATTCATTCTTGGGTCATTCAAATAGTTTAAATGACTATAGACTTGAAAAAAACTTGGTTTTTTAAATCATGTTAGACCTATGTGGATAACACTTAAAACTCATATTAATTCCTTTGAATACTGCCTTGTATAGTTTCAAAAATAATGAAATATGGGAGGCTTTGCACATTGGACAGACTTGTACAAATCCTAGAATTCGACCACCCTATAGTAGGATTTAGTTCATGGGGTTCAATGGGAAGAAACTAGACAAAGTTTTCAAGAGAACGGCTCTGGATTCACCTTAAAAGGATGTTCCTATGATTTTAATTATATGATGTTTCAAACATGAGGACTGATTGATGTATTTATAAAGCTTTAAGCTTTGAGCTAGTTGTTGACTTAATCATTAAGTCCTGAATCCCCATCCTCTTACCATTAAAAATCAATGATATTAAGTTCATATTCAATCTGTTAAGACTCATATCAAAGCCTCTTGATGTATTGAGAACCTGAAGGGTCAATAGATACAAAACTAGAGTTTATACCTTCCAAAACCTTCGGTTCAAATTGAAGGCTTATAACTCAAATTCCATATATCCAATTGCAAAATGCTCCGTTTATAACATTTATTAAGCTTGTGTCCAAAAATCAGGACGATCTAATAGTTCAATCTTCGTGGATCATCCGAACATTACATATGGGTCTAAGAAAACGGGATTTTAGCTTGAAGTAGGGTTTCTTCTTGAATGCACCACTTTCATCCTTATTCTTCCTTCATATTAGAGTTATCCATAAATCATAATGTCAATCTAGTCCCTCAAGTTTTAGTTTAACTTTTAACCTATATTTATAATTATTATCTATTATTATTATTTTACAAATAATTAAGTTATCGTTTTTTTTTCTAAAATAGGATTTTAGATAAATTAAGAATTTAAATAAATGCTTAAATAAAACTGGGGCGCTACGATAGCTATGCCTATTTATATACATGCATAGGAATAGTTTTAGATATGCTCAATCGACCTTTCGTTTCTCAACAACAAATATAGGATATCATTCCTCCACCACACATGTTGAGAAAGCAAAAAAGAAGTTTAAAAATATCCCAAAATGAGCTAGAATAGCCTGTCCAGGGATATGAAAGTGTTCACTAATCGGATACATGCACTCCCCTGACTTGAAGACATCCCAATAACCAAAACACATCTATGGGATCATCTACATCTAGAATGCTAATAGCTATTTTAAGCATTATGAGTGTTCAATATAAGATGTTGAAGGCCCCGGAAATATCGATGGTTTATCATTTTTTAAATTATATAGTAGTTAGTTAGAGGTGGAATGACATGTGCCATCACTTTCCACTGTTCTACGGACATATAGAATACATATTTCCGGTTATATTATCATTAAGCTGGCTATTTGGCTGATTTTATGTAATGTTATGTAACAATTTGTTATATAGTAATCTATGTAAGACACTTGTTTATTGGTGAATAACAAACTAACAATGCACCGACCAAGGAACAAGAACATTACATTAGCAAGATCGTTGCTTATTGTTAAATAGCGAACCAACGATAACATACTATAGAACAACAAATTTGTTGAAGATATCTTCCCTGTGTAATGGACATTCTTTGCAATATTGTGATTTTTCCTTGTTTCCTTGTAAGTCTTTGTTCTCCTTTTATGCTACAAAAGGAGCACTCTTGTTGCCTTTTTTTTTTTTTTTTTTTTTTTTTTTTTTTTTTTTTTTTTTTTTTTGCAATGTATTAACTTTAATGATGCTTGGTGAGCATTGTTTACAATATTAAGGTTCTTCTTAGGAGGGCTTCTCCTCCGTGGCGGTTGGAGATCATTATGAGCTGCTTGTTTGTCTTCTTCTATGTTGTCGTTCATGTTAAACATATGGGGTAATGTCAACAATGGTTGCGAACAACAACAATCGTAATCAACTTGGGAATATGACGTACTCATGTACTATTGTATAAAAATACAATTGAATCGAGATCATATTGATCTGCAATTCAAAGGAACCCAACAACTACATTGCAATAAGGAGACAAAGACTTAAAGTTATGATTTCCAAACCCTTGCGTATATTGATATATAGGCCCTCACGATGAAAATAGTTGATTGCAAGCAAGCATCGAGCCTTGATAGGTGGAGTCGGTTACTAAATTAGTAATATAGCCTAGGAAGAACAAAGTATAACCGCGAAAGTTTAGCGAAATGCCTTTTATGTCGGAATCAGAATATATGCGAGTTCGTGAGCGTTTTTTGCGGGGTTGTTGGTCATTTTCTTAAAGTTCAATCAATTGTGGTTGTTTCATAATATGAAAGCTCCAAATATAACCATTTTTTGTGAAAAATGGCAAAAGAAATAAACCGAAAAAGGCGCACACAAAGACCGCAAGATTGGACTGGAAAAGACCGGGTCCCAAAAAAGGTTGGATAAAAAAATATTACCCAGGACTGGCCGACATAAGACTGGACTGTTGTGAGGTAAGTCACAAAAAGACCGGACCGTTACAAGACAAAGCCGAGACTCGTTCGGGACTGCAAATGTGCAGAAAAACGTTGCTGCCTAAATAATGTGAACTTCAAGTTAGAGCAAATTCGTAAATATGTTATTATAGACTTCAAGTTAGCCTAAGTATCATTGAATTGTTTCAATTGAAGAGGAAATCAGACGCCACAAGAAACAAGGTGAATAGAGATGGTTGTGAAGAAGGCTATATATACTCAAAGTTAATGAGGAATAAAAGAATAGAAGTAACTAAAGGAAGAATTTGGTTTTTGAGTTTATTTGTATATGTCAAAATGGGATTAGAGCCTATGTGCTTCTACGGAAGAAGGGAAAGCATATGTGTGTAATGACATGTCCATACTAATTATCAATAAAGCTGATAGTTCAATGGAACTAAATTGAGTTTAACCTATGAGAGAGATGATGACATGAATAGTAGAGTTGAATCTCCATTGAACTCTACAAATAGAGTTTAATGAAATGATAATGTGAACTTTAAGTTTTATTAAATGAAAAAATCAACTCAATTTGTTTATCTCTCCTACTTGGCACTCCATTGAACTCTTTAAGATTTCAATGCGTTGGAGATGACCTTAGGATCTAAATACCACAAATAAGTGTCATATTACAAAACAGACACCAACGCCTGTTCGTGTACAAAATGATCTAGAGTATTTTCTGTCACCTTTTGTTGGAGTTAATCTAAAAATAACAGTTCTTGCAGGAACATTCCACAAAAATGAGAAATGAAGAAGCATTGTTTTCACACAGAAACAACAATCTTTATTAATTAACTCCACCGATTTTACAAATTACATACACGTATATGGACACAACTTCAATCGACAACCATTCTAACTGTTGCAATTCTTTCACAATCATTGCACCTCTTCACACCCATTGCAACTCTTCACAAATAAGTAACTTAACTACCAAACTATCCAGAAATAACTTACTAATAAGTAACTTCTGGAACTAACTACCATCATAATTACCAAATTGACCTTATAGTCGAGCTTACATTTCAACAATTTCACTTCTGTTCAGTCTATCATACTATAATTGTTATATTCAATAGAAGCGCTGATCTCTTTTCTTACCAAAAATACTACGACCAAATGTGGCACACAATAAGTCTTTGCCCAGACGGAACTGCACAGTAACAAAAATAGTAATTTGTGCAAATGTTAACACACATGTTATTATAAGAACCATTAATTTGCTTTGACCAAACACGAGGTACACCGTTGCACCGGAAGCTATTACCATGGCTGTCGTTGAGATGAACAAGCTGGCCGAACCAATTATCAACTTTAAAGGCAGCTTGAAGAGGAAGTCTTCTTCAGCAAAACGTGCGGTGAGAATCGACAAAAACATTAACAATGAAGTAACAGCTGCGAGTAAGGATATGGCATCTGATATTGCAAATATACTGAAGGCTGTGCTGTTAGTAAAAACTGGTAACCCCTCCTTTATGCGCTGATTGTTTCCTCCCGTGCCTTGCTTGTTTCCTCCCGGCACTGTGATAGCTGCTGCAAACACAATGGTAGTGATCAAGGCAGCTGCAATTGTGTACGACTTTGCAGTGGTTTTCATCCATTTTTCTCCTTGAACCACCAAGTTCTCGTGTTCTTCTGTAAATATTGTTCTAGGTGTTTTGCCGGACGAGTTCGTTTGTGTGCTGCTTAACGGGCATACAAATCCTTCAACTTCCTGCAAGATTACAATATTTTTGATGATAATTCTTCGACTTAACTTGTTATGTATGCCCAAGAAAATCCAAACTTTGGATCATCAGAGATCCGTACCTTAAACCACTGTAGTTCACGTTGTATTTGCAAAGCTGCCCCAGGTATAAGATTCAGTTTGTTGATAGGTGCCAATTGTGCAGCCAAATGCAATAAGTTATTTCCATCATTGTCTTTGATTGTTCTAAAAACATTTCTATGTTCGCTCATTTGATACAATACATTGTAAATATTTTCTGAGCGATTTATCACAGCATACTGAATGATGTTGCGGCCCTTTTCATTGACAATCGAAATTGCATCTGGGAAGATATGCACAATATGCTGTACAACCTCGTATACATTGTTTCTTGTAGCTTCGAAAATCGAACTTGTGTAACACAGATGGTGAGAGGTCGGGTCACTTGGTTTTCTTGTCAATTCACAGACCCTCTCTAAAAGTTCTACAGCAACAGTATGAGTTTGACTTCTCTCCACGGCACAGGGCCACACTACAACATAAACCGAAATGATCAACCCAAATAAAGAAATAGACCTTTTGGCCTCTTCTGTTTTTGGTTATGCAATAATTGTAACTGCTGGCCATCTTACCTAATATCTTAGGGATCAGCATAATACTCCAAAGAATCGCTGCATTACGCGGTAGAACGTATGTTAGTATAGTGGGATTATATGTTGCTCCAACCAATAAGTAATTAATGGAACACATAACCATTAATTATGGGTTATTTTGTATATGCCAAGTGAAATACATAACCAATACAACGCAAAGAATTGTTCAAGAAAATATCAATTCAAGACCTACCGAAAAAGAATATCCTGGCTATTGTTTCCATCCGGGCACCACATAATTTTAAACAAATGCGATCCCTAAAACTCAATGCACGAGTGAGAAGGTCTTCTAGTCTCTTTCCGAGTTTCTTAATTTTCTTATCATAGGAATCTGGCGTATATGAAGTTCGTTAGAGAGACCTTATAATAGCTTGAGGAGATAAGGAAACATGAACAATCAAGATAAAAAGCAATAAACCTGCATATTTTTCCAATGTATTGGGTTCGCATGGGAAATTTTTAGCTAAAGCCATCAGCACAGCGTCACTATGCAACGTACTTTGCAACTCCCTATAGGACTTTGCCAACTTAACTGCCAAGCCTACATATATCCCAAAGTTAACCGTATCAATTAAGTGGTTTGTTTGGAATTTGAATCCAATACACTTACGAAAATCTTTAGAAGAAATAGCAGCAACTAGAAGCTCATCGCCACTAGGGCCGGAAAACAAAGTATGCCGCTGTGGGTTAGTTTCGATGTATTGCAACAGAAGCTGAGATGTCTCAGTGTGCATATTAGAAAGAGCTATGGCTAGTGGTGTCTGGTCGGCAAAATCCTTGATGAACAACAAATCTTGGTTTCTTTTCAGCAAGATCTCAGCAGCTACAGTGTTGCCAACAATAGCAACAACATGGAGTAACGTGCTCCCATCTAAATTTATAAGATGAAGTAGTTGTGTATTCTCGGGCTCCTCGTCCAGCATTTTTTTTAAGAATTCCGCGTTCTTGGTAGTACCCACTGCTACATGTAGTGCCGTGTTGCCATTATCTGTGATATTGTGTGTGACTTTCACAGTTTTTTTCGCCACAATGGCATTAACATTTTTCCAGTTACCTGCTAGAGTAGCCTCGTACAAACTTTGGTAAAGCTTTGCTCTTAATTTTTCTTCTTTTTCTTCTTCGTCTTGTTTTTGTAATTCTTCTTCTTCTACTCCTCCTTTTTCTTCTTCATGTTTTTTTAATTTTGGTTCTTCTTGTTCTCCCCCTCCGCCTCCTTCTTCCTGCTTTTTTAATTTTGCTTCTTCTTCTTCTTCTTCTTCTTCTTCTTCTTCTTCTTCTGTATTTTTTATATAATTATTTAGTAATTAGTATGAAAACGATTTTAATAAAACGCCAAGAAAATATGGATTTCTTCTATAATTTACAATCACACCGTCAAAACATAACTTGAAATATATAATAAATAACGTCGTAACTGGTAAAGTGGATTTTTGACACCTTTTGTTAAGATTACAAATAATATATCGATCAGTTAATAGCTTCAACTTTTAAAGCTTGTATTGGACTTTGTAGCAAGACACCATCTCCGATCAAATCTCTAAGGATCAGCCCAATTGACCCTTCTATAATCACGAAATTCTCAGTGTATAATGGGAAAACTGAAATTCTCAGTGTATTATTCTTAAACAAAAACACGGCTACTTATAAAGAAAAAAAAAAAAAAAAAAACCAACTATGCTTATCAATTGCTAAAAAACTAAGGAAAAGATAATGACTAAAATCAAAACTAGATAACTTCAAAAATAAACGCCAAATATCTGGATTATTCCAATATATATTTCCCTCCTAATCCAAAATTCGTTACTTGATTTACTCCTAGCAACTCTCTCATTTCTTCAAACTTGTTTCTTGCCATTGACTTCTGAGTTTATCAGCCCGCTGCTCATTAGTTCCTACATGTTTGACTATGACATATCCTCTTTCAACACGCGCACGAATAAAATGAAATTTAGTACCGATGTGCTTACTCCTCCCGTGGAATACCTGGTTCTTCATTGTTAGGATCGAGACACTTAGCATACGAACACTAAACTCACACACTCGGCTCACAAATTAAGAACACAAGAATTTAACGTGGTTCGGTCCAAAAATGACCTACGTCCACGGCGGATAACTAGGAATGTTTTATTGATCTGTGTTTTTTGTGTTGTGTGGTACATATTGTATTGTGTTATGCTGCCCTTTATATAGGCTTCATGCTACTAGCCAATTTAGAAAAAATGTGTAGTTCACCAACTTTCTTTTGACTTGTGAAATTGTAATCAACAATGGGTGGTAGCAGGGGAAAAAATTGCTTTGTCTTGCATCCTTCTAAGCCTCCACACACCTAACAATCTCCCACTTGGAGGCTTCAACAACTTGGTCATTCTCTGCCATCCAATTCTTGCAACATGTTTCCAATCTCTCACTTGAAGCCACGAAACAATCTTCACATGTGCTTCAACTGTGCAATCCAAAAAACACTTTTGATCTTAGCTCCTTCCTAGTTACCCTGGCCTTCTCTTCAATTATCATGAAGGCCAGTTGAAGCTATGCAAAGCTTCAACTTCTCTAAGGTAACAACCTTAGTCAACATATCAGCTGGATTTTCAGTTCCTTTGATTTTCTTCAACTTCAGAGTACCATCATTAATTCTTTCTCTGATGAAGTGATATCTCAGCTGTATGTGCTTTGTCTTCGAATGGAAGACAGGATTCTTTGCAAGGTGTATTGCACTTTGATTATCACAAAACAGTGCACAATCAACTTGTTCCTTGCCAAGTTCTTCGAGAAAGTTCTTCAACCATATAAGCTCTTTGCTTGCTTCAGCAACTGCCATATACTCTGCTTCCGTGGTTGAAAGGGCAACACTTTTCTGGAGTTTAGACATCCAACTTACTGCAGTGCCTCCCACTGTAAAGACATACCCGGTAGTGCTTTTGTATGAGTCTTTGCAACCACCAAGGTCTGCATCTGCAAAACCCTTCAGAATGACATCTTTCCCTTTAAAATGCAATGCCACTTTTGAAGTCCCCTTCAAATATCTTAGCAGCCATTTAACTGCTTCCCAATGTTCTCTCCCCGGATTGGACATAAATCGACTAACAACTCCCACTGCATGTGCAATATCTGGTCTCGTGCATACTATTGCATACATGAGACTACCAACTGCAGATGCATAAGGTACTTTAGCCATTTCTTTCTTGTCTTCATCTGATTTGGGTGACTGAACTTTAGAAAGCTTAAAGTGACTTCCCAAAGGTGTGCTTCTGATCTTGGCATCTTTAAGGCTGAATTTCTCTAATACTTTCTCAATGTATTTCTCTTGAGAGAGTGTCAAAGAGCCATCTTCTTTGTTTCTGAAAATACTCATCCCGAGTATTTGGTTTGCAGCTCCCAAGTCTTTCATCTCGAATTCTTCAGACATTTGCTTCTTTAACTTCTTGATCTCTGTCATGTCTGAGCCTGCAATCAACATATCATCTACATAAAGTAGTAGAATGATATAAGAACCCTTAAACTTCTTGACATAACAACAATGGTCATTGTCACATCTCTTGTAACCAACTCTTCTCATGAAGTTATCAAACTTCAAATACCATTGTCTGGGTGCTTGCTTCAGACCATACAAGCTCTTCTTCAATTTACACACCAAGTTTTCTTTGCCTTTAATCTGAAAACCCTCTGGTTGTGTCATGTAAATTTCTTCATCTAGGTCACCATGTAGAAAAGCTGTCTTGACATCTAGCTGCTCTAGATGCAAACCTTCTGCTGCTACAATACTGAGAACAAGTCTGATAGTGGTCATCTTCACTACTGGAGAGAATATTTCATTGAAATCGATTCCCTCTTTCTGTTAAAAGCCTTTGACTACTAATCTTGCTTTGTACCGTTTGGTACCATCATGTTCATCCTTGACCCTGAAAACCCATTTGTTCTGAAGAGCCTTCTTCCCAGCTGGAAGCTTTGTTAAGTGCCAGGTCTTGTTCTTCTCAAGCGACTTCATTTCATCTTTCATTGCTAGCTCCCACTGCAATGAATCTTTCAACCCCATAGTTTCAGAGTAACACTGGGGTTCACCATTTTCTGTCAAAAGAATGTAGTTGACAGATGGTGAGTATCTTTGTGGTGGTCTGATGACTCTGGAAGATCTTCTTGGTTGAACTTGAGGTGTGGCTGGGGACTCTGGAGCTGGAGGGCTGGTTTCTTCATCTTCAGAGTCATTTCTAGAATCATCCTCTAAGCTCCCACTATCAGTTGAATCATCCCCAGATTCAGGGATTTCAACTGAAGCTTCATCCTTCTTTTCACCACCTTCATATTCAACATACTCCTTCTGGACTTCTGGACTTCTTGAGTTTTGTTGTTTCTATCTTTGTATAACTCAGTTTCGTTAAAGGTGACATTCTTGCTTCGGATTACCTTTCTGGTTTCACTATCCCAAAGCCTGTACCCCATTTCGTCTGACACATAACCAATGAATGTGCACTTCTTGGTCTTTGAATCAAGTTTATCTCTGTCACCATCTTTTAACAAACTGTAAGCACTACAACCAAAGACTTTTAGGTGTTTGAGACTTACTTCCTTCTCTTGCCACATTTCTTCCAGCAATTTAAAATCCAAGGGAACACACGGTGAACGGTTGATCAAGTAGGCTGCAGTGTTAACTGCATCAGCCCAGAATGTCTTTGGTAAACCAGCATTCAACCTCATGCTTCTAGCCCTTTCATTCAGAGTTCTATTCATTCTCTCAGCTACACCATTCTGCTGAGGGGTTCCTGGGACTGTCTTGATCATCTTTATCCCTTGCTTGGCACAATAGTCAACAAACTCCTTGCTTATGTATTCACCACCATTATCCGACTTCAGGCATTTTACCTTCAAATCAGTTTCATTTTCAACAGCAGATTTCCATATCTTAAAAGTATCAAATACATCAGATTTATTTTTAAGAAAATAGACCCATACCTTGCGTGTTGAATCATCAATAAAGGTTACATAGTAGTTTTTGCCCCTTAGGGATGAAACTGGTGTTGGTCCAAATACATCCGAGTGAACAAGCTCCAACTTCTGAGCTTTCGGTGTCTTCTCCGTCTTTACAAAAGTAACCCGCTTTTGTTTCCCGAGAACACAAGATTCACAAAATTCAGTTTCAACTTTCTTCAAGTCTGGAAACTTCCCTTTCTGAGCCAACATCTTCAATCCCTTATTGCTCATGTGTCCGAGTCGTTGGTGCCATAAATTAGATGGACTCAGATTTGTGGTTACGGCATGAACACCATCACTAGGTATCTCTACCATGTATAGAGTGCCTTTCTTCTTTCCTTTGGCAATCACCAAGTTGCCTTTGATCACTTTCCATTATCCACCCCCAAAGTGAACATCAAACCCTTCATCATCCAACTTACCAACTGAGATCAACTTTCTCCTTAAGTTTGGAATAACCCTGACATCTTTCAATGTCCATGTGGTTCCTAAGGAGGTCTTCAAATCTACGTCTCCGATACCCGTAATATCAAGCACTTGATCATCGGCTAAACGAACTTTTCCAAGAGCACCTGTTTGTAGGTTCTTGACCATATCTGGGCATGAGACGGCATGGAAAGAAGCACCTGAATCCATAATCCAGGATTCTGCTGAATTCTCAACACAACATATGAGAAAATCTCCTGATTCTTCAGAGGATACATTGTTTACTTCTTTCTTTTCAGCTTGTGGTTTTGGGCATTGACTTCTAAAGTGACCTTTTTCTTTGCAATTCCAGCATTCAATGTCTTTTCTGGTTTTTTGACTGTCCTCTTTTTCTGGACTTTGATCTGCCTCGACCACGTCCTCTTTCGTTTTTTCTTCCTCTACTTTCTGTATGCAATATAGAACTAGAACTAGAAGTCTCACCATTGCTTCTCCGTCTGATATCTTCATTTACAATTAAGTCACGAATACTCTCGAAAGTGAGTTTGGTAGTGCCAGATGCACTACTAACAGCTGTGACTGTGCCTGACCAACTGTCGGGCAAAGATGATAAAAGGAGGAGCGCTTGTACTTCATCTTCAAACTTTATTGCAACTGAGGTTAAACGAGAAATAATCGAGTTAAACTCGTTTATGTGAGCGGTAACCGACATGCCTTCCTTCATCTTGGTGTTAACCA
>JAKNSD010000081.1:84804-89804 GCA_023525715.1 Cichorium intybus
GGATTTGATTTGTGGTGCCGACAAAAGCCACTTGAAGATTGCGCCCCCCAAATAATTCTCACAAATAATAAAGTTTTAAGCAAGTATCAATTAAAAAGTCAACCAAACGATTTTACTATAAAATTTATTTATCAAATGCAGTCAAAGCACTGTGAACATCATTTTTTATTACAAAAAAGAAAAATAAAGAACAAGTGAACCCAAATTGATTTTTATATGCGTTATCTAACAAACATAGTGTTGGCTAATTTCATAAAATGGGTTTTCCTATTTTTTAATACAAATTACAGTTTCATAAAACAATTTAAAATAAATAAATTTGGTTGGGTTCATTAAACTTGTGTGAGAACGCGCGCCTCCTTCAACACCGATCTCATTTTTCTGTTCGATTGGCGTTTTTCCGGTTTATATTTTACGAACACATAGCATCTGTGTTTTCCACATACTATACTCATCCCTATGATCAGTCAGCTTAAAGTTAACAAAACTGGAGGCACAAACATTTGATGGGTATGGGAATTCTTCTCCAATCTTGAGCTTGCGATAACATCATCCACAATGTTTTGAGGTCCACTTCATAGCATGCCTCCTTCACGTTGTGTCATATAAGAAATACAATTTTTTTTAACCAAAAGGCTCACGATATTTGGTATTGACATGACCCAAGAGCTTGAGGGTTTATGTCCGGTCTAGGACTGTCGGGTAATTTAGGAGCAGATAGAGTGTGTGTCGCTGTTTGGACAGAAGGCAACACAATTTTTTTGAACAACAATAGTTTGTTAAAAACTATCGAGAAGCTAAGGACGCGTACACGAGTTGCTTTCAATAACAGGATTACAACGCCAATTAACCCAACATAAGCGGTGCCTACATATATATTGGGTTAATATGGAGTTTTCAACTATTCACCCATGTAAAACTCAACATTAAATCGCGAGTCGTGGGGACCGACTTTGAATGAACTTTGCTGTTGCGAAATGTTGATTAGACTCATAGAAAAGAGAGCATAACACCTTTTTCAGCAGAAATGAAAACTTGTTAACCATCTAATCCCATACTATAGTATTCAATAAATATATACATTTCAGAATCAATTAAAGAGGAGCAAATCGGACAACCAACATTTGAATTAGAAGGCATGCACAATAATATTCTAGAAAGATTGATATTATTGGGGAGATGACTAAGCCGAATGCCCCAAGCTAGGATGTTGATTTTGCCCGGAATAAGGTAATTCCACTTTTGAGAAATCGGGCCTTAATTAGGAGAAATCTGAATTCACCGTTAAGAAATACATATATCTATTCATTCTATAGATTTATTTTCACAATCTATAATTTATTTAAATATAAATCGATGCTATTTCAATAATAGTTGTTTAGCTAGCTTCTTGCTAGTTCTTAATATAGGGATAATGACTTGATAAGGTATTGAACTTTTAAATTTGTTCATATTTGGCCATTGAACTTATTTTTGTGTTTGATTCATCAATGAACCTTTTAAATTTGTTCATATTTAGTCACTTTTTTTTGTACACATGTCACCATTAAACTTTTTTTACACATATGACCAATAACTTAATGGTCATTTGTGCACAAAAATAAAACATAAGTGACTAAATATATACAATTTTAAAAGTTCATTGGTAAAACAAGCAAAAAAAAAAAAAAGTTCAGTGAGCAAATGTGGTCAAGAAAATATAAGTGACTAAATATGTATACGGGATAAAGTTCATTACCCTTATATATCATTATCCATTTTAATATATTTAATGTTATAATAACTTTTTTCTATTTGTACATCTCCTAGGAAACTTGTTAAAGGGTTTTCCTACAAATCCTTCAAGACGTTTTCCAGTAGCTCCTTTTGTTGGAAGTCGAGACACTTTTTCTGCACACCCATTTTAATGGAAGTGGAGGTTGTTGGAAGTGGAGGGAGTGTGGTAGCTGATATGATCGGAGATGGTGGCGGCATCGGCGGTGGAATGGTCGGAAATCAAGGTAGTGGTAGCAGTAGTGGGGTGGCCAGAGGTAGACGCGGCGGCAGAGTGGCCGGAGGTGGAGGCGGCCTTGACGGTGTGGTGGCAAGAGATGGAGGCGGCATCAATGATGTAGTGGCCAGAGGTTAAAAACAAATCCTTCATTCATGGAATTTTAAATGCTAGGGGAGACAAGGTATTTACAAAATCCCGCATTCATGGGATTGTTAAGTCATTTTTAAAATTCCTATCATTTCAAATCTCGCGTTTATTCTCCAACCAAACATAGTTTTTCCGAGGACTTATGTAAGACCCTAATCTCGAAATGTCTAAGTTCACGACTTAAAGGATAAAAGGTTGGAGTTTAATGGGATTGAGTTTTGGAATTTTTGGGAAAAATCCCATTAGCGTTGCTAATGGCATCATTAGCGTCGCTAATGGTTATTATAGCGTCGCTAATTGCCAGCTGGCTGGTGGGTTTGCACGATCTCCAGTTAGCGATGCTAGCTATCGAAAATGGGCCAAAACTCTAGATTTTCATGCTTGGGCCATATTTAAGGGTTGGGAACCCTAAGGCAGCCGTCAAATGCAACATTTCAGCCTCCAAAACGTTCTCTCTCTCTCTCTCTAGACTTGTGGAATGGGTTTTTGATGATTTTGGTGTGTTTGGATGAATTTTTGAAACCTTGATGATGCTAGAAGGAAGGTGATGATGCTACAAGATGTTTCTCTTGAATGAAGCTTCAAAGATTTGCATTTTTCTGGACCATTGTGAGTTAAGTTCTCACCTTTATGCTTTTTATGGTTCTTCTTATGATTTAAGTGAGTTTTTATGGATTAAATTAGTGTAATAGTCCCTTGTGGTGTCTGTCTATGTTTGAGAAAGATAAAATCAGGAACTTTATGCCTTAAATCCCTGATCTAGAACCTTTGGGATGGTTTAGAGAGTAAGTCAAATTCTCTTTGGTGATTTTGATTAGTTTGGACCACTTTAGACTTAGATGTTGTTCTTGAATTGGTGTGATGGTGTTAGAATGTTAAAGTTAGGATTTATATGGACTTAGGGACTGTTTGGAAGGTCTCTGGAAGTATTAAGACCTTGGTTGAACGGATTAAGAACTTAATGGACATTTCTGGACTGTTCATAATTAGCGATGCTAACTTGAGGAGTTAGCGGCGCTAACTGTGCCTGTTGACTTTTGTTGACTTTGACTTTTGACCGTTGACTTTTTGACAAATTTGACTTTTGGTCAGACTTGAGGGTTTAGGGTACCGGTCTTTGAGGTTTATCTTGTTTGGGCTTTAGGAAGTTCTAAGTAGAGTTTATCCTTGTTAGGAAGTTCGCAATGTCGGATCTGAAGACGCGCGTGTGGAGTGTTGCTTGGCTTTGCAGATCAGGTGACTCTTCTCACTATACTATGGGTGAAGTTACATGCGTAGGTAACTTAATTACTGTGTGTAATAGTGTATGGTAGCTAGGCATGCCTTACGTTATTTGATTGTTAAGCTGATGATAGAAACTAGATGGGTTAGGTTGTATGCTTATACTGTTATGCGTATACGTGACAGTCGTTGGATTCGTTCCAATGACTGAAGAATGAGTTGATCGATCTGGGGGTTGCTGCATGACAAAGGACGATGCATGAACGGTCGTACCTGGGCACCCGAAGATTAAAGAATGAGTTGATTTGGTATGGAAGGAACGGGGCAAGCCCGAGAGCCAGGTTGTTCGGGAAAAGCTCGGAGACCTTTTGATGATTGTGTGTTATGGGATGGATCATGTGGTATTCTGGGGAACTCACTAAGCTTCGTGCTTAGTCTTTCACCCTAACTGTTTTTCAAGTATTTGCTGGCTTGAGCTTGGAACATGACGCGACTGTACCGCATTTGAGGTTTTGATAATTAAGTCTTCCGTTGGATAATGTTTGTAAACGTTTTTTATAAATACGATTTCTAATGTTTGAATAACAAGTTTTGATTTGGATGATTTTATTTGGTAACTCGTTTTTATGTATTTGAACCGTTTTTAAACGAAAAATTTTATTACTGAATTTGGAACGTTACAATTTAAAACGTCGATGCTAAGAAATCCCGCAAGCCAACGGAGGCCTTTGTCAACATGAATAAGATGGACCTTCCACGTCATTGGAAAGAACAATTTGAAAGGCAAAGATATACCGCTTGGGTTGCTCTCAGAACGGATTGCATTGAATGAGTTAGTTTTCTTTTGTTTTCTTTGCATTGAATGATCTAGTTTTCTTTACTCCTTTTAATATATAAATTTATCCTTGTTGGTGAGCCGGTTGGCCAAGATACTAGATATTCTCAAATAATTTAGTGAATTCTCAAATTGTTTAGGTTGGTGATACAATTAATGATGAAAGTTAATGTTAAGGCGGACAAAGAATGAGGTGGGTCGTTAAGTATAAATTGCCTCAAGTTATTGGTCGGATCTACATAACTCCGCTCGGATCTGTATATTGACAACAAGATACAATCAACAATACAAAATACTCATTTGTGAAACCTGGTAAAACAAATTCAAACCAAAATAGATGAGGATTTTTTTTAATTGTGCGGTCTACTGATTTTGAAAGTTCTGTGCGAAAAGTAAAAAAAAATGGGCCTCTAAATATAGTTTTTTATATATAAACAAAATTCATTAATAGTACAATAATATTCGACACTTAATAAACAATTATAATTTATAAAATGACGAATTAAAAACAGATAAGTTGCGCTAATTAGCAACGGAATAGAGACGGAGAACGATGGATTAGTGGCGAATAAGCGACGAGTTAGTGAAGAAACCGCATCAAAAAGAAATTTCGGACACCTTTACGATGTAGACTCTGTGCGGTGGCATCTCTCGCATCCCTTAGGGCCAGCCCTGTTTCTTAATTCCTCAGAAAAAATACAAAATACTCCTGTTGCACGTTGCACCACACCTACGGAGGTTCTCTAAATTTTTGTGGAATGAAGAGTTGAATAATTCAATAAGACAAGGGAATGTTCTTTCATG